>CM067216.1:131880665-132480665 GCA_034190945.1 Octodonta nipae
GCTGATGAAGGGCTGCGACTGTATGTAGGTGTCGCCTATTTTGAGGGTGATGGTTTCCCTTGCCTTTCGACTGCTACAAGAAGTGTTTCGGTCTTTTGCCTGGCTAAACTCAAGTCCGCTGCGAGCATCCAATGCTGAATGTGGCTATAGCGAATGAGAAGGTTGTTGTATCTCCTCTATGTGCTTGCGCACTATGATCAATGCCACATCATCGGCGAATGCCACTAGCCTGACGCCTCAGGCAGACCGAGCAGGAGCAGGTCGTTGTACATTACGTCCATAAGAGGGGGCCAAGACAGAGCCCTGAGGTACACCTCCTGTGATCTTATAGTCTACTTGCCCATTTTCAGTTTGGTACAACAAGATGCGTCGTCCTGAAATACGCTGTGAAACCATTCTGCGCAAGTACTGCGGGACTTCCATCCTGGCAAGAGCTCCAAAATGCGGTCCCACGGGGCCGAGTTAAAGGCGTTCTTGATATCCAGGGTGGCTATTAGACAGTACTTTTTTCCACCTCTTCTCCATCTCTTTCCCGAATAGCCTCTCTGGCGATGTTGGTAACGAGTGTCACGGCATCGATGGTTGATCTCCCCTTTCTGAACCCGAATTGGTTGGTGGAAAGTTTTCGACTCAACGTGAGGGCTCCAGCCTATCTGCTATTATCCTTTCAAGGAGTTTTCCGCGCAGAGTCCAACATACAGAGGGGACGATATGATGACGGTTCGTCGGGCGTTTCTTTCCCCCTTTAGGGAGGAGCACAAGCCTCTGCTTTTTCCACTTAGTCGGGAAAACCCCCTGCTTTAGGCAGGTCTCATACATGTGTAGAAACATGTCAGGCCTATTGGCTATGGCGCATTTTAGCGCGATGTTAGGTATGCCATCTGGACCGGGGCCTTACCGTTTTGGAGCCGGTTGCACGCGCCCATCAGCTCACTCATAGTCATTGATGGTATATCTTCGTCCCTCACCTGCCACGAAGGATTAGCGGGTAGCTCAGGCTTCGCAGGAAACAAGTGAGTGACAATGCGGTGCAATGATTCGGGGCAGTTCGTTGATGTCATGGGAGGGGCCTTAATTTTATGCATCACGATTTTATACGGTTTTCCCCATGGATCTTGATTAACTTCGTCACACAACTCCTTCCAGTAGGATCTCTTGCTTGAGAGAATGGCTCTTCGTAGTTTGTTGTCTTTTGATCTCATAGTCGAGCCTTAGTTCTTCTGTTGTGACCCTGTCGCGTCTCCGTGCTCGTTGATGCAGCCTTCGTGCTTTGAGACACTCTCGTCGGTGTTGTGAGATCGTGTCGTTCCACCAGTAAACTGGTGGGCGGCTGTGTTGTTCTGCCGTCTCCTTGGCATGGATGCATCGCAGGACTTGACAACGCTTGTCTTACCTCTTTGGCAGTGGCTTCTGCGCTTGTTGCTATTGACAATGGTTCCTGCTCCATAACCAAGGCGAATGAATCAGCATCGAAAGCATTTTTGTTCCAACCGACTGGCTGTGACCTCGCACGACTGCACACACAATCTTCGTTTGGGAGTGGTGTTGATTTCCCATATAATAGCTTGGTGGTCGCTATTAGTAAACTCCTCATCGACCGCCACTCACAGCCCCCCTTAATTAGGTTGCTGCTAACGAATGTCACATCGATAATGGAGCTGGCTGTGCCTTTGCGATATGGTGCTTACGGCTCCTGTGTTGAGGAGTACCAGGTTGAGCGAAGACATGTCTCAAGGAGAGCTCGTCCTCTCGCGCTCGTTTCCCAGCATCCCCAATCAATTGCCCAGGCGTTGAAATCACCTGCGATGGCGACCGATTCACGCTTCCGTACATCCTCCGCCAAGGTGTCCAAGAATAACTCGAACTCCTCGAGCTGTGCACTAGGAGGTGCATAGCAGCTATAGAAGTAATCCCTCCCACTTTGGCTCTCACAAGCCATGGTTCGGCGGTATTTGGGAGTTGTTGGAACGGAAGTTTACCGCAAGCCATATCGCTGCTCTGTCCGTTGTGTCATTTACCCAGGACAGGGTGTCGAAGTTTTTGTACTGCTCGCAGATTATGGCTACGTCGCAATCCAATTCCCGCACCCGTTGTACCAGTAGGTCTTGGGCTGCTTCGCAATGGTTGAGGTTGAGTTGCAGTACTTTCATTTACGGGCTTGTGCTGCTCTCATCGCCTGTTGGTAGATCGGACATTTCCAACTACCCGCAACGTGCCGGCAGTCCTGACCTACTATCTTTCTCTTTGCAGAGTAAGCACTTGGCAGGTGTTGACAAGCCGAGGCATTGTGACCAGCGCCTCCGCATCTGTGACAACAACTGCTTCGGTCAGTCTTGCCTCTGCACGCCTGGGCGTTGTGCCCAAAGTGCCAGCATTTGAAGCACCGTCGAAGGCTGATCCTCTCGCGAACATGTACTGTGCCCCACGCAAGTTTCAGCTTTCCAAGTGCGATGGATTTCTTGGCCTGGACCTCGGGAGGACAAACAACTGCCGTTTGTGTTGATCTATATGCCCGTCGAAGTGATTCACTGCCTCCTCAGTGATCTCTGCCAGGCCGTCGATATTATCTTTGAGCAGCTTTTACCACGTCTTCCTGGTACTGATCTCATCCAGGTCTTTAATTTCAATCTCGATTTGCGGTATTCGGATTGTACAGTGGCCCCGCTTGGGAGCTTATTCTTGATGGCGTTACAATAGCGCTCCATCTCCTGAGCGTCTGCCTTCGCGAATAACAACAGGAGATCTCCCTTAGCTGTTCGTCGGATCTTATTGACTTTTTTGCCTATATCCTGCAAGGTGGGATCATTTTTGATACCTCGCAAGATATCTGCATGGGAGCTCTTCTCGCCTTTCTTTATAAGCAGCGTACAATGTGGCGCTGGCTTTTGCTTATTGGTCCTCGGGACCTTTTTCCTCTTTACCACTTGTTCCATTCTAGTCAAGTTGTTTGGGTTTGAAGGTTTGGTTTTTGGTCTGCGGTTTAAACTTGGATTTTAATCCATTGTTTTCTCTCCGCTTCTGAATTGACCACCCTACTTGTTGTTGCCTGGGTGGTTTGCCCGATGTTCTGGCAACCTTCTTTACCGGCTTTAGCTTGCTAGCTAGCACCGGTTTAAGAGTTTTAAGTGGTGGTGCCTTACTTGATGAGGCTACAGAAGGCGAGGCCTTCGGTGGTGAGGTCCTTGCTACAGAGGCTACTTTTATGAAGCCGCCTGCTTTGGGGCCGCCCGGTGTTGATGCAGCCGCTTTTGGGACCTCCTTTGCCCTTTTCACCTTGTGTCTGAGTGTTTGACACTTTAATGGCGATGTCTGTGTTGTAGCAGGTTTCGCTACAGGAGGTGGCCGCGTCGTTGGACGTCTGATATTTGGCATATTCTGAACTAATGGGTGCCAGTTTCTGATCCATGATGTACATTGTGCCTAGGCCCAATGAACCTCAAGAGCTCATCGATCTTTGTCCTAATTTGTTTGGAGCGCCACTCTCATTGTTGCCTTTCTTGGACGTCAACTCCACTATTCGCCTGTTGGAGGACCTGGCTGGATAGTGTCTTGCTGCCAGCTCTAGTTGTAATGGTGATGTTGTCATTACTAGTGTTCTTCTTCTTGTCACTATGTGACGGAACCAGTGATAATTCGCTCCCCCAGAATCCGTGGAGCGTGCACCGGCCACCGAGCTTTCACTCGACGGAACCGGTGGGGATTATCCTCTGCAGAGGTACCCACCTAGGGTATTAAGTTCACCTTATCACCCAATCCATAAATGGTTTATTTTCGGGGTTCCTTCCCTATCTGGATTTGGTCCGCCTGAGGAAATCCCAGTACTCCCCTTGCTGAAGAGCGTTCCCCTATCCGCCACCTGGGGAGGCGCCCGGTAGTGGACCAACAACCACCCCGGGTTGTGTGTGTGTGTGTGTGGTGTGCGTGCGTGCGTGCGTGTGTGGTGTTTTTTTTTTTTTTTATCCGAAGGGGGGGAAATACATTCCGTACTTAGCTAGCACGTGCTGGCCGTCGTGCGGGACTCCCGATGCAATGACTTCAAAGCAAGAGTAAATCGTTGCATTGAAACCAGTATACCGGTATACCCGCTAAACCCTAACCTCTTCTCCTTCACCATGGTCCCTGCCGCACTCTTAGTCATACTACTTTGCAAGGGTGGTTCATTGCAGATGTTAATGCTCTTACATTGAAAGCCTCTAAAGCCTACTCCTCGAACGTATTGCGGAGTTCTTGAGGAAGTCTCCGCGTAATCTGATACCAAGTTCCAGGCTTGGGGGCCCTTCAGCATGCTTCTATAATTGTTCTGGAACGATATTACTCTACAGAATCCTCTCCATCAGCAGTTTGATCCTGAAACCGGGGGCAGGAGAAGAAAACGTGTTCCGCGTCCTCTATCACGTCCGCAACAGTGTGGGCAGTTTGGGGAGTTTTGCCCTCCTCTGAACCTGTGCAGGTATGCTCGAAAGCATCCAGTCCACAGGAGTTGAGTGAATAGAACCCAACCTCCCCATGCTGGCGGTTTGAACCCAACGCTGATGTTAGGTATCAATCGATATGTCCACCGGCCTTTAGTAGAGCTGTCCCACCTCTCCTGCCATTGCCCTAAGTGTGTGTGTGTGTGTGTTTTTTTTTATCCGAAGAGGGGGGAAATACATTGCGTACTTAGCTAGCACGTGCTGGCCGTCGTGCGTGACTCCCGATGCAATGACTTCAAAGCAAGAGTAAATCGTTGCATTGAAACCAGTATACCGTATACCCGCTAAAACCCTAACCTCTTTCTCCTACAACCATGGTCCCCTGCGGCACTCTTAGTCAATACTACTTCGCAAGGGTGGTTCATTGCAGATGTTTACTGCTCTTACATTGAAAGCCTCTAAAGCCTACTCCTCAAAGGTATTGCGGAGCTCTTTGAGGATAGTCTCCGCGTAATCTGATACCAAGTTCCAGGCTTGGGGGCCCTTCAGCATGGCTTCTACTAATTGTTCTGGGACGATATTAGTCTCCAGAATCCTCTCCACTTCAGCACGTTGATCCTGAAACCGGGGCAGGAGAAGAACACGTGTTCCGCGTCCTCTATCACGTCCGTACAGTGTGGGCAGTTTGGGGAGTTTGCCCTCCTGAACCTGTGCAGGTATGCTCGAAAGCATCCATGTCCAGTCAGGAGTTGAGTGATGTAGAACCCAACCTCCCCATGCTGGCGGTTGACCCAACGACTGATGTTAGGTATCAATCGATATGTCCACCGGCCCTTTAGTAGAGCTGTCCCACCTCTCCTGCCATTGCCCTAGACTCATGGCTCTTTCATCGCTGTTTCCTGTCGGTTGGTCTTTCTCTAACTTTCTGCGATAAAGCCGTCCCCTTTCTGCAGCGAGGATGTCGATTGGCAGGGTAGAGGCAATCACACTAACCGCCTCTTAAGACACAGTGCGGTAGGATGATGCCACTAGAATCGCTGAGAACCGCTGAACTGATTTCATTTTCCGGCGGTACGATGGTAGCTCGAGCGATATCTCCCATACCGGTGCCCCGTACAACAAAACAGAAGTAGTCACGGTTGCCAGTAGCTGCCTTCTTATCTGTCTAGGGCCTCCGACATTCGGCATTATTCTAGATAATGCCCCCTGTACCCCAGCTGCTTTCTTGCTGGCCGCGATTGTGTGCTCTTTGAAGTTGAGCCGTGTGTCCAGGAGCACCCCCAAATAGCTGATGAAGGGCTGCGACTGTATGTAGGTGTCGCCTATTTTGAGGGTGATGGTTCCCTTGCCTTTCGACTGCTAACAAGAAGTGTTTCGGTCTTTTGCTCTGCTAAACTCAAGTCCGCTGAGAGCATCCAATGCTGAATTGTGGCTATAGCGAATGAGAAGGTTGTTTGTATCTCCTCTATGTGCTTGCGCACTATGATCAATGCCACATCATCGGCGAATGCCACTAGCCTGACGCCCTCAGGCAGACCGAGCAGGAGCAGGTCGTTGTACATTACGTTCCATAAGAGGGGGCCAAGAACAGAGCCCTGAGGTACACCTCCTGTGATCTTATGGTCTACTTGCCCATTTTCAGTTTGGGACAATAAGATGCGGTCCTTGAAATACGCTGAAACCATTCTGCGCAAGTACTGAGGAACTTCCATCCTGGCAAGAGCCTCCAAAATGCGGTCCCAGCGGGCCGAGTGAAAGGCGTTCTTGATATCCAGGGTGGCTATTAGACAGTACTTTTTTCCACCTCTTCTCCATCTCTTTCCCGAGATAGCCTCTCTGGCGATGTTGGTAACGAGTGTCACGGCATCGATGGTTGATCTCCCCTTTCTGAACCCGAATTGGTTGGTGGAAAGTTTGGCTCAACGTAGGGCTCCAGCCTATCTGCTATTATTCTTTCAAGGAGTTTTCCCGCAGAGTCCAACATACAGAGGGGACGATATGATGACGGTTCGTCTGGAGGTTTCTTTCCCCCTTTAGGTAGGAGCACAAGCCTCTGCTTTTTCCACTTAGTCGGGAAAACCCCCTGCTTTAGGCAGGTCTCATACATATGTAGAAACATGTCAGGCCTATTGGCTATGGCGCATTTTAGCGCGATATTAGGTATGCCATCTGGACCGGGGCCTTACCGTTTTGGAGCCGGTTGCACGCGCCCATCAGCTCATTCATAGTCACTGATGGTATATCTTCGTCCCTCATCTGCCACGAAGGATAAGCGGGTAGCTCAGGCTTGGCAGGAAACAAGTGAGTGACAATGCGGTGCAATGATTCGCGGCAGTTCGTTGATGTAATGGGGGGGGCCTTGATTTTATGCATCACGATTTTATACGGTTTTCCTCATGGATCTTGGTCAACTTCGTCACACAACTCCTCCCAGTAGGATCTCTTGCTTGAGAGAATGGCTCTTCGTAGTTGTTGTCTTTTGATCTCATAGTCGAGCCTTAGTTCTTCTGTTGTGACCCTGTCGCGTCTCCGTGCTCGTTGATGCAGCCTTCGTGCTTTGAGACACTCTCGTCGGTGTTGTGAGATCGTGTCGTTCCACCAGTACAATGGTGGGCGGCTGTTGTTCTGCCGTCTCCTTGGCATGGAAGCATCGCAGGACTTGACAACGCTTGTCATTACCTCTTTGGCAGTGGCTTCTGCGCTTGTTGCTATTGACAATGGTTCCTGCTCCATAACCAAGGCGAATGAATCAGCATCGAAAGCATTTTTGTTCCAACCGACTGGCTGTGATCTCGCACGACTGACACACAATCTTCGTTTGGGAGTGGTGTTGATTTCCCAAATAATAGCTTGGTGGTCGCTATTAGTAAACTCCTCATCGACCCGCCACTCACAGCCCCCTTTAATTAGGTTGCTGCTAACGAATGTCACATCGATAATGGAGCTGGCTGTGCCTTTGCGATATGTGCTTACGGCTCCTGTGTTGAGGAGTACCAGGTTGAGCGAAGACATGGTCTCAAGGAGAGCTCGTCCTCTCGCGCTCGTTTCCCGGCATCCCCAGTCAATTGCCCAGGCGTTGAAATCTCCTGCGATGGCGACCGATTCACGCTTCCGTACATCCTCCGCCAAGGTGTCCAAGAATAACTCGAACTCCTCGAGCTGTGCACTAGGAGGTGCATAGCAGCTATAGAAGTGAACCCCTCCCACTTTGGCTCTCACAAGCCATGGTTCGGGGGTATTTGGGAGTTGTTGGAACGGAAGTTTACCGCAAGCCCATATCGCTGCTCTGTCCGTTGTGTCATTTACCCAGGACAGGGTGTCGAAGTTTTTGTACTGCTCGCAGATTATGGCTACGTCGCAATCCAATTCCCGCACCCGCTGTACCAGTAGGTCTTGGGCTGCTTCGCAATGGTTGAGGTTGAGTTGCAGTACTTTCATTTACGGGCTTGTGCTGCTCTCATCGCCTGTTGGTAGATCGGACATTTCCAACTACCCGCAACGTGCCGGCAGTCTGACCTACTATCTTTCTCTTTGCAGAGTAAGCACTTGGCAGGTTGTTGACAAGCCGAGGCATTGTGACCAGCGCCTCCGCATCTGTGACAACAACTGCTTCGGTCAGTCTTGCCTCTGCACGCCTGGGCGTTGTGCCCAAAGTGCCAGCATTTGAAGCACCGTCGAAGGCTGATCCTCTCGCGAACACGTACTGTGCCCCACGCAAGTTTCAGCTTTCCAAGTGCGATGGATTTCTTGGCCTGGACCTCTGGGAGACAAACAACTGCCGTTGTGTTGATCTATATGCCCGTCGAAGTGATTTCACTGCCTCCTCAGTGATCTCTGCCAGGCCGTCGATATTATCTTTGAGCAGCTTTACCACTTCTTCCTTGGTACTGATCTCATCCAGGTCTTCAATTTCAATCTCGATTTGCGGTATTCGAGATTGTACAGTGGCCCCGCTTGGGAGCTTATTCTTGATGGCGTTACAATAGCGCTCCATCTCCTGAGCGTCTGCCTTCGCGAATAACAACAGGAGATCTCCCTTAGCTGTTCGTCGGATCTTATTGACTTTTTTGCCTATATCCTGCAAGGTGGGATCGTTTTGATACCTCGCAAGATATCTGCATGAGAGCTCTTCTCGCCTTTCTTTATAAGCAGCGTACAATGTGGCGCTGGTTTTTGCTTATTGGTCCTCGGGGCCTTTTTCCTCTTTACCACTTGCCAGTCAGTCAACTGGTTTGAAGGTTGGTTTTTGGTCTGCGGTTTAACTTGGATTTTAATCCATTGTTTCTCTCCGCTTCTGAATTGACCACCCTACTTGTTGTTGCCTGGGTGGTTTGCCCGATGTTCTGGCAACCTTCTTTACCGGGCTTTAGCTTGCTAGCTAGCACCGGTTTGTGTGTGTGTGTTTTTTTTTATCCGAAGAGGGGGGAAATACATTGCGTACTTAGCTAGCACGTGCTGGCCGTCGTGCGGGACTCCCGATGCAATGACTTCAAAGCAAGAGTAGATCGTTGCATTGAAACCAGTATACCGTATTCCCGCTAAAACCCTAACCTCTTTCTCCTACAACCATGGTCCCCTGCGGCACTCTTACTCAATACTACTTCGCAAGGGTGGTTCATTGCAGATGTTTACTGCTCTTACATTGAAAGCCTCTAAAGCCTACTCCTCGAACGTATTGCGGAGTTATTTGAGGATAGTCTCCGCGTAATCTGATACCAAGTTCCAGGCTTGGGGGCCCTTCAGCATGGCTTTTCTACTAATTGTTCTGGAACGATATTAGTCTCCAGAATCCTCTCCACTTCAGCACGTTGATCCTGAAACCGGGGGCAGGAGAAGAACACGTGTTCCGCGTCCTCTATCACGTCCGTACAGTGTGGGCAGTTTGGGGAGTTTGCCCTCCTGAACCTGTGCAGGTATGCTCGAAAGCATCCATGTCCAGTCAGGAGTTGAGTGATGTAGAACCCAACCTCCCCATGCTGGCGGTTGACCCAACGACTGATGTTAGGTATCAATCGATATGTCCACCGGCCTTTAGTAGAGCTGTCCCACCTCTCCTGCCATTGCCCTAGACTCATGGCTCTTTCATCGCTGTTTCCTGTCGGTTGGTCTTTCTCTAACTTTCTGCGATAAAGCCGTCCCCTTTCTGCAGCCAGGATGTCGATTGGCAGGGTAGAGGCAATCACACTCACCGCCTCGTAAGACACAGTGCGGTAGGATGATGCCACTCGAATCGCTGAGAGCCGCTGGACTGATTTCATTTTCCGGCGGTACGATGGTAGCTCGAGCGATTTCTCCCATACCGGTGCCCCGTACAACAAAACAGAAGTAGTTACTGTTGCCAGTAGCTGTCTTCTTATCTGTCTAGGGCCTCCGACATTCGGCATTATTCTAGATAATGCCCCCTGTACCCCAGCTGCTTTCTTGCTGGCCGCGATTATGTGCTCTTTGAAGTTGAGCCGTGTGTCCAGGAGCACCCCCAAATAGCTGATGAAGGGCTGCGACTGTATGTAGGAGTCGCCTATTTTGAGGGTGATGGTTTCCCTTGCCTTTCGACTGCTAACAAGAAGTGTTTCGGTCTTTTGCTCTGCTAAACTCAAGTCCGCTGCGAGCATCCAATGCTGAATTGTGGCTATAGCGAATGAGAAGGTTGTTTGTATCTCCTCTATGTGCTTGCGCACTATGATCAATGCCACATCATCGGCGAATGCCACTAGCCTGACGCCCTCAGGCAGACCGAGCAGGAGCAGGTCGTTGTACATTACGTTCCATAAGAGGGGCCAAGAACAGAGCCCTGAGGTACACCTCCTGTGATCTTATAGTCTACTTGCCCATTTTCAGTTTGGTACAACAAGATGCGGTCCTTGAAATACGCTGAAACCATTCTGCGCAAGTACTGCGGAACTTCCATCCTGGCAAGAGCCTCCAAAATGCGGTCCCAGCGGGCCGAGTTAAAGGCGTTCTTGATATCCAGGGTGGCTATTAGACAGTACTTTTTTCCACCTCTTCTCCATCTCTTTCCCGAGATAGCCTCTCTGGCGATGTTGGTAACGAGTGTCACGGCATCGATGGTTGATCTCCCCTTTCTGAACCCGAATTGGTTGGTGGAAAGTTTTGGCTCAACGTAGGGCTCCAGCCTATCTGCTATTATTCTTTCAAGGAGTTTTCCCGCAGAGTCCAACATACAGAGGGGACGATATGATGACGGTTCGTCTGGAGGTTTCTTTCCCCCTTTAGGTAGGAGCACAAGCCTCTGCTTTTTCCACTTAGTCGGGAAAACCCCCTGCTTTAGGCAGGTCTCATACATATGTAGAATCATGTCGGGCCTATTGGCTATGGCGCATTTTAGCGCGATGTTAGGTATGCCATCTGGACCGGGAGCCTTACCGTTTTGGAGCCGGTTGCACGCGCCCATCAGCTCATTCATAGTCACTGATGGTATATCTTCGTCCCTCACCTGCCACGAAGGATAAGCGGGTAGCTCAGGCTTCGCAGGAAACAAGTGAGTGACAATGCGGTGCAATGATTCGGGGCAGTTCGTTGATGTCATGGGGGGGGCCTTGATTTTATGCATCACGATTTTATACGGTTTTCCCCATGGATCTTGGTCAACTTCGTCACACAACTCCTTCCAGTAGGATCTCTTGCTTGAGAGAATGGCTCTTCGTAGTTGTTGTCTTTTGATCTCATAGTCGAGCCTTAGTTCTTCTGTTGTGACCCTGTCGCGTCTCCGTGCTCGTTGATCAGCCTTCGTGCTTTGAGACACTCTCGTCGGTGTTGTGAGATCGTGTCGTTCCACCAGTACACTGTGGTGGGCGGCTGTTGTTCTGCCGTCTCCTTGGCATGGAAGCATCGCAGGACTTGACAACGCTTGTCATTACCTCTTTGGCAGTGGCTTCTGCGCTTGTTGCTATTGACAATGGTTTCTGCTCCATAACCAAGGCGAATGAATCAGCATCGAAAGCATTTTTGTTCCAACCGACTGGCTGTGGCCTCGCACGACTGACACACAATCTTTGTTTGGGAGTGGTGTTGATTTCCCAAATAATAGCTTGGTGGTCGCTATTAGTAAACTCCTCATCGACCCGCCACTCACAGCCCCCTTTAATTAGGTTGCTGCTAACGAATGTCACGTCGATAATGGAGCTGGCAGTGCCTTTGCGATATGTGCTTACGGCTCCTGTGTTGAGAAAGTACCAGGTGGAGCGAAGACATGGTCTCAAGGAGAGCTCGTCCTCTCGCGCTCGTTTCCCGGCATCCCCAATCAATTGCCCCTGGGCAACGCCTTGGCGTTGAAATCACCTGCGATGGCGACCGATTCACGCTTCCGTACATCCTCCGCCAAGGTGTCCAAGAATAACTCGAACTCCTCGAGCTGTGCACTAGGAGGTGCATAGCAGCTATAGAAGTGAACCCCTCCCACTTTGGCTCTCACAAGCCATGGTTCGGGGGTATTTGGGAGTTGTTGGACCGGAAGTTTACCGCAAGCCCATATCGCTGCTCTGTCCGTTGTGTCATTTACCCAGGACAGGGTGTCGAAGTTTTTGTACTGCTCGCATATTATGGCTACGTCGCAATCCAATTCCCGCACCCGCTGTACCAGTAGGTCTTGGGCTGCTTCGCAATGGTTGAGGTTGAGTTGCAGTACTTTCATTTACGGGCTTGTGCTGCTCTCATCGCCTGTTGGTAGATCGGACATTTCCAACTACCCGCAACGTGCCGGCAGTCTGACCTACTATCTTTCTCTTTGCAGAGTAAGCACTTGGCAGGTTGTTGACAAGCCGAGGCATTGTGACCAGCGCCTCCGCATCTGTGACAACAACTGCTTCGGTCAGTCTTGCCTCTGCACGCCTGGGCGTTGTGCCCAAAGTGCCAGCATTTGAAGCACCGTCGAAGGCTGATCCTCTCGCGAACACGTACTGTGCCCCACGCAAGTTTCAGCTTTCCAAGTGCGATGGATTTCTTGGCCTGGACCTCTGGGAGACAAACAACTGCCGTTTGTGTTGATCTATATGCCCGTCGAAGTGATTTCACTGCCTCCTCAGTGATCTCTGCCAGGCCGTCGATATTATCTTTTAGCAGCTTTACCACGTCTTCCTTGGTACTGATCTCATCCAGGTCTTCAAATTTCAATCTCGATTTGCGGTATTCGAGATTGTACAGTGGCCCCGCTTGGGAGCTTATTCTTGATGGCGTTACACTGAGCGTCTGCCTTCGCGAATAACAAAAGGAGATCTCCCTTAGCTGTTCGTCGGATCTTATTGACTTTTTTGCCTATATCCTGCAAGGTGGGATCATTTTTGATACCTCGCTAGATATCTGCATGGGAGCTCTTCTAGCCTTTCTTTATAAGCAGCGTACAATGTGGCGCTGGTTTTTGCTTATTGGTCCTCGGGGCCTTTTTCCTCTTTACCACTTGCCAGTCAGTCAACTGGTTTGAAGGTTGGTTTTTGGTCTGCGGTTTAACTTGGATTTTAATCCATTGTTTCTCTCCGCTTCTGAATTGACCACCCTACTTGTTGTTGCCTGGGTGGTTTGCCCGATGTTCTGGCAACCTTCTTTACCGGGCTTTAGCTTGCTAGCTAGCACCGGTTTAAGAGTTTTAAGTTGTGGTGCCTTACTTGATGAGGCTACTGAAAGCGTTGCCTTCGGTGGCGAGGTTCTTGCTACAGAGTCTCCCGGCAGTGAGGCTACTTTTATTGAAGCCGCCTGCTTTGGGGCCGCCGGTGTTGATGCAGCCGGTTTTGAGTTAGCTGCTTTTGAGGCAGCCGCTTTTGGGACCTCCTTTTGCTTTTCACCTTGTGTCTGAGTGTTTGACACCTTTACTGGCGATGTCTGTATTGTAGCGGGTTTCGCTACAGGAGATGGCCGCGTCGTTGACGTCAGATATTTGTCATATTCTGACTTAATGGCGTGTGCCAGTTTCTTGATCTCATGATGTACATTGTGCCTAGGCCCAATGAACCTCAAGAGCTCATCGATCTTTGCTCCTAATTTGTTTGGAGCACCACTCTCATCTGTTGCCCTTTGGGGGACGTCAACTCCACTATTCGCCTTTTGGAGGCGTGCGCGCGCGCGCGCGCGCGTGTGTGTGTGTGTGTGTATGTGTGTTTGTGTGTGTGCGTGCGTGTGCGTGCGCGCGCGTGTTTGTGTGTGTGTGTGCGTGCGTGTGGGTGCGCGTGCGTTAGTGCGTGTGTGCGTGCGTGCGTGCGTGTGTGTGTGTGTTTCGGTTTGTGTGTGTGTGTGTTTTTTTTTTTTTTTTTTTATCCGAAGAGGGGGGAAATACATTGCGTACTTAACTAGCACGTGCTAGCCGTCGTGCGGGACTCCCGGTGCAATGACTTCAAAGCAAGAGTAAAGTCGTTGCATTGAAACCAGTATACCGTATACCCGCTAAAACCCTAACCTCTTTCTCCTACAACCATGCTCCCTTGCGGCACTCTTACTCAATACTACTTCGCAAGGGTGGTTCATTGCAGATGTTTACTGCTCTTACATTGGAAAGCCTCTAAAGCCTACTCCTCGAACGTATCGCGGAGTTCTTTGAGGATAGTCTCCGCGTAATCTGATACCAAGTTCCAGGCTTGGGGGCCCTTCAGCATGGCTTCTACTAATTGTTCTGGGACGATATTAGTCTCCAGAATCCTCTCCACTTCAGCACGTTGATCCTGAAACCGGGGGCAGGAGAAGAACACGTGTTCTCGCGTCCTCTATAACGTCCGTACAGTGTGGGCAGTTTGGGGAGTTTGCCCTCCTGAACCTGTGCAGGTATGCTCGAAAGCATCCATGTCCAGTCAGGAGTTGAGTGATGTAAAACCCAACCTCCCCATGCTGGCGGTTGACCCAACGACTGATGTTAGGTATCAATCGATATGTCCACCGGCCTTTAGTAGAGCTGTCCCACCTCTCCTGCCATTGCCCTAGACTCATGGCTCTTTCATCGCTGTTTCCTGTCATTGGTCTTTCTCTAACTTTCTGCGATAAAGCCGTCCCCTTTCTGCAGCCAGGATGTCGATTGGTAGGGTAGAGGCAATCACACTCACCGCCTCGTAAGACACAGTGCGGTAGGATGATGCCACTCGAATCGCTGAGAGCCGCTGGACTGATTTCATTTTCCGGCGGTACGATGGTAGCTCGAGCGATTTCTCCCATACCGGTGCCCCGTACAACAAAACAGAAGTAGTTACTGTTGCCAGTAGCTGTCTTCTTATCTGTCTAGGGCCTCCGACATTCGGCATTATTCTAGATAATGCCCCCTGTACCCCAGCTGCTTTCTTGCTGGCCGCGATTATGTGCTCTTTGAAGTTGAGCCGTGTGTCCAGGAGCACCCCCAAATAGCTGATGAAGGGCTGCGACTGTATGTAGGTGTCGCCTATTTTGAGGGTGATGGTTTCCCTTGCCTTCCGACTGCTAACAAGAAGTGTTTCGGTCTTTTGCTCTGCTAAACTCAAGTCCGCTGCGAGCATCCAATGCTGAATTGTGGCTATAGCGAATGAGAAGGTTGTTTGTATCTCCTCTATGTGCTTGCGCACTATGATCAATGCCACATCATCGGCGAATGCCACTAGCCTGACGCCCTCAGGCAGACCGAGCAGGAGCAGGTCGTTGTACATTACGTTCCATAAGAGGGGGCCAAGAACAGAGCCCTGAGGTACACCTCCTGTGATCTTATAGTCTACTTGCCCATTTTCAGTTTGGTACAACAAGATGCGGTCCTTGAAATACGCTGAAACCATTCTGCGCAAGTACTGCGGAACTTCCATCCTGGCAAGAGCCTCCAAAATGCGGTCCCAGCGGGCCGAGTTAAAGGCGTTCTTGATATCCAGGGTGGCTATTAGACAGTACTTTTTTCCACCTCTTCTCCATCTCTTTCCCGAGATAGCCTCTCTGGCGATGTTGGTAACGAGTGTCACGGCATCGATGGTTGATCTCCCCTTTCTGAACCCGAATTGGTTGGTGGAAAGTTTTGGCTCAACGTAGGGCTCCAGCCTATCTGCTATTATTCTTTCAAGGAGTTTTCCCGCAGAGTCCAACATACAGAGGGGACGATATGATGACGGTTCGTCGGGAGGTTTCTTTCCCCCTTTAGGTAGGAGCACAAGCCTCTGCTTTTTCCACTTAGTCGGAAAAACCCCCTGCTTTAGGCAGGTCTCATACATGTGTAGAAACATGTCAGGCCTATTGGCTATGGCGCATTTTAGCGCGATGTTAGGTATGCCATCTGGACCGGGAGCCTTACCGTTTTGGAGCCGGTTGCACGCGCCCATCAGCTCATTCATAGTCACTGATGGTATATCTTCGTCCCTCACCTGCCACGAAGGATAAGCGGGTAGCTCAGGCTTCGCAGGAAACAAGTGAGTGACAATGCGGTGCAATGATTCGGGCAGTTCGTTGATGTCATGGGGGGTGGCCTTGATTTTATGCATCACGATTTTATACGGTTTTCCCCATGGATCTTGGTCAACTTCGTCACACAACTCCTTCCAGTAGGATCTCTTGCTTGAGAGAATGGCTCTTCGTAGTTGTTGTCTTTTGATCTCATAGTCGAGCCTTAGTTCTTCTGTTGTGACCCTGTCGCGTCTCCGTGCTCGTTGATGCAGCCTTCGTGCTTTGAGACACTCTCGTCGGTGTTGTGAGATCGTGTCGTTCCACCAGTAAACTGGTGGGCGGCTGTTGTTCTGCCGTCTCCTTGGCATGGATGCATCGCAGGACTTGACAACGCTTGTCATTACCTCTTTGGCAGTGGCTTCTGCGCTTGTTGCTATTGACAATGGTTCCTGCTCCATAACCAAGGCGAATGAATCAGCATCGAAAGCATTTTTGTTCCAACCGACTGGCTGTGACCTCGCACGACTGACACACAATCTTCGTTTGGGAGTGGTGTTGATTTCCCATATAATAGCTTGGTGGTCGCTATTAGTAAACTCCTCATCGACCCGCCACTCACAGCCCCCTTTAATTAGGTTGCTGCTAACGAATGTCACATCGATAATGGAGCTGGCTGTGCCTTTGCGATATGTGCTTACGTCTCCTGTGTTGAGGAGTACCAGGTTGAGCGAAGACATGGTCTCAAGGAGAGCTCGTCCTCTCGCGCTCGTTTCCCGGCATCCCCAGTCAATTGCCCAGGCGTTGAAATCTCCTGCGATGGCGACCGATTCACGCTTCCGTACATCCTCCGCCAAGGTGTCCAAGAATAACTCGAACTCCTCGAGCTGTGCACTAGGAGGTGCATAGCAGCTATAGAAGTGAACCCCTCCCACTTTGGCTCTCACAAGCCATGGTTCGGGGGTATTTGGGAGTTGTTGGAACGGAAGTTTACCGCAAGCCCATATCGCTGCTCTGTCCGTTGTGTCATTTACCCAGGACAGGGTGTCGAAGTTTTTGTACTGCTCGCAGATTATGGCTACGTCGCAATCCAATTCCCGCACCCGCTGTACCAGTAGGTCTTGGGCTGCTTCGCAGTGGTTGAGGTTGAGTTGCAGTACTTTCATTTACGGGCTTGTGCTGCTCTCATCGCCTGTTGGTAGATCGGACATTTCCAACTACCCGCAACGTGCCGGCAGTCTGACCTACTATCTTTCTCTTTGCAGAGTAAGCACTTGGCAGGTTGTTGACAAGCCGAGGCATTGTGACCAGCGCCTCCGCATCTGTGACAACAACTGCTTCGGTCAGTCTTGCCTCTGCACGCCTGGGCGTTGTGCCCAAAGTGCCAGCATTTGAAGCACCGTCGAAGGCTGATCCTCTCGCGAACACGTACTGTGCCCCACGCAAGTTTCAGCTTTCCAAGTGCGATGGATTTCTTGGCCTGGACCTCTGGGAGACAAACAACTGCCGTTTGTGTTGATCTATATGCCCGTCGAAGTGATTTCACTGCCTCCTCAGTGATCTCTGCCAGGCCGTCGATATTATCTTTGAGCAGCTTTACCACGTCTTCCTTGGTACTGATCTCATCCAGGTCTTTAATTTCAATCTCGATTTGCGGTATTCGAGATTGTACAGTGGCCCCGCTTGGGAGCTTATTCTTGATGGCGTTACAGTAGCGCTCCATCTCCTGAGCGTCTGCCTTCGCGAATAACAACAGGAGATCTCCCTTAGCTGTTCGTCGGATCTTATTGACTTTTTTGCCTATATCCTGCAAGGTGGGATCATTTTTGATACCTCGCAAGATATCTGCATGGGAGCTCTTCTCGCCTTTCTTTATAAGCAGCGTACAATGTGGCGCTGGTTTTTGCTTATTGGTCCTCGGGCCTTTTTCCTCTTTACCACTTGCCAGTCAGTCAACTGGTTTGAAAGTTGGTTTTTGGTCTGCGGTTTAAACTTGGATTTTAATCCATTCTTTCTCTCCGCTTCTGAATTGACCACCCTACTTGTTGTTGCCTGGGTGGTTTGCCCGATGTTCTGGCAACCTTCTTTACCGGGCTTTAGCTTGCTAGCTAGCACCGGTTTAAGAGTTTTAAGTGGTGGTGCCTTACTTGATGAGGCTACTGAAGGCGAGGCCTTCGGTGGTGAGGTCCTTGCTACAGAGGCTACTTTTATTGAAGCCGCCTGCTTTGGGGCCGCCGGTGTTGATGCAGCCGGTTTTGAGTTAGCTGCTTTTGAGGCAGCCGCTTTTGGGACCTCCTTTTGCTTTTCACCTTGTGTCTGAGTGTTTGACAACTTTAATGGCGATGTCTGTGTTGTAGCAGGTTTCGCTACAGGAGGAGGCCGCGTCGTTGACGTCTGATATTTGTCATATTCTGACTTAATGGCGTGTGCCAGTTTCTTGATCTCATGATGTACATTGTGCCTAGGCCCAATGAACTTCAAGAGCTCATCGATCTTTGCTCCTAATTTGTTTGGAGCGCCACTCTCATTTGTTGCCCTTTCTTGGACGTCAACTCCACTATTTGCCTTTTGGAGGACTTGGCTGGATAGTGTCTTGCTGCCAGCTCTAGTTTTAATGGTCGATGTTGTACCATTACTAGTGTTCTTCTTCTTGTCACTATGTGACGGAACCAGTGATAATTCGCTCCCCCCAGAATCCGTGGAGCGTGCACCGGCCACCGAGGCTTTCACTCGATCGGAACCGGTGGCGGGATTATCCTCTGCAGAAGTACCCACCTGGGGTATTAAGTTCACCTTATCACCCATATCCATAAATGGTTTATTTTCGGGTTTCCTTCCCCTATCTGATTTTGGTCCGCCCTGAGGAAATCCTCAGTACTCCCCATTGCTGGAGAGCGTTCCCCTATCCGCCACCTGGGGAGGCGCCCGGTAGTGGACCAACAACCACCCCGGGTGCGTGTGTGGTGTGTGCGTGTGCGTGTGTGTGTGTGTGTGCGCGCGCGTGCGTACGTGCGTGCGTGCGTGCGTGCATGTGTCTGTGTGTGTGCGTGCTTGCGTGCGCGTGTGAGTGTGAGTGCGAGTGCGTGTGCGTGTGCGTGTAAGTGTGCGTTTTATATTTACGACCGATAATAGGCAAGGCAGCAGGTAAATTTAATCTAAGCATTATTTCAATACATTAGGGGGATTACGCCATTAAATGAATGAGCAGAAGTAACTATGGAATTAACAAAGCCAACAGGATTCTTCTGTTGCAATTGACTGATCATTGGGGATGCTAGTATTAAAGAAGGCTGGGCCTCCTTGTATTTCTAGATTTTCTGATGTTGAAGTTCTGTGGTAGGTATACGCTTTGACAATACCAAATTTTGTATCCTCAAGTATTGGAAATGAGTGACCCGAATCAAGTATAAGAGTCTGTTTTTGTTATTTAAATTAGCCATAATGTTCACTATAACGGGTGATAGAGCTCCTTATCATTTCTGCTTAAAACCTGTTAAAATTGAGACACATTGACTTAAAAACCTCAGAGCTGTTTTTGGCGTTGTAAACAATGTTTGAGGTTTGTTCTGAGATTTGAGGCTGGCTTTGATGTGATGAAATTTCAGTAGTTTGGCGATTCTGTGGCTTACATTTCCTAAGTATGTTACATACTTCCAGAACTGGATAAATACTTTGATGTACTAAGTGTCGTTCTTTGCAAAAAAAATGTAACTTGTGATTTCGCTGATGTGATAGCCGTTATTTGTGGCTATACCACGTATAATAGTGACTTCATTGGTTGGATTGGCGTTTGGATACGGGAATAGAGTGTGCTCTGTAAATCATGGTTCTATATGCATGTTCTATAGGCAGGTTTAATGGAAATATTGTACCTGAATAATTTGACATGGTGTATACCATAATTAAGTAGTTACTGGATTTGATGTGGTTCCTTTTAAATTAATAGAGTGAAAAACAAGAGTTTCGGGTACTTCAAAAATTTGAGTTCCCAAAAAAAACATGACATAGTAGTGTGGATTTTGACAATAATTTGCTTGACTTATTAATTGGTAAGGTCACCATACCTTACGGACTATTAGCTTGTGATAGAAGAAAGAGTACAGGGAGTCAATATTATTGAAGGTAATGCTAGGTATGAAAAGAATAGAGATGATAAAAGTAAAGGTCATTAAATTTAATTTTGGTAATTTTAATTTTATTAAAAAAAACATAAAGATACAATCATGATAAATTGAGAAAATGCCGGAGAGTTTCATTCCTAGTGAGTCGGATGTCTGCAGAGCGGACAGTGACAACTACGACATGAGTACACACGTTTCTGTGCTGCATTGGCAATATGATGAGTTTAGCATGTGCCTATTTTGGTAGTGTGGTCTTAAGAAATTTACATTTTGTTCAGTGTGAGATCGAGCATGCGTATAGTATTTCCATATTGGCCTAGTGTTGGCAATATGAGGTGTTGAGGTGCAAGTTCGTACACTGATTTAACATGTGCCTATTTTGGTAGTGTGGTCTAAAGAAATTTAGATTTTGTTCAGTGTGAGATCGAACATGCGTATAGTATTTCCATATTGGCCTAGTGTTGGCAATATGAGGTGTTAAGGTGCAAGATCGCACATTATTTTCACACGTGCCCATTTTGGCAGTGTGGTCTAAAGAGATTTAGATGTGGTTCAATGTCAGATCGAGCATGCTTGGAGTATTTCCATATTGGCCAAATGTTAGCGATATAACTTGAGAGTACTAGTCGTTCCGTAGCAAATGACTCCAAGGATTGTAACTGGCACTTGTCATACTTGTAATTATAAAGTCATTTTCGTTAAACACATTTCACTTCCTCTTGCTATTGAATTAGATATTTGAATTGATGGATAAGTACGAGTACTTGTAATAGTGAGTTTAATGTCATGAGAATGAAATTTTAGATACACCCGAGGACGTGTGTTAGTCAGGATGGCCGTGTCGGAGATAATGAAATAGTTGGTTTCTCAAGTGGCGAAGGCCTAAAGACTATATAGTTTGTATTATCGGAAACAGGATATTTGTGCCTTCGTACTTTTGTTTACGATTATTATATTCTATTACAAATTTGCCTGCTAGGGACCGGGGGTGATTCATACATAAGTAATCACTCGGCGAGCTGCTAGTCGGTAACTCAGATATGATGCACGATGTTTTGATGAGAATCATATCGAAAATAACAAAGCAGTTCTGTTCGAAACTCGAGCGAGGTAAGATCGTAGAGGGCTATCGCGTAATCGGTATTTCGCCACGGTTTCGAGTAGAATACCTTGCGTATCAATTTAGATTAATAATATCATATCGCTATGCCCATCGAGCTTATGGATGAATTGATCATCAACATTATCTGTTGATTGTATAGTTTGAAACTCCAGTGGTGGATCATTATGGTGCCTTCGGTCAATTTAGTGTGATTATTATTTGTCGAATAAATGTTTAGCCCACATTTATTCCCTTTTGTATCGAACCCGACATTCCCTCGTGGATTAAAACCCCGACATATATATATATAAATAGGCAAAGATAAAACAGTTAGGTACCATTTTCTCCTCTGTCCCTCAACCGATTTATTTGATTTTTGTTTTGTTTAGTGGCTATTGACGACCTTCAGTGCAGAATGCTAAAATATATTTATAACATCGATTCATTCATTAAATAAAATCAAATAAAAAATAATAATAATTTACGTCCACAGTGTCGCCAGGTTGCGTGGGTAAAAAATCGTAAGACCGATTGACTCGAATGAGAAATACAAACTAAATTAAATGAAAAACTAACAAATTTTGGTTACTTCTGAAAGTTATTGTACATTATCATACTATTGAGAACTCACCCACAGACATTATATTATATGATAATAACAATTTATTGGGTACTCGCAAGTTTGTCTAAATATAGTTTGTCAACTAAAATCAGAAATTTGTATTGCGTGGCAACTGAACAATGTTTTTCCGGTAATATTTTATTATTTTAACATTATACTATTAATTTATATTGTTTCTATTTTAAAGGCTAATAGTTTCATACAATTTAACTAAGATTACAAAGCCTATGATATAAATACAAATAGTGAAATTGAAGATAAATAGTTAGATCTGACATCATGGCAATGGTTCTAATTTCTCGACCAGTTCACGGCCAACCATAGATTGAATTTCAATTTGACATTTCTTTACGATGTTAACCGCTACGTTAAGTTACCTTCTCAATGCAATCAGAAAATTATCAATGTGTAATTTTCAAAATTTCAATTTCAATGAACTTACAAAAATTGTTTGCAAATAAAGGTATTATTTAACATAAATTAACAGGTGGTGCATTGTATTTCTTAAATGTTTTGATATAATCCCCCGATGAAAACTTTTACGTAAGTAAACTAACTATTGAGAGATTATAAAGCTAATTGATACATTTGATTTCAGATCCTCTCAAGTTAAATATGTTTTTTTATTTTATGCCATGTGCAAATGAAAATTGAATAAGTATTAGTAATATATTGCTGTTTTATTCGATATAAGGTAATCTTTTAAATTAATTTTAACATGTCGTCTAAAATATTAACAGTCAGTCAAAAAATGTTAAATGTTCTTTTAACGAGATGTGATATAATGTTTTGTTTATTTACATATATCTTATTATATGTAATTCTCGCAAACTGCAATATGACTGTCTAAATTTCATTTCGGGGTTTTGGCGTCTAGAAATCGATTGCTCGGGAAAAATCGTACTACCGAGAAAGAACGAAATTGTGACAATAATTATGACACTGGGTTTTGAAATTACAAGAGTTTCAATACAGGATGATTTGGTAACACTTGAGGTTGAAAGTGCCATTGAAAAAAAATTCTACAAATTGATGTATAGAATCTTATAAGAATTTTATCGCTATTTAATATTTTTTAAAGTAAAAATTGCTGCTTAGGCGATTTTTGGATGGTTAAAAAGTTATGTGTTCTCATGTTCTAAATTGACTGAGATATAAGGCGTTGTATATTATAATTACACAGGGCGATTCCAGATATGTTAGAAATCTTTTTTTTTAATTTAGATCGGATTAGAAGTATAGTTCCAGAAGATAGTTAAAAATTTCATAAACAAAAAGAGTAAATAAGGTCGCTTATAGGCAGTCGCATATACATAATGGTTTACCGGGTGGTTCAAAAATGTTAAAAAATATTATGCGTGGTCCATGAGCAGTTGCATATACAGGGTGATGGAAATATATAATGAGATGGAATTGTTATAATGAGTATTTATATATAAATGTCAGAGAATTGAGTGCAATTATAGTTATACAGGGTGGTTAGAAAAAAGAATTATCTAGGGAACCCATTAGCGGTTGAATTGTTGTCATATTAAATTAAGAATTACGAATTTGAACACAAATAAAGTCCTATTAATTATATCTGGAAAAGAACTTGAATTTCGTTACTTATTTGTAGAAGCGAGATGTAAGACCGACACAGAGGTTCCGAATCTGGATCCGTTCCGTGTAATTGCTGTTCTCCCTTAAGTCCTAAGATAGAATGTCACGATAAAATTTTCAGGGTAGTTCACCTGCCAGAGATATTGACAAAATTGGTCGAATTTTGACCACTGGGCGACAGCTAGTGTAAATAAATATACATAAAAGTTGAAGAACCTAATCAAAAAGAGTTGCAATTAAGCTGTACTGATAACTAAAACGGCTTAAAACATTAGAAACCTATTAACTTTACTGAAAAACTTATTGGAATTTTATCCCCTTTTTAAACTTAAAATTCTAAAAATTAAGGTTCAATGGAGTAACGGTTTTTGAATATGTCCATCTGTTTATACATAACACTTACAACGAAATGGGCCCCCTATGGCAAAATTGTTATGGTGCAAACGTGAATGTGTGTCTGTATCATTGAGCAAATACATATACTCAATAGTTTGCACCCTAATTTTCGTTTTTTTTTAATTCTAAAATTATACTACTTTGCTTAGGTTAATTTAACTTTTGCATTCCATTTCGCTAAATTCATTAGGATACAAAAACAAAATGATTAAAACTAATATTATCAGGATGTCAAATACCTCTCACTATTACCACACCTTAGCAATTTTACAAATGGACTCGTCCACACTGCATACGTTAAAATGGTGAAATATCATTGTAATTCTGTTGTAATTGTATGTACTTATACAGCAAATTTTGGAAAACTGAGATGAAGGGTGTTTAGGTTCTACTTTTCAACTATGATTTATTCATAATGATTGGGTTATGTGGTGAGATAATATGGAGCTTAAAAAAAAACTTCATCTATAGGTTTAAGGGCAATTTCGCAAAAACTACTGGGGCTATAGTATTTATTTTAATAAGATAGATTGGGTATAAGAAAATCTACTATTTTAGTTAATAAAAATATTTCAACTATAAAATAAAAAAATATATAAACAATTAAGTTTTTCCCGCAATTTCGAGTTTAAGTTTGATTATCTAAGCAATAAAATAACCAAGATCAACCAAGTATAATAGCTCATTTTATAGGTTTTTCATTTCTCTACAACATTGCCCAGAGTAGCAAACACGGTTTCACGGGTAGATTTTGTATAATAGGTAAAAAACTAAATTGTTTCCAATTTTTTGAGGTTTTTTTGTTAAAAAAAACAAAAACGCATCGATAAAAAATGAATTTTATGGCAATTAGTCATGTTTTATCCTTAGAACACGTTCCTGGTAGTTTTTTTCTACTATTAATTTTGTCACGTATTTTCGTAAATGAACTGAGCTTTATTGCATTCTTTCGCCGCCGAGGTGACACAGCAAGCCTGGGGGTTAATTATTACACTGGTAACAGCGATGGTATTTCGTGCCTGCAGAAGGTTAAAATATTACACTGGTTTGCAGGCGTGTGGATCTAGTAAATTTTAGGATTAGGTTGGAATTTTATGGACAAGGAAGGAAAATCACTAATTGTTGTAAAATAACAGGGTTGAAAGCGATTCCAAAGTTTCCGACGGAAACTGTATTTTACAAAATTAAAGCGTTGGGTTTAGTCTTAAAATATAATTTAAAATTGCATTCTTTCGGTTGTATTTCTGCAAAGGTAGATGGTCTCTAGTTGCCGTCGGATGGGTAGGCTGATTTTAATTGAAAAAGAAATTCAGTGACTGTGGATTCCTGATACTATATATGATTTTTATGATTTGAAAATTTTAGTTTGAGATTCATACAGAGAGTTTCTAAAACTTAATTATCAAGAAGAGATTTGAGAATTTTTTTTTGAATTACTGTTAATTTTTTTGTTATTAAGAACATTTCAATAACGAAATAAAGGAACCAGATAATTACATACGGGGTGATCCAATCTGAAGGGTCAACGAATTGAGGAACAGTTGTTCAAGAATAGAGAGTAGTTTGTTTGACTTTTGAGCTGTTATTACCTGTTGATATAAAGGATTACAGTAAATTTATTTCGGATATTGCTTACTTTATACATTTTAATTCAATGGAGGGAAAAAAATAATAAATGTTTTATTATATGAGATACAAAGTTACTTTGGATCTCCTTTTGTTGTCTTTATTTGGAGTGTTTTACCATTTTTTTACCAACCTTATAGGGGTTGCTAGTCCCCCATCGGGCGCCTCCCCAGGTGGCGGATAGGGGAATGCCTCCTAGATATGGGAGGTACCGGGGAAATGAAATACCCGGGGCGGACCAAAACTAGCACTGACCAGTGGCAGCTGGCTGGTCAAAACTGGTTACAGGCACAAGTTAATATAACTTTGATGGTTGTAACACAGACAACAACCGGCGGAGTGGAAACCACAAAAACGGCGATTGTACAGCGATGAGGAAGGCAAAGGGAAACCACCTCATCATCTATCCCTAGTAAAATCACCATGAGCTTACAACAAAAAGAAACAGACAATACTGATCATGGATCTCGGAAACCAAGATCCGGCAGGGGAGGACAATCACAAACAGACGACAGGGCCTCTCAGGTCGTCAATATGCGAAATCCCTGTCCTTTGAACATGAAGAAAACCAGGAAAGAACGCTTAAAGACGAGGCTAATGATAAACGAAACGAAGTTGAAGATTACCACAAATCACGAAACTAAAAACAATTTCAAGATTGCGACATGGAATGTCAGAACAATGTTTGAACCAGGGAAGCTGGCTAATGCATGTCACGAAATGGACCGCCTACAACTGAGTATATTAGGCATAAGTGAAACAAGGTGGCCCCATACAGGCAATACTAGATACATGGGAAAAACATTCTATTACTCAGGCAACAACAACCCAGACCACCGAAACGTAGTAGGCATTGTACTAGACGAAAAATCCAGTCGATCAGTAACAAACTTCATACCTCATTCAGACAGAAACTTACTGATTCAACTGGCGGGAGACCGCGTCAATATAAATATAATTCAGTCATACGCTCCAACGGCCGACAAACCTGATTCTGAATTGAACTCCTGGTACGACGAAATAAAAACCCTTCTAAAATGTACCAAACCGCAAGATGTTAACATCATAATGGGTGATTTTAATGCAAAGATTGGCCGCGGAAGAGTGGATAATCTGATCGGAGATTATGGTCTGGGCGAACGTAACGACAGGGGGGATAGACTTATAGAATTCTGCCAAGAACAGAATATGGTTGCCACAAACACTTGGTTTAAACTACATCCTAGGCGATTATATACTTGGACTTCTCCACAGCATACAGTGAACCGAATTTTAAGGAATCAAATAGATTACGTTCTCATTAACCATAGACACCGCAATGCAATAACAAGCGCCAAAACCTTCCCGGGAGCCGACATAACATCCGATCACAACCCGGTGGTCGTCAATGTTCGCATAAGACTGACAAAGATAATTCACAAAAAAATTGAGAACAAGGTGGATATCACGCTACTTAAAGAGGAGCCAATCAGGAAAGAGATAGCAAAGGAACTAAATAACCAGCTACTAACGATGAAAACAGTAGACGCCAACGACGACAGTGTAGACGCAAAGTGGCAAAGAATCAGGGACATAATGATATCAATAACTGAAGACAAACTAAAATCGAGAACGAACAGGAAAAAGAAGGAGTGGATGACGAAGCAGATCTTAGAGCTAATTGATAGAAGGCGAGAACAAAAGGGAAAGAACGAAAATGAATACAAACGGCTAAAAAAAAGGGTTAAGACCGAAATCAAAATAGCAAAAGAACAATGGATGCGAGTACAGTGTGAAGAAATTGAGGAACTCCAACGCAAGAACGACACATATAATCTACACAAAAAAATCAAAGAGCTATCAGGTCAAAATAAAAGAACACAGAGCTCACTAATAGACAAAGAAGGACAACTAATAACTAAAGTCCGAGAACATATCCTAACATGGGAAAAATATATTTATAACATGTTCAAAGCTGAAAGAATTGAAATGAACACAAATAATGCAAACGACACAGGACCAACAATAATAAAAAGTGAGGTAATAAACGCAATCAGAAATCTGAAAAACAATAAAAGTCCAGGTCCTGACAATATTCACTCTGAAGTAATAAAACTCCTTGACGAAGACAATATTAGCTACCTCACAGACTTATTCAACCAAATATATACATCCGGAGAACTACCACAGGAATGGCTGAAATCCACATTTATTCCCATCCCAAAAAAAGCACAGGCTCGTGTATGTGACGAATATCGACTGATCAGCCTAATGAGCCAAGTACTCAAAATTCTCCTGAAAATTATTCATAACAGAATACATCCAAAGTGTGAATCTGTCCTAGGGATGGAACAGTTCGGATTTAGAAGTGGTCTAGGAACGCGCGAGGCCTTATTTAGTCTCCAGATACTCACTCAGAAATGTCATGATCAGCATAAGGACCTGCATATATGCTTTGTACATTTCGAAAAAGCATTCGACCGAGTGCAACACGAAAAATTATTTAAGGCCCTCGAGAATATAGGGCTAGATGAGAGAGATACACGGCTTCTAAAAAACTTGTACTGGCACCAGACCGTTAACGTAAAAACTAACAACGGAATATCTGAATATTTGCAGGGGAGTCCGACAAGGTTGTGTACTATCCCCAACACTCTTTAACATTTACTCCGAACATCTATTCAATGAAGCACTCAGTAACTGCACAGACGGAATTAAAGTAAATGGTGTAAATATATCCAACATCCGTTACGCGGATGACACAATACTACTGGCTGATTCTGACACGGGATTACAACGCATAGTTGATAGACTTTACACAACATGCGAAGCATATGGAATGTCCATCAATATCAAGAAAACCAAGATAATGTCAGTATCACGGAATCAAAACATCCCTATACCTATCCTAATAAATGGGGTAATGTTAAAGAGAGTAGACCGCTTCAAATACCTGGGATGCTGGATCGACGCAAAACTAGATCCTGAAGTTGAAATAAAGGCCAGGATAGAACAGGCCCGAGGCAATTTTAACCGTCTCAGAAACATACTGTGCAATCAGGACTTTTTTTTTTTTTATCCGAAGAGGGGGGAAATACATTGCGTACTTAGCTAGCACGTGCTGGCCGTCGTGCGGGACTCCCGATGCAATGACTTCAAAGCAAGAGTAAATCGTTGCATTGAAACCAGTATACCGTATACCCGCTAAAACCCTAACCTCTTTCTCCTACAACCTTGGTCCCCTGCGGCACTCTTAGTCAATACTACTTCGCAAGGGTGGTTCATTGCAGATGTTTACTGCTCTTACATTGTAAGCCTTTAAAGCCTACTCCTCGAACGTATTGCGGAGTTCTTTGAGGATAGTCTCCGCGTAATCTGATACCGAGTTCCAGGCTTGGGGGCCCTTCAGCATGGCTTCTACTAATTGTTCTGGAACGATATTAGTCTCCAGAATCCTCTCCACTTCAGCACGTTGATCCTGAAACCGGGGGCAGGAGAAGAACACGTGTTCCGCGTCCTCTATCACGTCCGTACAGTGCGGGCAGTTTGGGGAGTTTGCCCTCCTGAACCTGTGCAGGTATGCTCGAAAGCATCCATGTCCAGTCAGGAGTTGAGTGATGTAAAACCTAACCTCTCCATGCTGGCGGTTGACCCAACGACTGATGTTAGGTATCAATCGATATGTCCACCGGCCTTTAGTAGAGCTGTCCCACCTCTCCTGCCATTGCCCTAGACTCATGGCCCTTTCATCGCTGTTTCCTGTCGGCTGGTCTTTTTCTAACTTTCTGCGATAAAGCCGTCCCCTTTCTGCAGCCAGGATGTCGATTGGTAGGGTAGAGGCAATCACACTCACCGCCTCGTAAGACACAGTGCGGTAGGATGATGCCACTCGAATCGCTGAGAGCCGCTGGACTGATTTCATTTTCCAGCGGTACGATGGTAGCTCGAGCGATTTCTCCCATACCGGTGCCCCGTACAACAAAACAGAAGTAGTTACTGTTGCCAGTAGCTGTCTTCTTATCTGTCTAGGGCCTCCGACATTCGGCATTATTCTAGATAATGCCCCCTGTACCCCAGCTGCTTTCTTGCTGGCCGCGATTATGTGCTCTTTGAAGTTGAGCCGTGTGTCCAGGAGCACCCCCAAATAGCTGATGAAGGGCTGCGACTGTATGTAGGTGTCGCCTATTTTGAGGGTGATGGTTTCCCTTGCCTTTCGACTGCTAACAAGAAGTGTTTCGGTCTTTTGCTCTGCTAAACTCAAGTCCGCTGCGAGCATCCAATGCTGAATTGTGGCTATAGCGAATGAGAAGGTTGTTTGTATCTCCTCTATGTGCTTGCGCACTATGATCAATGCCACATCATCGGCGAATGCCACTAGCCTGACGCCCTCAGGCAGACCGAGCAGGAGCAGGTCGTTGTACATTACGTTCCATAAGAGGGGGCCAAGAACAGAGCCCTGAGGTACACCTCCTGTGATCTTATAGTCTACTTGCCCATTTTCAGTTTGGTACAACAAGATGCGGTCCTTGAAATACGCTGAAACCATTCGGCGCAAGTACTGCGGAACTTCCATCCTGGCAAGAGCCTCCAAAATGCGGTCCCAGCGGGCCGAGTTAAAGGCGTTCTTGATATCCAGGGTGGCTATTAGACAGTACTTTTTTCCACCTCTTCTCCATCTCTTTCCCGAGATAGCCTCTCTGGCGATGTTGGTAACGAGTTTCACGGCATCGATGGTTGATCTCCCCTTTCTGAACCCGAATTGGTTGGTGGAAAGTTTCGGCTCAACGTAGGACTCCAGCCTATCTGCTATTATCCTTTCAAGGAGTTTTCCCGCAGAGTCCAACATACAGAGGGGACGATATGATGACGGTTCGTCGGGAGGTTTCTTTCCCCCTTTAGGAAGGACCACAAGCCTCTGCTTTTTCCACTTAGTCGGAAAAACCCCCTGCTTTAGGCAGGTCTCATACATGTGTAGAAACATGTCAGGCCTATTGGCTATGGCGCATTTTAGTGCGATGTTAGGTATGCCATCTGGACCGGGAGCCTTACCGTTTTGGAACCGGTTGCACGCGCCCATCAGCTCATTCATAGTCACTGATGGTATATCTTCGTCCCTCACCTGCCACGAAGGATAAGCGGGTAGCTCAGGCTTCGCAGGAAACAAGTGAGTGACAATGCGGTGCAATGATTCGGGGCAGTTCGTTGATGTCATGGGGGTGGCCTTGATTTTATGCATCACGATTTTATACGGTTTTCCCCATGGATCTTGGTCAACTTCGTCACACAACTCCTTCCAGTAGGATCTCTTGCTTGAGAGAATGGCTCTTCGTAGTTGTTGTCTTTTGATCTCATAGTCAAGCCTTAGTTCTTCTGTTGTGACCCTGTCGCGTCTCCGTGCTCGTTGATGCATCCTTCGTGCTTTGAGACACTCTCGTCGGTGTTGTGAGATCGTGTCGTTCCACCAGTAAACTGGTGGGCGGCTGTTGTTCTGCCGTCTCCTTGGCATGGAAGCATCGCAGGACTTGACAACGCTAGTCATTACCTCTTTGGCAGTGGCTTCTGCGCTTGTTGCTATTGACAATGGTTCCTGCTCCATAACCAAGGCGAATGAATCAGCATCGAAAGCATTTTTGTTCCAACCGACTGGCTGTGACCTCGCACGACTGACACACAATCTTCGTTTGGGAGTGGTGTTGATTTCCCATATAATAGCTTGGTGGTCGCTATTAGTAAACTCCTCATCGACCCGCCACTCACAGCCCCCTTTAATTAGGTTGCTGCTAACGAATGTCACATCGATAATGGAGCTGGCTGTGCCTTTGCGATATGTGCTTACGGCTCCTGTGTTGAGGAGTACCAGGTTGAGCGAAGACATGGTCTCAAGGAGAGCTCGTCCTCTCGCGCTCGTTTCCCGGCATCCCCAGTCAATTGCCCAGGCGTTGAAATCTCCTGCGATGGCGACCGATTCACGCTTCCGTACATCCTCCGCCAAGGTGTCCAAGAATAACTCGAACTCCTCGAGCTGTGCACTAGGAGGTGCATAGCAACTATAGAAGTGAACCCCTCCCACTTTGGCTCTCACAAGCCATGGTTCGGGGGTATTTGGGAGTTGTTGGAACGGAAGTTTACCGCAAGCCCATATCGCTGCTCTGTCCGTTGTGTCATTTACCCAGGACAGGGTGTCGAAGTTTTTGTACTGCTCGCAGATTATGGCTACGTCGCAATCCAATTCCCGCACCCGCTGTACCAGTAGGTCTTGGGCTGCTTCGCAATGGTTGAGGTTGAGTTGCAGTACTTTCATTTACAGGCTTGTGCTGCTCTCATCGCCTGTTGGTAGATCGGACATTTCCAACTACCCGCAACTTGCCGGCAGTCTGACCTACTATCTTTCTCTTTGCAGAGTAAGCACATGGCAGGTTGTTGACAAGCCAAGGCATTGTGACCAGCGCCTCCGCATCTGTGACAACAACTGCTTCGGTCAGTCTTGCCTCTGCACGCCTGGGCGTTGTGCCCAAAGTGCCAGCATTTGAAGCACCGTCGAAGGCTGATCGTCTCGCGAACACGTACTGTGCCCCACGCAAGTTTCAGCTTTCCAAGTGCGATGGCTTTCTTGGCCTGGACCTCTGGGAGACAAACAACTGCCGTTTGTGTTGATCTATATGCCCGTCGAAGTGATTTCACTGCCTCCTCAGTGATCTCTGCCAGGCCGTCGATATTATCTTTGAGCAGCTTTACCACGTCTTCCTTGGTACTGATCTCATCCAGGTCTTTAATTTCAATCTCGATTTGCGGTATTCGAGATTGTACAGTGGCCCCGCTTGGGAGCTTATTCTTGATGGCGTTACAATAGCGCTCCATCTCCTGAGCGTCTGCCTTGGCGAATAACAAAAGTAGATCTCCCTTAGCTGTTCGTCGGATCTTATTGACTTTTTTGCCTATATCCTGCAAGGTGGGATCATTCTTGATACCTCGCAAGATATCTGCATGGGAGCTCTTCTCGCCTTTCTTTATAAGCAGCGTACAATGTGGCGCTGGTTTTTGCTTATTGGTCCTCGGGGCCTTTTTCCTCTTTACCACTTGCCAGTCAGTCGACTGGTTTGCAGGTTGGTTTTTGGCCTGCGGTTTAAACTTGGATTTTAATCCATTGTTTCTCTCCGCTTCTGAATTGACCACCCTACTTGTTGTTCCCTGGGTAGTTTGCCCGATGTTCTGGCGACCTTCCTTACCGGGCTTTAGCTTGGTAGCTAGCACCGGTTTAAGCGTTTTAAGTGGTGGTGCCTTACTTGATGAGGCTACTGAAGGCGGGACCTTCGGTGGCGAGGTCCTTGCTACAGAGGCTACTTTTATTGAAGCCGCCTGCTTTGGGGCCGCCGGTGTTGATGCAGCCGGTTTTGAGTTAGCTGCTTTTGAGGCAGCCGTTTTTGGGACCTCCTTTTGCTGTCCACCTTGTGTCTGAGTGTTTGACACCTTTACTGGCGATGTCTGTGTTGTAGCAGGTTTCGCTACGGGAGGTGGACGCGTCGTTGACGTCTGATATTTGTCATATTCTGACTTAATGGCGTGTGCCAGTTTCTTGATCTCATGATGTACATTGTGCCTAGGCCCAATGAACTTCAAGAGCTCATCGATCTTTGCTCCTAATTTGTTTGGAGCGCCACTCTCATTTGTTGCCCTTTGTTGGACGTCAACTCCACTATTCGCCTTTTGGAGGACCTGGCTGGATAGTGTCTTGCTGCCAGCTCTAGTTGTAATGGTCGATGTTGTACCATTACTAGTGTTCTTCTTCTTGTCACTATGTGACGGAACCAGTGATAATTCGCTCCCCCCAGAATCAGGACTTGGATAAAGATCTGCGCTGTAGACTATCTAAATGCTACGTGTGGTCCACCTTACTGTATGGTGTCGAGGCATGGACATTAAAAATCACCTCCTTGAATAAACTGGAAGCCTTTGAGATGTGGACATACAGAAGAATATTGAAAATTCCTTATACAGCCCACGTATCAAATGAAGAAGTACTTAGAAGACTGAACAAAGGGAGAGAAATCCTTCACACTGTAAAAATAAGGAAAACATCTTATCTTGGTCACGTACTAAGGGGAGAGAAGTATTACATCCTCCAACTCATAATCAAGGGCAAGATTGAGGGAAAACGTTCAATTGGAAGAAAAAGATTGTCGTGGCTCCGAAACATAAGAGCCTGGACGGGACTGAATTGTGAAGAACTGATAAGAACGGCTGAAGATCGAGAAGCCTTCGCCATGGTGATCGCTAACCTCCGATAGGGAGATGGCACAGGAAGAAGAAGACCATTTGATATATTGAGATATTTTATTATTTGTGATTGCATTTAGTTTAGCATTGATTGGAAGTGATTTATTTGATATAATTGAAATAAGTTGATTATTTTTGTGATTGCCTTTAATATATATATATATATATATATATTGCTTTGTTTTATATTGCTCTTGATATATATATATTTTGTTATATTATTGATTGCACTTTGATTCAAATCACTTTTTAAAAAAGATTATTTATTTAAAACATACAAAATCAAAATTTAAACAATTAATTACTTGAAATATTTAATACTAAGAGTGATAATATTTGAATGACAACACGAGATCGTTTCCAGTTGCTTTTATAACATTGACAAAAGTGCTGATGCAAGTCAGCGATTTTACTGGGTAAACGGACTCGTGTAGGTTTCCGGGAATTGTTTGCATATAATTCAAGAGGAAATTTGATATCCCTGAGAAGTCACGTGCGCTTTAAATTCCGTTGACTTCTCGACTGTGTGAACTAAGTGCTGATATATTTTGCATATAACAACTCCCCTTACATATCAAAAGTTGATGCTATAACATCAACTTTTAGGAACAGAAACATAAAATAATATAAAATGATGTTTGAATGGTATACATAATAACTAATGAGTGTATAAAACGAAATATGATTAAAATAAAGTAATAGGTAAAAATCAAAAATCAATTTGTAAAATAAAGTCAAAACATGTTAAAATAAATGCGCAATAAAATAATACGAGTAATAATTAAATGCTTAACCTAAACATATCAAAATAAAATATTAAGTAAAAGGAAATGTGAATAAAAATACTGTGTAAAAAAAAATAAAAAGGTTAATAATATAAATCAATATTAAAAATAGGTGTTTTTAGAGAACATAAAGGGTATACCTAAACTTGCGTCTCTAAGCTTTGTTCTGTTTTCAAAACAGGCCTAAGCTTGGGGAAGAATTTGAGTCTTGGCTGAGGCACTGAAGTCTGGTCAGGATTGCAGTCCTTTGGAGGTTTTACCATCCTCTTTTTGACAGCTTGGAAAGTGATGAGTGCCGCTATGATCATGAGAGCAGCCATGGTTGTATAGGTAATGCAAGAGATTATTTTTGGTTACAAACGGCTGGTTTATGAGACCATCGAGGTCTCTGGAATATTGTTCCAATTTGTGATTTGCTACGTCTAATTCTTCTACATTAAGTGTGTTCAGCTTTAGGGGCTAAAGTTCAGGAATTATAATTTTTTCTCGAACTGCATCGCAACAGTTGAATGGCACTGTTACGGGTTGAAATGTTTCTAGAACATTGGTTTGTTTACCAGATTCGGCTTGAACTTTTGTAATTCCTATAAACGCACTACACTCTGAGTGAAGAGTCAATATGGAGTTGAGCGAGATTGTAAGAGTTTTTGGGTTTGTTTGAGCGCAATTCACTGTAACACTTATGGGTTCAGAAGTAATTATGAGCCATGTATTGGGTTCTAGTTTTTGAACGTTGTATCCTTGAGTGAATATTAGTGAGCTTTTACAGTTGTCGGGTACCTTCTGGACGTTCTTTAGAAGTTGAGCTTCACATAACGCGTTTGTGTCAATAGGATATGCGTAAAGTTCAGAACACAGTTTCTTACGAGTGGCTAACGGTTTACACGCACTTAAGTCTTTGATCGGAATAAACATTAAAGAATCATCATTCTTTGCAAGATATTTTTTAGTGAAGGATAGCATATGATGTAAACATGTTCTTTCATCGTATATAGGGATAGGATATAAATGAAAGACTGTGTAAGGATGTTGTTCGACTAAGGGGATTCTTAACACAAATATAAGATCGGTATATGTTTGAAATGCCTCTAGTTCAATGATTTACAGATATTGTGCGATGCTCGAGTACTTTACAGCCAATGCAAGGTTACTTTTGACTAAATTTGGCGATATTTCCTGTAATGAGGTGATAAGATGTTCTGGTGTTAAAATTGAAGAGTGAATTATTTTCAAAAGCGCGAATGTCTTCTTCTAAGTAGAGATAATTCTCCATAAGTTTCTCACACATTTCAAGTAATGCGAGTTTTGATTCGACGTAGGCGACCTTATCATTAATTTTTCCGATAGTGTTTTCCAGCTTTTTCATGTTATCGTTAAATAGTTTTTCGTCAATTCTAAGATTTTGGATAGTTTCGTTGAAGTTTTTAATTACGGATGTGGTGACACTTATTTGGTTTTTTTGTAAGTTCTCAATTTGAAGTTGGCCTTGATTTAAGCGGTTTATGCTTTCGGTAAAGTATTTTCCGTCGGCGGCGTCGGTGATTGCCTTAAAAAGGGTACCTGCCCCATCAAGTATACCTCGTTTGTGTCTTTTAATGTCCATGTGAATGTCAGTAAATTTCTGTTTGATTGAGTTAGAAATTTGATTGAGAAGGTTAATGTGGGTTTGTATGTCTGCGCGAAAGTAGTTCATAGCAAAAGAATTGAAGTTAACAGTTTTTACAAGAGTTTGTAATATTCTGTTATTTGTTGTAAATACTTGTTCCAGTGCAGAAATGTTTCTGTGTACTAAAAGTGTCCATTTATCATTGGATACAGTTATTTCTGCTTCGTTATGGAAGTAGATATCTAAAGTATTGTTTATTGGTAGTATTTGAAATTGGGGTACTGCTGACCCGAACAGCAGGCAAAACCTGAAACAGAAATTAACTTTCTGAGAACGGTTTCATTCGGTCGAAATTTACTTTTGATTTTTGGTTGGTTTTAGGGTTTAGTACTGTTGCGGAATTTCTGTGTATCTCCAGGATTTCGAAAGGACCATTGAATTTATTTTGGAGTTTGTCCTTGATCTGGGATTCTTTAATGTAGACTTTATCGCCTATTTGATAGTTAGGGAGATTTTCAGAAACGTGTTCATCAAATCTGACTTTCGCTTTATGTTTTTGGATTTCCGTTCTTTCGCGAGCAATTTTATAATAGTGAGAGATACGATTATTGAGATCTCTGATGTACTTAGTTATCAGGGCTTGTTGGTTGTAGAGAGTTTCTGGAGTCCTACTCGAAGTATGTCCGTAAACAAGTTCGTAAGGGGTGAATCCATGAGTTTTGTTTACAGAATTCTTATATGCAATGATTGCATAAGGGAGGATGTTAAAAGGGTGTTCGTCAGGATTTTCTAGTTTATGGATTCTAATCATCTCTAATAAGGTCGAGTGGAATCGTTCTAATGAACCATTTGACTGGGGATGTCCCACACTAGAATAAGATAGTTTGATGTCAAATAGTTTACACAAGTCTCTCATTAGTGCGTTGTCGAATTCCCTGCCATAATCACAATGTATCCGTAATGGGGTACCGAAGTGTTGGAAATAGAGTAGTAAAGTACTAACAACGGTTTTTGCGGATTTGTCGCTTATGGGGTAGGCCTGAGAGAATTTTGTTAATGCGTAGTTTTTTGTCGGGACTTCTAGAATATCGATGTTGACACGTTCAAAGGGTGTCCGTGGGGTTTCAGTAATGACAAGTGGGCTGTCGAGATTTTTCCGGTAAACCTTTGCTCTCTGGCAAGTTTGACAGTTTTTGATAAAATTGTCAACATCCTTTGTCAGTCCTTGCCAATTGTATTTTTCTTTTATTCTGCGGATAGTTTCATTGATGCCTCGATGTATATTATTTTTGCCGTTATGGAATTGGTCGAGAATGATAGGTATTTGGTCATTCTCAACCGTTTGGACGATAATTTGGCAAACTTTCCATTTGATGTCGATTTCGGAAAAGATAAACGAAAGCATTTCCAAAATGGGCAGTTCAATGTTATTCTCAACACAGAATACTTCATTTTCAGTGAACACACCTCTACTATTATACAAAGATGCAAAAAGAATCTCGTGGACTACTTCTGGGTCAGAAGGGAGAGGGACGATGTAATAGCGTCTTTTTCTGACACTTTTGCTTGCAAAGACATTTACTCTAGGGGTACGGAAATCAGCATTTTCCTCAAAAATTTCTTCGATGATGTCATGGTAAAAATCTTTCATGAGGGAGCCTTGGGGAAATACTAGGATGTTTTTGTTTCCTCGGTCTAAGAGTTGGCAAATAGAAAATTGAATTTTGTCGTAATCTATGAGTGAGACGGTTTGATATCGCTCGACAAAAGTTCTAAATTCTTCAGAGATTTGTTGGAGGTTAATGGGACTTCTCGTCTGGGGTTCTTGTGAGTCATCGTCAGTTTCGTTTGTTGGGAGTACTGTAAATGGTGTTAGATGATTGTTTGCTTGAAATAATATGTATTCATTAAGGTTGTTAACTTTAATGCGAGAGAGAGCGTCGGCGTTTTTATTTACTTTGCCGGGTTTGTAAATTATTTGATAGCCGTACTCCTCGAGCTTAAGGCGCCATCTTGCAAGTCTACTTCCAGGATCCTTTATAGAAAACAGCCAAGTTAACGGGCGGTGATCGGTTAGAAGTAAAAACTTACGGCCAAAAATTATCGGACGAAAGTGTTTAACCGCCCAAACTATTGCAAGGAGTTCTCGTTCTATGGTTGAATACTTAGTTTCAGCATTGCAGAGAGTTCTGGAGGCATAGGCTACGGGTAAATCTTTACCTACGGGGCCTTGAGAGAGCACTGCGCCGATAGCAAATGAACTGGCGTCGGTTGTAAGAATAAATGGCTCTTCAAAATTAGGGTATATGAGTATGGGGGTAGAAGTAAAAGCTCTTTTTAATTCGTCAAAAATTTGACGCATTCTGAATCGAACTGGAAAGGTATGTCTTTTTGAAGTAATCTTGTCAAAGGTTTCGAAATCTTGGCGAATTGGGGATGAATCGCCTGTAATAACCAGCTAACCCTAAGAAGGACTTGATATCTTTTGGGTTTTTGGTTGGGCAAAATTTAAGATACAATCTACCTTTGAGGGGTTAGGCTTCACGCCTTCGGGATTATAAGGTGGCCAAGATACGCGACTTCTTTGCGAAGAAACTCGCATTTGTCGGATTGAATTTTTAGATTGGCTTTTCGCAATCGTTTGAAAACTTCAGAAAGTCAGGCTATGTGCTCATGTATAGTCGGAGAATAAACGATAATGTCGTCCATATAGACTAAACATCTCTCGTTTTGAACACCTAAAAGAATATTATCCATTACCCTTTGGAAGGTGCATGGAGCGTTTTTAAGACCGAAGGGCATTCTAACGAATTCAAAATGACCATCATCAACTGTGAATGCTGTTTTTTGGATGTCTTTTGTATCGATTTCGATTTGATGAAACCCTGAAGCTAAGTCGATAGTGGTGAAGTATTGGCATTTGCCAAGTTGGTCAAGTAAATCCGAAATGTTCGGTAGGGGGTATTTGTCGTCAACAGTAAGTTTATTTAGTTTCCGATAATCGATGACGACACGCCATTTTTGGGTACCAGATGCGTCTAGTTTTTTGGGAACTACCCAAACTGGGGATGACCATGGCGAATTAAACGGACGTATAATGCCTTGGTCAAGCATCTTTGATATCTGACTTTTTACCTCTTGTTTGTGTATTTGGGGGTACCGATATGACTTTGTGAAAGAGGGTTTCGCGTTATTAGTGTCTATTGAATGTTTGATTTCGTTTGTGAAGGTCAGTTGGTCACCTTCTAAATAGAATATATCAGAATATTCGAGGCAGAGTTGAGAAATAAGTTCGGCTTCCTCATCATTCAAATGTTCTAAACGAAGTTGTTCCATGATTGTAGTTTGTCTATCAGGCTGGGTTAAGTTTTGTGAGTAGTTTTCGGAAAAATTGTTTATCGGTTCGAGTTCCAAATTGTCGAAATTAACAGTTTTGGGGATTCACATTTAAAATTGAAGTAAGAAATTCGCCTTTTTCATTAATTTTAACAAGGGCACGGGGAAGATAAACCTTTTCTATTTCGGCAGATGATAGGAAAGCCTCAGTGTTAGTGAGGTTACATTTTAATTTACATATCTGTTCTGTTCGGGGTTCAAAGAGATTGTATTAATTGGGATGCAGTTATTGAAAGTTGAAGGGTTCTGAGTACGGATGACAGTATCATCCGTAACTTTGTAGAGTGGTAAGGTTTTAAAATTAGTGACAAGTTGTTTGAAGCGTTGGCAGGTTTCAGGTTTAAAAATTGAAAGTCCTACACCCCTATCGATAAGAAGTTTATAGGTGTTTGAAGAATCAGTAATATAATAAAGATTCTTGGAGTTGACGGAAAGAAGGGGTCTTACAGAAAGTTCTGTTCTAGTTAGTTGACATTCGGGCTGAAGTCGTCCAGATTCATTGTCTGAATTTGGGTTTGAATTTCTGAAATTTCTTGGTCTGGGGGTTCTGACTGAGTGGGGGTCAAATGAAAATTTACTTGAGAAGAATCAGGTTCGTCAGAATAATATTCGTTAAACTGTTCAGTGTTGAAATATTCCGGTTCATTGTTTTGTTCGAAATCATTAGGGTAATATTGTTGTACGTTTCCGTACTCATTGGGTAAAGGGTTGTATTGATTTTCGCTTTGAGAATAGTTATAGTCATTGTGATATGGTCCGATTTGCAAATTTTTCAAGTGATGAGTCTTTGGTTGTTGGCGTTGTTGATGTTTAAAGAAACTCGAGTTCGGTCTGTAATTGCCAGATAGCTGGACGAAATTGTTGCTGTGAAAATTGTTGACTGGGATTAACATTTGTAGATTGATTAGCAGGTTGATTGGAAAAATGAGGGCGATAATTGGAATAATTCTGATTGGAATTCTGGTTGTGTTGAAATTGTCTCATCCTCAGTAAGCATTCATTGCTTAGATGGCCCATTCGTTTACAAAATGTGCATTGTTTTGGAGGTGGGACGTTATTTGGTTTACGAGAGGGTTGTTGGAAACTTCTATTACCTGAAAATTTCTGGGTTTCTAAATGTGATAGTTGTAGTTCTCGTTTAATTCTGGAAATGGCAGTGAGAATACTGCAGGGGTCGCTAGCGCGAACGAGTTGATCAATTTTGGGCTCTAAACCCGTGAGGAGGCTATTAAGAGCCATTGACTCTATCAAGTCAATCTGTGCTTGGTTTTCTTTAACAGTTAGGTTTTGTTTGTTTATGGCTGCTAGCATTTTCGCCTGATGCATCTGAAGTCTAGCAGAAAATGTAAGAGGGGATTCATTAGGAGTTTGCCGCATTCTTTGCAAGTCCTGTATAAGAGCCGAGAGATCCTTAGGATCTCCAAAATGATTTTCTAGGAGGGTTTGAATTTCAGCTAGTTGACTAGGGTTTCGCGAATTAATTAACTCAGCCGCTCTACCGCGTAACTTATTTTTGATATGGAGAATTAGCAATACTTGCTGATTATCCGTTGCCATGCTGCAAGCAATATTACAGGAGCATATGAAAGTATATATATATTTATATATTTCCGATAGCTTATAGGGTTCTACGGTTGGTGTATCTGCTTGTCTAGTGGTGGCCATTTTTATAATTGTATAAATTCGCACAATAAATAAAATTAAATGTTGAGGTTTTTTTTAAATGTAAATGGTAAATATCTAGTTATCAAAATCCAATATCGAGCAATGTTTAATAGAGTAATAACAAATTTGAAATAGGAATGTATAAATGGTAAATTAATAATAAACTTGAAATAATGTTTCAAATACTTCGAAATATATAAGTCAAAGTAATGGAAATAAAATAATATGATTATGTAAAATATATAGTTTCAAAATTATTTAGGAAGGGTAAGGTTATGAGGAATAAAATATTATATAAATGAAAGAACTGGTGGTCATTCAAAATAAAATCAAAATAAAATAGTTACTTTATGTGATTCTTACGTTATTATTCCTCGCATCGGACTGTTCTCACTTAGCACTGGTTAGCCTGGTTGCGTGTTCCCTTGCTAGTACTTGGTAGTTGTTGTCCTTTTCAAGTAGGTTCTATTCTGCAAAGGCTTGGAAACCACCACAACTAGTGAGAAATCTTCGTATTCTAGCTGTGTCTGGAATATCCTACTGACTGCGCCAATTTTATATTCACTTTGATTCAAATCACTTTTTAAAAAAGATTATTTATTTAAAACATACAAAAACAAAATTTAAACAATTAATTACTTGAAATACTTAATACTATAAGTGATAATATTTGAATGACAACATGAGATCGTTTCCAGTTGCTTTTATAACATTGACAAAAGTGCTGATGCATGTCAGCGATTTTACTGGGTAAACGGACTCGTGTAGGTTTCCGGGAAGTTGTTTGCATATAATTCAAGATGAAATTTGATATCCCTGAGAAGTCACGTACGCTTTAAATTCCGTTGACTTCTCGACTGTGTGAACTAAGTGCTGATATATTTTGCATATAACATATATATATATATATATATATATATAATATAATAATTTTTTTTAAAGTGAATTGAATCAAAGTGAATATAAAATTGGCGCAGTCAGTAGGATATTCCAGACACAGCTAGAACACGAAGATTTCAAACTAGTTGTGGTGGTTTCCAAGCCTTTGCAGAATAGAACCTACTTGAAAAGGACAACAACTGCCAAGTACTAGCAAGGGAACACGCAACCAGGCTAACCAGTGCTAAGTGACGCGGAGAACAGTCCGATGCGAGGAATAATAACGTAAGAATCATAAAGTAACTATTTTATTTCGATTTTATTTTGAATGACCACCAGTTCTTTCATTTATATATTTTATTCCTCGTTACTTTACCTTCCCTAAATAACTTTGAAACTAAATATTTTATATTATTGCATTATTTTATTATTTGAAACATTATTTTAAACATATTTTACCATTTATACATTCCCATTTTGATTTTGCAACTCCTACATTAAATATTATTCGATACTGATTTGATAAACAATATATTTTCTACCATTTCAAGTTATAACATATTTATACACTCCTATTTTGAATTTGAAACATTACTTAGTATTGCATTTTGATAAACAATATATTTTCTACATTTCCAATTTAAAATCTCTACCTCAACATTTAATTTTTATTTATTGTGCGAATTTATAAATCTTTCAAAAAAATTGGACGCTTCCGGAACACAAAAATGGCGTGTCGTCGTTGACTACAGGAAACTTAACGAACTGACCGTAGACGACAAGTACCCTCTTCCGAATATATCTGACTTACTCGACCAACTCGGCAAGTGCCAGTATTTCACCACCCTCGGCTTGGCTTCTGGATTTCATCAAATTGAAATCGACACCAAAGACATTCCCAAAACTGCTTTTACAGTCGACAATGGTCACTATGAATTTGTTAGGATGCCTTTTGGCCTGAAGAATGCTCCATCAACGTTTCAACGGGTTATGGATAACATTCTTCTCGGAATCCAAAACGAAAGATGTTTAGTCTACATGGACGACATCATCGTATATTCCCCGACAATTCATGAGCATATAGCCCGTCTCACCGATGTTTTCAAAAGACTACGGAAAGCCAATCTGAAAATACAACCCGACAAATGCGAGTTCCTTCGCAAAGAAGTCGCGTATCTAGGCCATCTTATAACTCCTGAAGGCGTAAAGCCAAATCCGTCAAAAGTCGATTGCATTCTCAACTTTCCCCAGCCAAAAAACCAAAAAGACATTAAATCATTTCTAGGTTTAGCTGGCTATTATAGGCGGTTCATTCCAAACTTCGCTAAAATTTCCAAGCCACTAACAAAATTACTTCAAAAAGATGTCCCCTTTCGATTTGACTCAGAATGCGTTAAATCTTTTGAACAATTAAAAATTGCTCTTACATCTACCCCAATTCTCATATACCCTAACTTCGAGGAACCATTTATTCTCACAACTGACGCCAGTTCTTTTGCTATCGGCACAGTTCTTTCTCAAGGTCCTATAGGTAAGGATTTGCCCATAGCCTATGCCTCGAGAACCCTTTGCAAGGCTGAGACTAAGTACTCTACCATGGAAATAGAACTTCTTGCTATAGTGTGGGCTGTTAAGCACTATAGACCGCTAATTTTTGGACGTAAGTTTCTACTTCTGACCGACCACCGCCCGTTAACGTGGTTATTTTCAATCAAAGACCCTGGAAGTAGACTTGCCTGATGGCGCCTCAAACTCGAGGAGTATGATTACCAAATAATCTACAAGCCCGGCAAGGTAAATAAAAATGCCGACGCTCTCTCTCGCATTAAAGTTAACAACTTTAATGAATACGTATCCTTTCAGACAAACAATCATCTAACACCGTTTGCAGTACTCCCAACAAACGAGACTGACGATGACTCACGAGAACCAGACACAAAAAGTCCCATAAACTTCCATCAAATTTCTGAGGAGTTCAGAACTTTTGTAGAGCGATACCAGACCGTCTCACTAATAGACTACGACAAAATTCAATTTTCTAACTGCCAACTATTAGACAGAGGAAACAAAAACATTCTTGTATTCCCCCAAGGTTCTCTCATGAAAGATTTTCACCACGACATCATCGAGGACATTTTTGAGGAAAATGCCGATTTTCACACCACACGAATAAACGTTTTTGCAAGCAAAAGTGTCAGAAAGAGATGCTATCTCATCGTCCCTCTCCCTTCTGACCCCGAAAAAATCTCAACAGCCCTCTCGTCATCACCGAAACTCCACGGACACCCTTTGAACGTGTCAACATCGACATTCTCGAAGTCCCGACAAGAAACTATGCTTTAACTATCCGGGACGAACTAACAAAATTCTCTCAGGCCTACCCCATAACCGACAAATCCGCAAAAACCGTTGTTAGTACTTTACTACTCTATTTCCAACACTTCGGTACCCCATTACGGATACATTGTGATTATGGCAGGGAATTCGACAACACACTAATGAGAGACTTGTGTAAACTATTTGACATCAAACTATCCTATTCTAGTGTGGGACATCCCCAGTCAAATGGTTCATTAGAACGATTCCACTCGACCTTATTAGAGATGATTAGAATCCATAAACTAGAAAATCCTGACGAACACCCTTTTAACATCCTCCCTTATGCAATCATTGCATATAACAATTCTGTAAACAACTCATGGATTCACCCCTTACGAACTTGTTTACGGACATACTTCGAGTAGGACTCCAGAAACTCTCTACAACCAACAAGCCCTGATAACTAAGTACATCAGAGATCTCAAAAATCGTATCTCTCACTATTATAAAATTGCTCGCGAAAGAACGGAAATCCAAAAACATAAAGCGAAAGTCAGATTTGATGAACACGTTTCTGAAAATCTCCCTAACTATCAAATAGGCGATAAAGTCTACATTAAAGAATCCCAGATCAAGGACAAACTCCAAAATAAATTCAATGGTCCTTTCGAAATCCTGGAGATTCACAAAAACTCCGCAACAGTACTAAACCCTAAAACCAACCAAAAATCAAAAGTAAATTTCGACCGAATGAAACCATTCTCAGAAAGTTAATTTCTGTTTCAGGTTTTGCCTGCTGTTCGGGTCAGCAGTAGCCCAATTTCACATACAACCAATAAACAATACTTTAGGTATCTACTTCCATAACGAAGCAGAAATAACTGTATCCAATGATAAATGGACACTTTTAGTACACAGAAACATTTCTGCACTGGAACAAGTATTTACAACAAATAACAGAATATTACAAACTCTTGTAAAAACTGTTAACTTCAATTCTTTTGCTATGAACTACTTTCGCGCAGACATACAAACCCACATTAACCTTCTCAATCAAATTTCTAACTCAATCAAACAGAAATTTACTGACATTCACATGGACATTAAAAGACACAAACGAGGTATACTTGATGGGGCAGATACCCTTTTTAAAGCAATTACTGGCAATTTAGACGCTGCTGACGGAAAATACTTTACCGAAATCATAAATCGCTTAAATCCAGGCCAATTTCAGATTGAGAACTTACAAAAAAACCAAATAAGTGTCACCACATCTGTAATTAAAAACTTCAACGAAACTATCCAAAATCTTAGAATTGACGAAAAACTATTTAACGATAACATGAAAAAGCTGGAAAACACTATCGGAAAAATCAATGATAAGGTCGCCTACGTCGAATCTAAACTCGCATTACTTGAAATGTGTGAAAAACTTATGGAGAATTATCTCTACTTAGAAGATAATCTAAATGATGTTTTAAATTCTATCACATTCGCGCGTTTGAAAATAATTCACTCTTCAATTTTAACACCAGAACACCTTATTACCTCATTACAGGAAATATCGCAAAATTTAGTCAAAAGTAACCTTCCATTGGCTGTAAAGTACTCGAGCATCTCACAATATCTGGAAATCATTGAACTAGAGGCATTTCAAACATATACCGATCTTATATTTGTGTTAAGAATCCCTTTAGTCGAACAACATCCTTACACACTCTTTTATTTATATCCTATCCCTATATACGATGAAAGAACAGGTTTACATTATATGCTATCCTTCACTCAAAAATATCTTGCAAAGAATGATGATTATTTAAGTGCGTGTAAACCGTTAGCCACTCGTAAGAAACTGTGTTCTGAACTTTACGCATATCCTATTGACACAAAAGCGTTATGTGAATCTCAGCTTCTAAAGAATGTCCAGAAGGTACCCGACAACTGTAAAAGCTCACTAATATTCACTCAGGGATACAACGTTCAAAAACTAGAACCCAATACATGGCTCATAATTACTTCTGAACCCATAAGTGTTACAGTGAATTGCGCTCAAACAAACCCAAAAACTCTTACAACCTCCCTCAACTCCATATTGACTCTTCAATCAGAGTGTAGTGCGTTTATAGGAATTACAAAGGCCAAGCCGAATCTGGTAAACAAACCGATGTTCTAGAAACCTTCCAACCAGTAACAGTGCCGTTCAACTGTTGCGACGCAGTGCCAGAAAAAATTATAATTCCTGAACTTCAGCCCCTGAAGCTGAACACGCTTAATGTAGAAGAATTAGACGTAGCAAATCACAAATTGGAACAATATTCCAGAGACCTCGATGGTCTCATAAACCAGCCGTTTGTAACCAAAAACATCTCTTGGTTTACCTATACAACCATAGCTGCTCTCATGATCATAGCGGCACTCATCACTTTCCAAGCTGTCAAAAAGAGGATGGTAAAACCTCCAAAGGACTGCAATCCTGACCAGACTTCAGTGCCTCTGCCAAGACTCAAATTCTTCCCCAAGCTTAGGCCTGTTTTGAAAACAGAACAAAGCTTAGAGACGCAAGTTTAAGTATACCCTTTATGTTCTCTAAAAACACCTATTTTTAATATTGATTTATATTATTAACCTTTTTATTTTTTACACAGTATTTTTATTCACATTTCCTTTTACTTTATATTTTATTTTGATATGTTTGGGTTAAGCATTTAATTATTACTCGTATTATTTTATTGCTCATTTATTTTAACATGTTTTAATTTTGTTTTACAAATTGATTTTTTGATTTTTACCTATTACTCTATTTTAATCATATTTCGTTTTATACACTTATTACTTATTATGTATACCATTCAAACATCATTTAATATTATTTTATGTTTTTAAAAGTTGATGTTATAACATCAACTTTTGATATGTAAGGGGAGTTGTTATATGCAAAATATATCAGCACTTAGTTCACACAGTCGAGAAGTCAACGGAATTTAAAGCGTACGTGACTTCTCAGGGATATCAAATTTCATCTTGAATTATATGAAAACAACTTCCCGGAAACCTACACCAGTCCGGTTACCCAGTAAAATCGCTGACTTGCATCAGCACTTTTCTCGATGTTATAAAAGCAACTGGAAACGATCTCGTGTTGTCATTCAAATAATATCAGTTTTAGTATTAAGTTAAAAACTTAAAAACAAAAACAATTATATATATATATATATTTACATTAGAACCACTTAACATTTTTACATTTTGTTTTGTATATATATATATATATATATATATATATATATATATGTATTAGGTGGTTTCCGAATTCATCCGCGTAGTTGATAACTGATCCCTGTCGGGATCGATGGTAAAATGACGACGTTTCGGCAGAGTCATATCTGCCTTCTTCAGGTCGGTTCGCATAATTCTCGTAGCATTCTGCTTTCGCTTCTAGTTACTCGAATACTCTGCGAATACTGAGTATTCGAGTAATATATATATATATATATATATATATATATATATATATATATCACTTCTTTTCAAATTCACTTTTTAAAAAATTATTTATTAAATAAGAAACACTAGAAGTAAGTGAAATCATCTGCTGGACTGAAGGTCGAGAATATCAATTTATAAGAAATAATATGCTGACTCTATATAATCTTAAACAAAGAAAAGGAAAGAAATTCTATGAAGTCAAAATAACAGATGTGCAGATTTTATCTATGCGAGACGAAAGTAATATAATACGAAAGATTAAAATATGAAATAAGATATAGTACGTGACAATTTGAATAAATAGTATAATATTACATTATGCGGTAAAGGTGTTATGAATTATTACAATGTTACAAAACTGTCGGATAAAAATATAATATTAGAACTTATTATTATTTTAAAGAGTCTTTTAAATACTTATATAACAACTCCGTTTATCTCGAAAAAAATAGCTATGCTTCAACTTTCCAGACCATTGGTTTGAGTTCAGCTTCTTCTATAGGTTCCTGGAGTTGGAGACTTCGGCGTCGTCTGGGGAAGAATCTGAAGCGTCTGGTTTCGCTTCGACTCCGCATTGGTGGAGGTGATGGCGGGTTAACACTTGTGGTGGCTATGTACAAAAGTATTAATGCGATGATGGAAGTAATGGTTAGAATTGTGAACCAAGATGTGTGTTTTTTAATAAACGGTTGGTTTATTAATTTGTCTAATTCGTGGGAATGTTGGTTGAGCTTGTGTTGCGCTATGTTGAGGTCGTTGGCGTCGATCTTGTTTAATCTGAGGGGTTTTAGATCTGGAACGTACTTCTTTGGTGGGATGGATTCACAGCAGTTGTAAGGTTTTTGAACTGGATGGCTCTTGTATGTAATATTTTGGGAATCTTCAATTAACTTTTTTGAATGGATTCGAGTATTGCCGATGAATGCATTGCAGTCTGATTGCAATTGGAGGATTGAATTGGTTGCAATGGTTTTGCTTACAACGCTGTTGCCGCTACACTTTATGGTGATTGGTAGAAGATCGGAAACAGAAATTATCCATACATTTGAACTGATTTTGTATACATTATAGTCTTTGGCATACAGTATCGAAGTTTGGAAGGAAGGTAGACTGATTCAACAGCTGGGCCTCACAGATGGAATCGCTGTCAATAGGATACGGGAGAATGTCTGAACATATCCATTGAACTCGGCTTAAGGGCTTGCAGTTGTCCAAGTTCCGAAATGTGGTATACAACAATGAATCGTCATTCTTCGCGATATATTTAGTTATGATTGGTAAAATGTGATGGAATCCTGTTCAGTCGTCCAGAATGGGGATCGGGTATAGACGATAAAGGATAAAAGTTTCAGGATTCACTAAAGGGATTTTCCAAAACGAAATTTTTTTTTGTATCTAATTGAAATGCTTCTAACTCTATAATGTCAATATATTGTGCAATATTATGGGCGTAAATTGATAAAGGTAAATTATTTTTATGCAAAGATTGAGAAACAAGTTCAAGAGATTCGACTAAATCGGCGGGGGTTATTATTGAGCTGTGTAACATTTTAATACGAACGAAAGATACTACTGACAATACATCATTTAGAGCGTCTTGTATAAAGACATAGCTTTTCATTAATGATTCGCATAGATCTAATGTTTTGACTAATGCTTCGAAAGATACAAGATTGTCTGAAATGTACATAATGGATTGTCTGATTTTGGCAATATCCCTATTAAACGTTTCCTCGTCTATTTGAAGTTTTTGAACTGTTGCATTAAAGTTTTTGATTACGGAAGTCGTTACTGCATTTTTTTTCTTTAGTAAGTTTTCGATTTGCTGTTCGTCATGTGTTATCTTGTTGATACAGTCATTAAAGTATTCACCATCACTAGCGTCTAGGGTTCCAGTTGTTGATTTCCAAATTGTTCCTATACCATTAAACCATTAATAAGTCCTCGTTTCTGTCTCTTGGAGTTTAGTGTCTGCGAATATCTCTTGATATTTTAAGTTTACTGTGTCAGATATTTGTTTAGGGGTTTAGAAGAGTTGGAGAATTTTGGAAAAGTTCAGTTATCTTGAAATTTGGGATTCTTTTAAATATACCTTGTCGCCTATGTTATAAGTGGGTCGATTTTAGGGTACGTGTTGGTCGAAACGTGCTTTGGCTTTTTCTTATTGTTGTTCGGTTTTGGCTCGCGCTAATTTGTAGAAATATTCCATACGGTTATTTGGATCCCTAATGTATTTGGAAATGAGGTTCTTTGGGTTGTAAAGCGTTTCCGGTGGTCTGCTTGACGTGTGACCAAAAATCAACTCATAAGGAGTGAAACTATGATTCCTATTTTTGGTGCTGTTATAGCGTATGACTGCTTATGGCAGAACATTAAACGGGTGTTCGTTTGGATTTTCGGCTATATTGGCTCTAATCATTTCCGATAATGTCGCATGGAAGCGTTCAATGGAACCGTTTGATTGTGGGTGACATACACTAGAGAAGGTTAGTTTTATTTCGTAGAGTTCACAGAGATCTCTTACTAATACATTATCGAACTCACGACCGTAGTCGCAGTGAATTCTCAACAGGGTGCCGTAATGTTGGAAATAATGGATGAGCGTGTTAACGACAGTTTTTCCTGTTTTATCCTTTATAGGATACGCCTGTGTAAATTTGGTTAACTCGTCTCTAATTGTTAGAGCATAATTTCGAGTGGAATATTCAAAGATATCGATATTTATTCCCTCGAAAAGCGATTTCGGTGTTTCTGTGATGACTAGAGGGGAACTCAAATTTTTTCGGCATATTTTGACTTTTTGACAAATTTCGCATGACTTGATGACATTTTCAACGTTTTTTGTCAAATTGGTCCAGTTATACTTCTCTTTTATTCGCCTTACAGTCTCATTAATTCCGCGATGGAAATTGTTTTTGCCTTGATGGTAGTGTTCTAAAATCTGAGGTATTTCATCCTCTGAGGGTGTTGTTATGACGTTTTGGCATATTTTTAATTTAATCTCTTTGTTTGCGAAGACATAAGAAAAGGCTTCAAGGATTGGGAGTTCTAAATTGTTTTCGACGTAATATACACTAGAGAAGGTTAGTTTTATTTCGTAGAGTTCACAGAGATCTCTTACTAATACATTATCGAACTCACGACCGTAGTCGCAGTGAATTCTCAACAGGGTGCCGTAATGTTGGAAATAATGGATGAGCGTGTTAACGACAGTTTTTCCTGTTTTATCCTTTATAGGATACGCCTGTGTAAATTTGGTTAACTCGTCTCTAATTGTTAGAGCATAATTTCGAGTGGAATATTCAAAGATATCGATATTTATTCCCTCGAAAAGCGATTTCGGTGTTTCTGTGATGACTAGAGGGGAACTCAAATTTTTTCGGCATATTTTGACTTTTTGACAAATTTCGCATGACTTGATGACATTTTCAACGTTTTTTGTCAAATTGGTCCAGTTATACTTCTCTTTTATTCGCCTTACAGTCTCATTAATTCCGCGATGGAAATTGTTTTTGCCTTGATGGTAGTGTTCTAAAATCTGAGGTATTTCATCCTCTGAGGGTGTTGTTATGACGTTTTGGCATATTTTTAATTTAATCTCTTTGTTTGCGAAGACATAAGAAAAGGCTTCAAGGATTGGGAGTTCTAAATTGTTTTCGACGTAATATGTTCAAGATCAAATTTATCTTGTGATATGTAAATAATGTAGAATCCAAATTGCACGACTACTTCAGGGTCAAATGGCAAGGGGATTATGAAGTATTACGGTCTTTAACTGATTTACTTGCGAAGGTGTTGATGGAATTGTTCTCGAATGTGATATCTTCTTCGAAAATATCGTCCATGATTCGTTCGTGTAGACCAGTTAACTTGTTTTGCCAGAAAAATGAAATAATTTGTTTATGGGAATTGTCCAGAAGTTGGGAATTAGTAGTTTCGATCTTTTGAATAGTCAATTATTGATCTTGTTTTATACAAGTCAACAGATTTATTAAATTCGTTAGTAAGGTATTCGTCAGTAAGTTCGGGTTCTGGTTCGGGTTCGTCTTCCGAGTCGGTGTCATTGAAGGCATGGATTTTTGACTTAAAATTCGCGATTTGTTGAAAGTGGTTAACTTTAATTCGCGAGAGAGCATCGGCGTTTCTGTTTATCTTGCCTGGTTTATGTTCAATTTTATAATTGTACTCTTCCAGCTTCAGTCGCCATCTGGCAAGTCTACTGCCTGGATCCTTGATCGAGAAAAGCCACGTAAGCGGGCGGTGGTCGGTGATTAAAGTAAACTTACGGCCAAATAAATATGGACGGAAGGCTTTGACTGCCCACACAATGGCAAGCAATTCCCTTTCAATGGTCGAATATCTGGTTTCGGTGGCACACAAAGTGCGGGAGGCATAAGCAATCGGAAGGTCTTTTCCAACTGGGCCTTGTGAAAGGATTGTACCAATCGCGAAAGCGCTGGCGTCTGTGGTGAGAAGAAAAGGTTCTTTAAAATTTAGGTAGATAAGGATGGGGTCTGAGATGAGAACTTTCTTTAAATCATTGAATGCTGCCTTACAATCGGAATCAAAGAAGAATTTAGTGTCATTTTAAAGTGGTTTTCTTAAAGGTTTGGACACTTTAGCGAAAATGGGAATAAATCTTCTATAGTATCCGGCCAATCCTAAGAAAGATTTGACATCTCTCGGGTTCTTTGGCTCTGGGAAGTTTTTAGATACAATTGATTTTTTCGGGGTTCGGTTTAACACCTTGTTGCGTAATTAGATGACCAAGATACCTACCTCTTTTCTTACGAATTCACATTTGTCGGGTTCATTCTTAAGATTCAACCGGGAAATGTGTTCGTGAATCGTTGGGGAGTATACAATGAAATCGTCCATGTATACTAAACAACGTTCATTTTGAATTCCAAGGAAGATGTTGTCCATAACACGTTGGAATGTGGACGGGGCGTTCTTTAAACCGAACTCCATACGAACAAACTCGTAATGGCCGTTTTCGACTGAAAATGCAGTCTTGCGGATATTTTTAGTATCAATCTCTATCTGATGAAAACCGGAGGCGAGATCTAACGTGGAAAAATATTGGCAGTTGCCAAGTTGATCTAAAAGATGTTTGGCAAGGGGTATTTGTCATCGACTGTGACTTCATTCAGTTTCCTATACACAATGACGAAGCGCCAGTTTTGTCTGCCTGAGGCGTCTAACTTTTGGGAACAACCCAAACTGTGGAAGACCAAGGGGAAATGGAATGACGAATGATGCCTTGATCAAGCATTTTACTGATTTCTTCTTTAACCTCTTCTTTATGGACCTGCTAGTACCGATAAGATTTGGTATAGATGGGCCTGGAGTTATTTGTCTCGATCAAAATGTTTAGTTTCGTTCGTAAAAGATAATGCTTCGCCTTCAAAGTAAAATATGTCTTGAAAGTCTAAACAAAGGCTCGTAATCATGTCTTCTTCTTCAGCGTTTAAGTGTTCTGTTCTGAGTTGTTGTCGAATTAATAAGTTTCTGTCACTTGATTGAGAATCATAAAAGTTATTAAAATTGAAGCAAGCTTGTGTTTGAGTAAGGGGTTCTATAGTGAAGTTATCGAAATTAATTGTTTTTGAGATGGCGTTGGCGTTTAAAACTGAAGTAAGGAATTCGCCATTTTGGTTTACATGTACCACGGAATTGGATAGTCTGACTATTTCTTTTTCGATGGCATGTAGAACAGCCTCGGTATTAGAAAGGTGACATCGCAGCTTACATACTTTTTCGGTACGGGGTTCTATAGAAATATAGTTCGGAAAATTATTGTTTTTTTATGCGTTGGGAATTGTTGAAGAAGTGATATCGGAAGGAGGCAAGGTAGGGACCTTGTGAAAAGCGATATCTTTAAAATTTGTTCTAAGTTGCTTAGATTTTATGTCTATTACGCATTCGTAATGTTCCAAAACATCTAAACCTAAGATGCCATCAAAATCGATGTCGAGATTACAAATAAAGAGCTTGTGGGGGTTTCCAGGAGCAAATGGTACAAGAGTTGACTGGGAAATGAACATTTTTTGATCAGTGATGCCCTGAATAATTACATGTTCTTGGAATCGTTGAGGAAAGTTTTGACAGTTTTGACAGTTTGCTCTTTGAAAATTGAAATTCCTGCCCCTGTATCTATAAGCAATTTGTATTGCCCTGTATCGTCTTTTATATAGTATAAGTTTTTGGGGTTGAACGTGTGAAGGGTAGTTACAGGAACGTTTGTATTTGTGTTATGTCCGGTGGATGGTCTCGATTTGGGAGAGAAAGAAAATTAGGGTTCTTTTGAATCACTGACTGACGGGATTGTTGCATATTTAGTTGAAATTGTTTTGGCTGATTAGGATATTGATTTTGTCTAAAGGTGACTGATTTTGCCTGAAGGTTGGCTGAGTCTGCCGAAATTGTGGGGGTTGATTTTGCCGAAATTGTGGAGGCTGATTTTGGGAACCATTATTAGTGAAAGGGTTTGGTCTCATATAGTTGTTGTTACCGTTATTGTTATTGTAAACGGGTGCCTTGTAATTTTGGGAACGACATTCGGACGCCATGTGTCCGAGTCTACCGCAAGATAAGCACTTATTATTTGGAGGATTAGGCCTTCGGAAAGATTGGTTGGGCCTCGGGGGAATTTTGTAGTTTTTTGTTTCTCAAAGTACGATAACTGGAATTCGCGTTTGATTCTTATATTGGATTTTAAAAGGTCTTTAGGGTTACCCGCACGGATGATTTGTCCGAGACGCGGTTCTAACCCGGTTAGAATGGTGTTAAGCGCGCCATAATGTCTATTAGACTCGTTTGCGCTACCTTTTGGTCTGCGTTTAAATTGGACGCCTTTTGAATATTGGCGTGCATTTTTGCTGTTAGGACTTGTAGTCGGTTGTAGAAAGTAAGTGGTGACTCGTTGGATAGTTGCTGAAGGCGTTATAGATCTTGTATCAGGGACGTAAAATCCCTGGAGTCTCCAAAATGAAGATTCAAAAGTTGTTTCAATTCTAAATATATATATATATATATATATATATATATATATATATATTCGTTTACCTGTGTATAAAAAAATACAATCACAGATCGAACTGGCCTGCCTGTCGCATCGGGGGCCTGCGAGTATCGGAGCTTTTTGTGCTTTTTGTGGTTTATGCTCATGAGCACTTTTGATCTACTCTTCAAGAGCTATCACATAGTTGAATTTGAAAAAAATTTAGCCAAAAGCCATTTCCCATAAGGATTCTGGCCAACATCAACTTTAGAGGGCTGTAGATCCTAAACTATTGGCTCTGGAGCTTTGTGCCCATGAGTACTTTTGATCTACTCTTCAAGAGCTATCACATAGGTACTTGAATTTGAAAAAATTTAGCCGAAAGCCATTTCCCATAAGAGGTTTCTGCGGGGTCCTTTAAAAATGACACAAAAAAACTATAGGTAGGTATAATGAGTAAGAGCATTATACACAATTATAAACGATAAGTAATTAAATTTCAAAATCTAAGATTAGAAGCATTATTTATTATATCATGGGTTAAAAGTGTAAAACGATTGGGAGCTGTTTCCAATGAAATTTGTACAACACGCTCTCTCCAGAAGTATGTGCTCTAATATCTCCAAAAATATATGCTCTAAGGTATAACCCCTATGTGTGACAGTAATGGCAGACGCAAATATTATTTTAGTCTAGTGTTTTGTGATTGTTCTTGATTTTTTGTTTTATGATAATATTCGTTTTTATTATATTTTTTTATTGTAGTGTCCAGAAGTTTATCATATATGGCTGAAAATGAATATTTGAATATTTTAAAATAGATAAATTATTAGTGACATTAATTGTTTTTGATATTTTTTTAAATATAAAATCAATCGCAGTAAAGTTTCACCAAAGGACCTTAAAGTATCAAAGTATAGTGGTAGAATATTCTTTAATAAATCATCTTTTACTTCTGTAGGTGAGCACTTAAGTCCATAATTAGTATTTATAATATAAATCAATTTTACAGGAGCATGCCTTGCCAATTTCCTCAACATTAAAATGGCAGAATGTATCAATAGACATTCAGTACTTCCAAAGCAAGAGTGTAATCCTAATTGCACAAATACTGCATGCTTGAACTCCTTTAATTCAGGAAATATTCCAGGTATGTTTCTAAAATATATTTATCACTAAACACTGATATAAGAGATTTAGGGTATCTCAAGATTGAACAAATCAATTTTTTTAAACAAAAGCGCATTTAGATCTGAAAACAAAAGGTTGTGATTTGTTGTTCAAAAACATGAATGGGCTTAAACCTTCCTGATTGCTTGATGTGTTAAAAAATGTCTTATTTAAGTGGGCATTTTATTCCTTTCAGTCTTTATATAATTACCTTGATCATAGCAGATAGCCATCAAACTTTTTTTATTGTTTTTTTTTAACTTTTTTGGTTTTCACAACTGACCTTAATGTTTGCCATGCCATAAATTATATAACAAATACAATTTTTTTGTTGCAAATGTGTTCAAAATAAGGTGAAAATTTTAAATTTTAAACATACTTGTCTCTAAATAGGAAATTTGCAGAATAACTTCTATACTTCCAAATGTATAAAAACATGAGGGTGCAAACATATTACATAACACCAAACATTTATTTTTGACATTTGTGCAATTTATATTTGGGTGCTCACCTGTAATTACAATACAAATCTTCATGGAGTAAAGCAAACAGATTTGGTTTTCTTAATTTCAATAACTATAAAGTTCTTCAGATGCTTCTTTCTACATTGTCATTTTTCCTTTATATATTTGTAGATTTTTTACTCATATTCAGCTACATTCACCACTAGAAATTTGATATTGTTCAGTATTGAAGTAAAAAGAAATTCTTAAAGTTCTGTTGCTGGAGACTATCAAAGTGCAGATATTTGGCTTATCTTCGTAGTTTTCTTCATGACAGAGGATTTGTTTTTTTTTCTGTTAAATGGTTTCTTCGAAATGCAACTATTCAGGTTCTTATTAAATATATCTAATTGTTGTCTTGCAAATGAAGTCATAATATAACATTTAAATTTTTTCCTATTTCCATATATCCTTAAAACACATGGTTTGATTTCAGGTTGCTAGTGTAATTAGATTTTCTGCTAATTCAACTTGCATCATGCAACCACAATTCCTTTTGTTTTAAAGAGAAATGCTTTTTGGTTATGTGAAAATTGGGGAAAATGTCATTAAAATAACAAAAATCTGAAAGGTTTTTTTTTGAAAAGTCTTGCTGTATGCCTCAAAAAGGGAACTCTTTACTTTATTTCAGGGGAAAGATATCAAAATACATGAAAATATATTTTTTAAATAATAATGAGTTATTTTCTTATAATAATGAAATAACAAGTTACCTATGTTTTATTAAGATATGAATTTGATTTTAAAGTCTAGATTAATGGCCAAGAGAAACATTTATTCAGTGTTTTCAAGTAAATGTTTTGTTTTTGGTGATAATTATCACTCCAATGTTTGTTGAAATGAAACACCTTATATCAAATAGAATTACATTTATGAGTAATGATGATTTAATGGTTTTCCATTCCTAGTAGAACCTATTTTATTTATTAATTGTATTAGACTGATAAATATAAAAATATGATATTCAGTAGTTCCAATTTAATCTGGTTCTGGACATGCATTCACAAGTTATATATATATATATATATATATATATATATATATATATATATATATATATATATATATATATATATATATATATATATATAATAATCTTTATTGAACTAATTTGAACATTACAAATGTAGTTTAATTATTTTTAGTCAAACACGTTTTAGTTAAATATTTTTAATTCTGTTGTTATTGATATAATTTTACCCATTTAAGACCCTCAAGGGGTTGCACATGGATGTATAATTATATGTATTCATCAGTGTTTAATAAACATTATTATTTCATTATAATGTAATAGTCAGATTAATCGATCTATTTTCTACATTTTAGTACATAGTTTATATTTAAATTAAATGAACTAAATGAACCAATATTAAATAACTCAACCTATTATATGTCCATATATTCTCATGTTTCAGTAAATAATATGAATAATGTGTCTGTCCACTTGTCTGAGATAATACTTTATTATTTTTTTGATAAAAGTAAGGGAGTTAATTGTTAGCATATAAATTTTGTACATATCTGGGAGTGAGTAAATGATGTGTGTACTATTTGTTTTTCTTTGCCTCTTTTATTGTACATGTGATTTTGTTTTTTCAAGTATGTGTTTCTATTTCTATCTGTAAATATCAATACATTGTAAGTATATAATTGCCTAAGATCTAGGAGGCTTGCTTCTATGTATTGTTGGTTAGTGTCATGCAATATACCTTTTCTGTAAATTATCTTTATTACCCTGTTTTGTAGAGTCTGCAACTTTTTTAAATGGTTTTTAGTAGTAGTAGTAGCAAAATACAAAGTTTTTAGTTCACTTAGTGTCAGTATATTTTTTAGAAATCTAAATTTGTATATTAGATGTCTTAATGTATTCCTGACATTTTTGATATGTTCCTCCCAACGTAGTTGAGAATCAATGGTTACTCCTAAATATTTGATATTAGTTTGTTTGCTTATTTTGTGTGCAGATACTCATATTTTTGCTGCCACTTTTATGCAGTGGGATAACTATTGTCTTTTTGAATTCTGTTGGATAATCCCCTTTATGGAAGATATTATTTACTAAGTATGTATGTATGTAATGTTATATAGAGGATTTTTTTATAGATGTTGTACAAAATCTGGGAGAAATTACAATATGTGTTTAAGTAAAGAGCACACCTAATTTTTTAGTTATGTTTGAATGTGTGTAATAGTTATCAGTTTAAAATGAATTTATTCAAACATTAATAATAAGGGCTGAATAGACAAATAAATGCAAAATGATAAACTATTTATCAGTTTTTATAATAAACACTTTTTGCTTAGAAATAATATCCAATATTCAATTTTATTTTACTTATTTGTTATTTTCAAATATGAATATTTTTGAACAGCAGAACAAACAATATTCATTGAAAATATATATTTTACTTATTGCAGACATTATAACAAAACTAATGTACATTTTTTTAAATTATTCAATTCTTAGCAATTCAATTCAGATAGTAGTATTTGTGACCTAAAAGCTTTGACTTCAATACTACTGTAAATATGTGAACCTAAACTTAATAAATGTGATAAGGGGCCATTCATAAAATTATGTCATGCTAAATTTTGCCTTTTCAGACCCCTCCCTCCCCCTTGGTCACACTACGTCACACTTTCTGTGACCCCTCTATAAATATTATGTCACACTAGTTAGAACCCCCGTATATGATATATATGATACATTGCAACTAATACAACTTCACAGATTTGGGATAAGGTCTTTAGTTATGCATTGGAATTTACATAGTCTTTCATTTCTATATGACTTGTTTTAGAACACAGTTGATTCTCCTGCTCTCCTGTCAATGATCCCAATACATTCGCCAAGGCTTGGTTCTAGAAATAACACCTATTTTTATCTGTTTGCAAATATAAATGTGCTTATAAAATCATCATTATTCATCATGTGTAGAAATTATAACAGTATATCTAGTAACTGTGATATTAACTATGACAATTTTGGAACAATCGCTGAAGCATATATACAACAAATATTAGGTCAACTTGGTTAAGTTACTAGCAAAAGTCTCTTGTCAATTGTCTTAGTCTCTATTTATTGTTTAAAACTTATTATTTAATATTTGTTATTTCTTCTCTCTTTTCTGTTTTTGTATTATATAAGGTAACTTAGATTATTTGTAAGTATGTTTCGATATTTTATATATTTGTCCTGTAATTGTATTCATTTCTGTTGGGCAATAAACTAAACTAAAATTAATATTACATAAATATCATTATAATGAATAAGCACCTCTAATAATATATATAATTTGCTTTTGACACTAGTATTTATTTAATCTGCAACTATCCATTTTGATTTCATCCCCAATATGCATAGCAGATCTTCTGTTCAACAAGGAACCACCTTATCATTTTATTCCGTATTGGGTATTAAATTTAATTGCTTTTTTCTGGATAACATTTTTGTAAGTGTTAAATATCTTTTGTTATAACTTTTCACAGATGCCATTTTTTTCGAAAATCCTAACTGTTAAATCTTAGAAATGCTAACATAGAATGAGTAGTATATGTAATAATGTGCACAAAATTAATAAATTGAAAGTCAGTACTTGTTGACTAGTAAGTGACGAATGAGATAAATATATAAAAGTAAACATAGTAAGAACCTTTAAAATATGTGCTTTTGTGAGCTAAAATTGTATTAGTACAAACCTTTGTATTTTCTAGAAAAACTCATTTATTCGAAATTTTTACCGTTTCTATTGAAATTCGACTTAACCAGGTTCTATTGTATACAAGAAATTATGTATCTCTAATAACAGTGTAAAGTCTTACTTGTGTTTGCTATTGAATAGAGAGCGCAGAATCCTTACAAGCGCTTTTTTCTATGATATTGGATGTACAGGCGAGTCGGACTTATATAAATATACCAAATAATAAGCTATTGTGGCTGAAATATATAGGTCTTTTATTTCAAACTAGCCACCCAAAATAACTTTTAAAATATCTTTAAAAGAAAAATACAGATAAAACGTTCATTTATATTTACAGGGGGACACATTTTACACATAGTTTCAATCCTGAACTGGGGGTGAATACCACTTCTACGAGTTTAAATACAAAGGGGTATTATGTGATACCTCTTTTTAAAGGTCTCTTTTTGCCAATCTTTTGACACATCATTTTTTAAAATCAGATTATTTTTTACAGAGTAATGACCTAGAATCCTTAAAAAAATAAATGTTCGAAAATAATTGCCAATTACACCAAAATTGGTTTAGGGTGGTGTGGTTTTTAGGGTCTCTGATCACGAATCCGAGGTCAGATTTGCAATATTCAAAATGGCGGATCCAAGATGACGGATGATTTTTTTTAAATCAACCGATATAAGCCAAAATTGGTATATGGGGATTTTGGGGTCTCTGATCATGAGTCCGGAATTTACAAAATTCAAGGTGGCGGACGAAATTTTCGTCTTGTGGATTATTTTCATCCTCGATATTGGATCCCTCATCTTGAATTTTGTCTATCAGATTCGTGATCAGCGAATTCAAAAACCCCCTTATAAGAAATTTGGAGCAAAACGGCTAATTTTTTAATTTTTCATTCACCATCTTGGATCCGCCATTTTCAAACTTGCAAATCTGATCTTGGATTCATGATCAGAGACTCTAAAATCTCCCCTAAACCAATTTTGAAGTAATTGGCAATTATTTTTAAAAAAATAATATTTTACGGTTTCTAGGTCATTACTCTGTAAAAAATAATCTAATTAAAAAAATGATATGTCAAAAGATGGCAAAAAGAGATATCACATGATACCCCTTTGTATTTAAACTTGTAGAAGTGATATTCACCCCTGCTTAGGGGTTGAAACGGCAGGGTGACCGATACGTGTAAAATGTGTTCCCACGTAAATATATTATTTATTAATTTATTTAGTAGCTCATACACAATGCACAGAAAATCACTTAAGGAATAATACAATGTAAGTATCCTGTAAGAGATGAACTCTCTGTACACATGAGGTAGGAGAATATAAAAAAAATGAAATAAAAACTAACACAAAATTGAGTTACATGCTAAAAGATTTATTTCTAACTAGCCGGTACCCGCGGTTTCACCAGCGTAAGGAATGTTCAAGCCTTCGCAAAAATTAATAAACATATGTGTTATTCTATATAAAAAAATTCAACTTGTTTTAACCACTCTACTTAACTATAAATCCACCAATCCCGAATATATTTTACCCAAACTGCAAGTACTTATGGGCCACCCTGTATAACAATTTTATTCGACATTTTTTAAATCACTTTGAATAACTGTAACTCTACTTCACCCTATATTACAACCATCCTGTACATGCTGCTGTTGATTTGTCACCCAATATAACTTTTTGAACACCTGACTATAACTCTTCTCTACCCTATATTTCAGCTATGCAACTGCTTATAGTCTACGCTGTATAACAATTATTTCGATATTTTTTGAACCTTCTTTTAAAGTAAAATTTCTCTTTATAGTTTAACCAACCTTTATATGCAGCTTTTTCTAACATTGTGTTACACACACAAAAACTATAATCTTGCTTCTCCTCATATTTCAGATACTTCATATTAGAATGCAACTGTTTATGGTCTACCCTATATAACAATTTTTTAAAAACTGTTTTTGATCCATCCTAATATAAATGTCTGTGGAACCTGTGGTGTGTTACAAAGACAAAAACACAGTTTTGCTCCCTAACACCAAACTTTTATTTAAACCCTCACCCAAATGCAACTGCTTATTGGCCACCCTATATAACATTTTATTCAACATTCTTTTTAGCCGCTTTGTATAACTGTATAACTAACTCTACTTCCATCTATATTAAAACCATCCTGTATACACCGCTGCTAATTTCTCAAACATTACAATTTTTTTAACCACCCTGTATAACCATAATTTTACTCTACAAAATATTTCAACCACCGTGTATGTGCATCTGCTTAGGGGCCACCAAATATAAAATTTTCAAACACTTAACTATAAGAGTTATAGTCTGGTCCACTCACTATCTTTTATATGCAACTGCTTATGGACTACGCTATATAAACATTTTTGAACCACTCTTGAAAGTATAAATTGTCTCTACCTTGTATTTCAACGACACCTTGTATGCAGCTTTTTCTAACATTGTTTTAATCACACTGCATGAACTATAATTTTACTTCTACCCAAGTTTCTGATATTGCATATATGCAACAGCTCATGTTCTATCCTACAAAAACATATTTTAACCACATTGTATTTGCAATTACTTATCGGCCACCCATTATAACATTTTTTGTACCATCCTGTATAACTATAAATAATAATTTTTGAATTACCTTGTATGTATTACAACTACCCTGTATACGCTACTGCTTACTGGTCAACCAATATAACATTTTTTCATAACATTTACACCCTATATTTCAACTATCCTATCTTTGCAACTTATTATGAACTATGCTATTTCACAATTTTTCCTCATATTTTTTCAAGGCTTATTAAAGTATAATTTCTCTCCACACCCCATTTAAACCACCCTTCATTTACAACTTTTTCTACTTGTTTGAATGACACTGTATAACTATAATTTTACTGTGCACCATATTTCAGGGAATCCATATATACAACTGCTATATAACGAAATTTTTATAGCTTTTTTACCCACCCTGTACACCACCCTATTTTTCAACAACCTTTTATATGCAACTACTTATATGCCACCAAATATAACAGTTTTGTACTGTATCCTTAGGATCCCACCCCATCCTATATTTCAACAATCCGGTAAATGGAACAACTTGTAGATCATAACGTTACTTTATAATTTTTTTTTAAACCCAATTGTATAGCTGTAATTATACTTCGCTACATATTTCAACCATCCTATATATGCAACTATTTGTTGATATAAAACAAGTTTTTAACCACAACATAAACTATAATTTCATAACTATAGTATCTTATGAACATAATTCAAAGATCCTAACTGCTTACCTAACACATTTTTATAAAGATTTTTTATTCACTGTATTAATACTCTACCCTTTTTCAACCACTTGGTATATCGAACTGTTTATGGCCCACTCAATATAATTTTTTGGACCACCCCGTAGAACTAATTCCACTCCCTCTTATTTCCACCATATTGTATATATCCAGCTGCTTATAGGACACCAGATAAAGTTTTTTTAGATTTTTTATATCCATGTAATTCTAAACATTACTTTATAATATTTTTTAAACCCACCTGTATAGCTGTCGTTATACTCCGCTACATATTTCAACCATCCTATAAATGCAACTATTTGTGGATATAAAACAAGTTTTTAACCAAAAAATAAACAATAATTTCACTCCACCTTATATTTCAAACATCCTGTATAAGCAACTGCTCCTAACATTTCTTCAACCCATTTCATAACTATAGTATCTTATGAACATAATTCAAAGATCCTAACTGCTTACCTAACACATTTTTTAAAGATTTTTTATTCACTGTATATTTATACAGAATAGAATATTTATTCTACCCTTTTTCAACCACTTGGTATATGGAACTGTTTATAGCCCACTTAATATAAATTTTTTGGACCACCCCATATAACTAATTCCACTCCCCCTTATTTCCACCACATTGTATATATCCAGCTGCTTATAGGGCACCAAATATAACTTTTTTAGATTTTTTAAATCCATGTAATTCTACTCCGCTCTAAGTTTCCTATATACAGAACACCCTGTAAAATTACGCTTGTAATATCAGTTGATTTTTGTTAAATCGAAACATGTTACATTTGCACATTCCGAATTTTGAATAAAAGCTAAGCTGATGCCAGTATCTAATATTATGTGCCTGCGGTGGAACCAATTGAGTAATTGTATTACCCAACATGGTACCGTTTCTGTTAATTTAGGGAGATAAAATGTCTACCAGATTGTAAGTCAAACTATAGACTTCGCAACAAAAAAAGATTCAGCAAAATCAGTTCAGTAGTTCTTACGTGATGCACGAACAAACAAACAAATAGACAAACTTACAATTTTATAATAGTACTAGCCGTTACCCGCGGTTTCACTTGCCTACTCCCCAAGAGTCACTAGGTAACTGAACTGAAGGTGAGTCTGCGCTGCTTCTTTTATTTATAGTTATCAGTCGATTAGGAAGGGATGTCGCGTGATGAAGGGGCTGTGCGGTGATTGGGTGGGTGTTGGTGGGCGTGTCTGGTTTGTGTAATCTGGCAATTACGGAGGTCCAAGCTGTGGGAATGCTAGTGCTGTCATCGCGCCTATTTAGACAGAGAGGTCTTTTCTCTATTTCGATGGCTTCGCGAGTAGTGGATGCCCTAAGAGAATTGAGAGATATGATAGTCCTGCTGTCCTCGAAGTTGATAGAGTGCCCTGTTTGGATATGGTGATGCGCGAGAGCTGAAGTCGGATCTTTTTTACTAACTGACAGAGAGTATTCATATACTCGATGGTTAACGCGCCTGTTGGTACGACCGATGTAGCTTTGTGGGCAATCGCGACATGAAATTTCGTAAACTCCTCGATTCTCGTTACCGGTTAAGTTGCCTATAGTTTGAGTGGTGTTGAAGACAGTCTTTATTTGATATCGTTCTAAAATCCGTGCTATTTTGTCAGTGACTCCTCGAGTGTATGGAAGGACGGCTTTTCGATGTTGTTGGTCTGTTTCTGACGGGGTTGGTGTGATTGGGGGTTGTTGAGATTAATGAATTATACGCGCAATGTGGTCCGGATTATAACCGTTTTGTCGAAGGATTTGTTGAAGATTATTAAGTTCGTTTTGTCTATTGTCAATATCTGTTAAACGAATAGATCTAAGAGTCAAAGATTTCATTACAGAACTCAATTGGGCAGGGTGGTGGTGTTGAATGTTGGAATTTCGTAACAGGGCCAAAATTCCATCCATTCAATCAGATATCAACTTGACAAAACCAACCGAAATTTGTATCACTGTTATTCATCATTACATACTTTCAATCCTCATCCAATTCTGTGGGACAATTTTGATCGCATTTCGAGCGATAAAGCCGAACACCTGGCCCAAAAGACTTAAGCTTACACGACTTATTACAACACAACAACCCGCTGTCACCTCACCCCCTCAGACGACCGTCCATAAATTTTCTGACTTCCCCTTTGACTTTACCTGTTTACAAGTCCTATCCAAAGGTTTCAATTTATTTCGCAATGACGCCGAAAACAATTCCAACTGAAAGAATCATTTCTCAAGTTGGGGTAGCTTTGGTTGAACTAACAAATATTGAGGCTGAAGATACTCTCAAGAATTGCTAGAGTACCCCGCACATCAAAGCCACCAAAATCAAACCTAACTTCTAACGAAAGACATGCACTAAAACAACTACTTAACAACGATGACATAACTATTCTTCCTGCCGACAAAGGTAACGCGACTGTTCTTCTCAATACTAAGGACTATGTTCACAAGATGAATTCCCTACTCCACACTGCAGACTACGAAATAATGAACAATAATCCGACTACTTACTTAGAGAAAAAAACTAAGGAAATCATCAACAGGACACAACTTCCTCTTGACGTCAAAAAGATCATCATTCCTCGTGAAAAGTCTTCTAAAATTCCGAAAATTTACTGACTACCCAAAATTCATAAGCCGGTCATTCGTCTTAGGCCCATTGTCAGTTCGGTACAATCCCCCACCCAAGAATTAGCCCGGTACTTAACCAAAATACGACTTCCGATTTGGGCATCTGTCAGCTAGTTTTCCCTGAAACTCCTAGATGTCCATATTCATTTCTCGATAAAATAATTTGTGTTGCAATTATTGAAAATTTTTATTAACCAGGTTTACAAATGAACAATTAACAATACAACATTTATAATCTCTTAACATCAGTTTTACTGATTTGACTTGTATATCATTACTCAATGACTGGAACTTTCTAATTAACTCAACTAGAGCTGCCTTGAATAATAAACTAAAAATGAGAGTTTTCTATAAACCTGATGCCGATTACAATTTGCTATAAAGATGACTACAAATAAAGTTTCTATGAAGATTGCGACATATGTCTATAGGGATTGTCTCTTCTAAGAATAGCAATCATAACTAATTGTTATTAGCACAAAATAATGGAAATGATATACGCAGCCATACACTATTTATAACTGGTTAAAACTAACATCTATTTAAATGACGCAAAAACCGGCAATATGTCATAAAGAACTTTATTAAGAAAAAAACTCTTAACCATGTTAAAATGACACTAAACCTTCCACTAAATTTATTTTTAATTTCAGGAACATCACACAATACTTTGGACGAACGTGTAGCAGATTATGTTGACGAGTTTCAAAAAGAAGAAGATAATTTGAACATTAAAGAACATTGGGATGATTGTGAGAATCAGGATTTGTCTGAAGAACTGACTGAAAATGTATATTTAACTTTATAATGCATTTTTTTGGGAGGCCATGTCGCATTGGCGGAATGTCAAGTTTGCAAACTAATTCTCCAATGATCAATGCTTCATGGGTTCTACAACTTGCTTTGCGATCAGAAATATTTTATTTAAAAAAAAACATATAAATTCCTATATACACATATATATTTTTTAGTATGATGATAGCAGCTGTAGCAGTAGCGATTCAAATAATTACCAAAATGACTTAGTAACTGAAGAAGTATCAGGTACCTCTAAACAAAGGTCTGAATATCAGGTAAATTAACTTCAGTATATTCCAAAATATAACTATTTAATGTTTAATACATATATTGAATTCTGAAGTATTTCTAAACGAAATATTGACAAGTATGTCTTAGGCTATACGCGTCTCAATTTGAGATGCGTATAGCGCGTGTGACATGACACAGCACAGCGCGAACTTTTGTAACGTATAGTACTGAATAGAACAGCCCAAATTGGCAACAAAGTGTCGCGAGGCACGACACGCGTCTACTGTGAGTCGCGTCGCGCTGTAGTTGAGACACAGTTTCTCGTGTCGCGCGTGCCAATTGTTTTAAAAAATGGTAAGATGAGACGTTAATAGAGGCGGTAGCATATCAAAAAGGGTGCTATGATATAAAAGATAGTAATTATTTGAACACAAAATTGAAATGTCAAATTTATTCGTGCGTGAATCAAATATTTTCTGGCGCAATTGGCTACGAACTGCCTCTCAATATGCGGATCACCACGCGATGTGTATGACACAATCGGGTCGCGCCACTCGTGTCATGTCACCTCACTGTGACATGACACAGCACAGCGCGAACTTTTGTAACGTATAGTACTGAATAGAACAGCCCAAATTGGCAACAAAGTGTCGCGAGGCACGACACGCGTCTACTGTGAGTCGCGTCGCGCTGTAGTTGAGACACAGTTTCTCGTGTCGCGCGTGCCAATTGTTTTAAAAAATGGTAAGATGAGACGTTAATAGAGGCGGTAGCATATCAAAAAGGGTGCTATGATATAAAAGATAGTAATTATTTGAACACAAAATTGAAATGTCAAATTTATTCGTGCGTGAATCAAATATTTTCTGGCGCAATTGGCTACGAACTGCCTCTCAATATGCGGATCACCACGCGATGTGTATGACACAATCGGGTCGCGCCACTCGTGTCATGTCACCTCACTGTGACATGACACAGCACAGCGCGAACTTTTGTAACGTATAGTACTGAATAGAACAGCCCAAATTGGCAACAAAGTGTCGCGAGGCACGACACGCGTCTACTGTGAGTCGCGTCGCGCTGTAGTTGAGACACAGTTTCTCGTGTCGCGCGTGCCAATTGTTTTAAAAAATGGTAAGATGAGACGTTAATAGAGGCGGTAGCATATCAAAAAGGGTGCTATGATATAAAAGATAGTAATTATTTGAACACAAAATTGAAATGTCAAATTTATTCGTGCGTGAATCAAATATTTTCTGGCGCAATTGGCTACGAACTGCCTCTCAATATGCGGATCACCACGCGATGTGTATGACACAATCGGGTCGCGCCACTCGTGTCATGTCACCTCACTGTGACATGACACAGCACAGCGCGAACTTTTGTAACGTATAGTACTGAATAGAACAGCCCAATTTGGCAACAAAGTGTCGCGAGGCACGACACGCGTCTACTGTGAGTCGCGTCGCGCTGTAGTTGAGACACAGTTTCTCGTGTCGCGCGTGCCAATTGTTTTAAAAAATGGTAAGATGAGACGTTAATAGAGGCGGTAGCATATCAAAAAGGGTGCTATGATATAAAAGATAGTAATTATTTGAACACAAAATTGAAATGTCAAATTTATTCGTGCGTGAATCAAATATTTTCTGGCGCAATTGGCTACGAACTGCCTCTCAATATGCGGATCACCACGCGATGTGTATGACACAATCGGGTCGCGCCACTCGTGTCATGTCACCTCACTGTGACATGACACAGCACAGCGCGAACTTTTGTAACGTATAGTACTGAATAGAACAGCCCAAATTGGCAACAAAGTGTCGCGAGGCACGACACGCGTCTACTGTGAGTCGCGTCGCGCTGTAGTTGAGACACAGTTTCTCGTGTCGCGCGTGCCAATTGTTTTAAAAAATGGTAAGATGAGACGTTAATAGAGGCGGTAGCATATCAAAAAGGGTGCTATGATATAAAAGATAGTAATTATTTGAACACAAAATTGAAATGTCAAATTTATTCGTGCGTGAATCAAATATTTTCTGGCGCAATTGGCTACGAACTGCCTCTCAATATGCGGATCACCACGCGATGTGTATGACACAATCGGGTCGCGCCACTCGTGTCATGTCACCTCACTGTGACATGACACAGCACAGCGCGAACTTTTGTAACGTATAGTACTGAATAGAACAGCCCAAATTGGCAACAAAGTGTCGCGAGGCACGACACGCGTCTACTGTCAGTCGCGTCGCGCTGTAGTTGAGACACAGTTTCTCGTGTGGCGCGTGTCAAGTGTTTTGAAAAATGGTAAGATGAGACGTTAATAGAGGCGGTAGCATATCAAAAAGGGTGCTATGATATAAAAGATAGTAATTATTTGAACACAAAATTGAAATGTCAAATTTATTCGTGCGTGAATCAAATATTTTCTGGCGCAATTGGCTACGAACTGCCTCTCAATATGCGGATCACCACGCGATGTGTATGACACAATCGGGTCGCGCCACTCGTGTCATGTCACCTCACTGTGACATGACACAGCACAGCGCGAACTTTTGTAACGTATAGTACTGAATAGAACAGCCCAAATTGGCAACAAAGTGTCGCGAGGCACGACACGCGTCTACTGTGAGTCGCGTCGCGCTGTAGTTGAGACACAGTTTCTCGTGTCGCGCGTGCCAATTGTTTTAAAAAATGGTAAGATGAGACGTTAATAGAGGCGGTAGCATATCAAAAAGGGTGCTATGATATAAAAGATAGTAATTATTTGAACACAAAATTGAAATGTCAAATTTATTCGTGCGTGAATCAAATATTTTCTGGCGCAATTGGCTACGAACTGCCTCTCAATATGCGGATCACCACGCGATGTGTATGACACAATCGGGTCGCGCCACTCGTGTCATGTCACCTCACTGTGACATGACACAGCACAGCGCGAACTTTTGTAACGTATAGTACTGAATAGAACAGCCCAATTTGGCAACAAAGTGTCGCGAGGCACGACACGCGTCTACTGTGAGTCGCGTCGCGCTGTAGTTGAGACACAGTTTCTCGTGTCGCGCGTGCCAATTGTTTTAAAAAATGGTAAGATGAGACGTTAATAGAGGCGGTAGCATATCAAAAAGGGTGCTATGATATAAAAGATAGTAATTATTTGAACACAAAATTGAAATGTCAAATTTATTCGTGCGTGAATCAAATATTTTCTGGCGCAATTGGCTACGAACTGCCTCTCAATATGCGGATCACCACGCGATGTGTATGACACAATCGGGTCGCGCCACTCGTGTCATGTCACCTCACTGTGACATGACACAGCACAGCGCGAACTTTTGTAACGTATAGTACTGAATAGAACAGCCCAAATTGGCAACAAAGTGTCGCGAGGCACGACACGCGTCTACTGTGAGTCGCGTCGCGCTGTAGTTGAGACACAGTTTCTCGTGTCGCGCGTGCCAATTGTTTTAAAAAATGGTAAGATGAGACGTTAATAGAGGCGGTAGCATATCAAAAAGGGTGCTATGATATAAAAGATAGTAATTATTTGAACACAAAATTGAAATGTCAAATTTATTCGTGCGTGAATCAAATATTTTCTGGCGCAATTGGCTACGAACTGCCTCTCAATATGCGGATCACCACGCGATGTGTATGACAATCGGGTCGCGCCACTCGTGTCATGTCACCTCACTGTGACATGACACAGCACAGCGCGAACTTTTGTAACGTATAGTACTGAATAGAACTGCCCAAATTGGCAACAAAGTGTCGCGAGGCACGACACGCGTCTACTGTCAGTCGCGTCGCGCTGTAGTTGAGACACAGTTTCTCGTGTGGCGCGTGTCAAGTGTTTTGAAAAATGGTAAGATGAGACGTTAATAGAGGCGGTAGCATATCAAAAAGGGTGCTATGACATAAAAGATACTAATTATATGAATACAAAGTTGAAATATCAAATTTATTCTTTCGTGAATCATATATTTTCTGACGCAATTGGCTACAAACTGCCTCTCAATATGCGGATCACCACGCGACGTGTGTGACACGATCGGGTCACGCCACTCGTGTCATGTCACCTTACACGCGCTATACGCGTCTCAATTTGCGCCTTGCCTTATTGTTTGAATATTTTGTTCACAAGTTTCCAAACAAACTGTTCAATATTGTTATGAGAAGCGAAAAGCACTAGTGAAACCTATCAAATTACAAAATTAGAATGAAGTTTTTTTTCAAAGCTAATTTGTATATAAATATTTTTTGAGTGTTAACAGTTAATTAAACATAATTTTATTAAATGAACAATTACAATCCTAATTTATTGAATGTTACGATTTTATTCCATTGATATTTGTTAATTAAATCAATACGGACAATTTAGTGATTGGTGTAGATATAAAAATAATCAAGTACCTCTCATTTGGATTGAAACATGTTTCATAAGCTATTAATTAATTTCGGTTGGTATTTTTAGATTGTTCTATAACTCATATCATCATCCTTATCAGAAGGCAATAGGGAATTATTATTGTTTTTACGTAACGAATTTATGGGAACAAGAAATTAAAAAATAGTTATGGAATGGCTAGTTCATAAGTCTTGAAATTACATTTACATGTTTTATAAAATACATAATCTATATATAAATAGGCAAAGACAAAACTGTTCTGTACCATTTTTTCCTCTGTCTCTCAACCGGTTTTCTTCATTTTTGTTTTGTTTAGTAGCTATTTACGACCTTCAGTGCTAAATGCTTGTTTTTTTATAATATTGCTTCATTCATTAAATGAAATAAAATAAAAGATTCATAATTTATGTCCACACTGTCAATGCCAAACCGTGCCGCCAGATTGCTAGGAGAGAAAATCGTAAGATGGATTGACTTGAAAAACCAACTAAATTAAACAAAAAAACTAACAAATTTTGTTCGCATAAAATTTTATATTATATGGTAATAACCATTTATTTGGTACTCACAAGTTTGAAACTCTCATTTCTTTCTAAATATGGTTTGTTAACTAAAATTAGAATTGTGTATTGTGTGGCAACTAATCAATTTGTTTGCGATAATATTTTACTATTTTAACATTATGTTTTTAATTTATATTGTTTCTATTTTAAAGGCTAAAGTTTTATACAATTTAACTAAGATTACAAAGCCAAAGGCAATAATTCTAATATTCACGGCCATCATCGGTTTAGGGAATTTGATTATTTTGGTTTCAGTTAGACATATCATAGCATTGTTAGCAGTTAGGTTAATGTACCTTTTCAATTCAATGTGAAAATTATCAAAGTATTATTTGAAAAATTTCAATTTCAATACACTTACAAAAATTTTCGACATAAAGAGTATTATTTAACATAAATTAACATCAGGTGCATTGTATTTCTTTATATTTTTGATATAATACAGAAATAGTCATCGCTACCTTTGTGTGTTCGATTGAAATTATTGAGATTATACAATCATTGCAGTTTAAGGTGTACTAATATGTAAGTACTTATGTATCGTAATTATTTATACTGCATCTTCATAGTTACTTATTAATTGATTTCTTGCATTTTCTTCTTAGAAATTGAAACCGTATTGTGAAATTTCTGAATAATCGTAAAGCGTTTTGGGAAAACTGATGTTTAAAAATATTATATTTAATATTAATTCTATAATACATCATTCTTGCAAAATCATGCCTCTTAATGCAAGGTGAATGACGTTTACCTAAAATGAACATATTGACATTTTAAATATGTGTATTTTATTAAAAATCCATATATAAATACACAAATGCAAAAGTGTTCGATACCTTTCCTTCTGGTAGTGAACCAATTTTCTTGATTTTTTTTAATTGCTAATTGAAGGTCTTTAGTGTTATTACTAAACAATTGTATTTAACGGCCAACATTTTCCGTTAATAACAGTTATTGCCCCATTTATTCCATAATAGCTGAACTAGCGCCATTATACATTTCACCGCTAGAGGACAAAATTATTTTATATATTTTCTAATAATTCAAATAAAAGCTTTTTATAAATACTTGATTTTTGATTTTTACTGACGTTTTGAACTCTCGAAGTGTATTTGGATTTTAATTTTATTCATGAAAATTTGTATATTCTTTTTTATTCGGGAACAGAACGTTATTTGATTTTGCTTATTGAATATGCCTTAGCGTCGTACATGTACATTAACTGGAGACAACAAAACTGAAATTATTATCCTTTGTCAAATAATTTTTTACTTAATTTTAGTGGTAGTGAAATTTTTTGTTAAAGTACACAAAAAATTTATAACAGTAAAAAAAATTTGGAAATATGCAAATTCATATAGGTATGTATATTCAAATTTATAACAATGATTTTGGTCGAATTTCGACCACTGGGCAACCGCTAGTTTATATTACTTAATACTCGTAATCGCCATTTATTGTGCTTTCGCAACTTTGCAACTTTCATTGCTTTGTAAGTATGGTTTCTCAACTAAAATCAGAATTATGTTATTTGATCGATTTATTGCTGATAATAATTTATTAATTTTAATATTACACTCTTAATTTAAATTATATATATATATATGTTTTAGGTGGTTTCCGGGAATTCATCCGCGTAGTTGATAACTGATCCCTGCCGGGATCGATGGTAAAATGACGACGTTTCGGCAGAGTCACATCTGCCCTCTTCAGGTCGGTTCGCATAATTCTCGTAGCCTTCTGCTTTCGCTTCTAGTTACTAGAAGCGACCTAGCCACAACACCTAGCCAAATACCTAGCCCAATACCTAGCCCAACAACTTCAACCGTTTGCAGAGGGGGCAGGCTCATATGTAAAAAATTCGACACATTTCATCGAAATTCTTAGAAAAACGGTCTTACAACCAGAGTGTCTTCTTGTAAGTTTTGATGTAGTGTCTCTTTTCACCAACATCCCTATCGACGAAGCCTTGGATATCATAATAGAAAAATACAAACCACCTCAACACCTTGTAGACTTAACAAGGCACTGTCTGATGAACACCTATTTTGTTTACGAGAACCAACGATACAAACAAGTGGAAGGAGCTCCAATGGGATCGCCACTCTCACCAGTTATAGCGAACCTTTTTATGGAGAACTTTGAGGAGTTGGCACTAAAAACAACAACTCTTAAACCCAGTGTGTGGTTGCGATATGTGGATGATACATTTGTGATTTGGCCTCATGGGAGGGAACACCTCAATACTTTTTTAGATCACCTTAATGGCATCCATCACAAAATAAAATTTACCATGGAGGTTGAAGCCAACAATCAACTGCCATTCCTTGATGTTTTCATAAATAGGAAGCAAGATGGAACCCTTGGCCATACAGTATACAGGAAAGCAACTCACACCAACAGATACCTTCATGCTAATTCTCATCACCACCCAGCACAACTACAAGCCGTCGTCAAGACTTTAGTAAACAGATCACAAATGCTAGCTGACCAGGATAACATCAAACAGAAATGGACAGTTTAAAAACAGCTCTGAGACAAAACGGATTTACAGACCGAAATATACAAAGAGCCCTAAAGTCAAAACCGAGACAAACAGACGAGGAGCATGAGACACCAATAACCAAGGCTTATTTACCGCATGTCAAGGGGACCACGGACAGTATTGCAAGAATTCTACGGAGACACAATATCGATACTATTTTCAATACAGACAGAAAAATAAGCACGGTGTTGAGGACTCCGAAGACGAGGATCCCTTTAGAACAACACGGAGGGTACGAGATTCCATTTGCAGACTGTCATAAAACCTATGTGGGGCAAACTAATAGAAGAATTCAAGCTAGACGTGATGAACACCAGAACGCTGTAAGAAAGCAGGAAAAACAACATCCATTGCGGAACACGCCACCACGATGTCACACCGAATAGACTTTGAGAACACCAGAGTACTGGCAAATATAGACCACCCGAAATCAAGACTCGTAAGAGAGGCGATTGAAATAGCGAAGAGGCCTCACAGTCTAAACGCACGCAATGAAATTCAGAACTTATCGAATTGTTGGAAAATCCTATTAAACACCGTACCGGCGCGGACCCGTCCAATAACAACTCAACCGGAAATAACAAATCAGCAGGATGGAGCCGTGCCCACTGAGCGCTAAGGGCCAATCACACGCAGCCGTTCACGGTGCCAACCGATAGGCGCCGAGCCGCGACTATATAACAGCGCGCGCGCTTCAGAAAATCTTAGTATTCGAGTAACTAGAAGCGAAAGCAGAAGGCTACGAGAATTATGCGAACCGACCTGAAGAGGGCAGATGTGACTCTGCCGAAACGTCGTCATTTTACCATCGATCCCGGCAGGGATCAGTTATCAACTACGCGGATGAATTCCCGGAAACCACCTAAAACATTTAGTGCCCGCGAAAACTTAAAAACAAATATATGTATATACAATATGTATATATATATATATATATATATATATATATATATATATATATTGATATAATTTGACTAAGATTACAAAAATTGTGAATTTATACATAGACAGATTCAAGATAAACAGTTGGATCGGGCAGCCCTGATGGTCATGGCCATCTCTGTTGTAGGGAGTTTGATTTAAATTTTGACATTTCATAATATTGTTAACCGTTAAGTAATTATGATTGTAAAGGTAAGTTTTTAATTCAATGAGTAAAGTTCAAGATTTGAGTTTCGTTCACTGAGAAAAAATTCCAACAAAAATATGTAATATTTAATATTAATCAACAGTAGGTGCATTGTATTTCTTTATATTTTCCATACAAAACAGAAATAGTTATTGCTATGGCTTAATTTTTTTACCAAGGCGATGACGTCACATGCACAAATTTGACAGCGTTGCCGGTGTATTTTTTTTCTGAGATTTAAAGAAAGCCTATACGGGTGTCTGAGTACAATTTACTTTAGTCATTAAGTTTATAATCTTTTTTGTATTTATTTATGTAATTTTAAAATAAGGTAAGCACTTATTAATGAATATAATGATTGAAATATCAGTTTTTGACTTTGGCGTAGAAAGTTAATTCAACGTCTGTTGCTTTGCTTCATTTATGGATAATCATTGTTGCTTGCGTTGCTTCATATAGAAAACAATTTAAATAAGCCTTTAGAGTTACTCTGTTTAGATCGAATCATCATCTAAAACTATAACTAAGGGCATCTGCCATATTTATTAGGCTCGGGACATTGATTGGTATTTTGTGTAAATTGTACGACTTTTCAGAAAAATTTTCAAAATAAATGAACTTTCTAAAATTACACTAATTTGTTAACTCCAGAACGACGCATTCAGCCAGCTGCAAGTTACAAGTGGTGCATAATTAAATGCCTCTGGGATAACCCTTTATATATATATATATATATGTAGCTCTCTTGATGGGCCGGGTGTTCGTCCGTTGAAAGTTTTGTCCCTGTAAAGGAACGATCGTCTGACGTTTCGCCAAAATCTCACTTGGCATTTTCATAAGGCTTTTCCTCTTCCAACACGAAGGGTGGCTGCAGGTTCGGACCTTTCCGGACTACTTCGTATCTGAGATCGTCGGTTAGGTCGTTCTCCGCTTGGTCTGCTCTCCGTGGCGTCTGAAGTGGAAGTGAGCTCCGATATGTGCGCGCCGCTATTTATGCTATCTCCCGAGTCCCCTCCTATTTCTTTGCCCCGCCTCCGATTGTGTTGAGGGGGCGGTGCCATTTGTTTTGATTGGGTGACACCATTGCGTTGTGGTACAAACAGAACCACGTCATCGGTACAATTTGCGACAACGCAATGGTGTCACCCAATCAAAACAAACGGCACCGCCAACATCGAAGCTAACTAGGATATCATTTTCTGAAATTCTATGAGTGCCTAACATATCTAGGAAGGAAGAAGAGTTCTTTACGTAAGAGGATACTTGTTCGGCTAGTGGTTGAAGGGTTTTGGCTAAGTACCGCGCTAATTCTTGGGTCGGGGATTGTACCGAACTGACAACGGGCCGTATTATTGTTAATTATTTCGTAGTCTGGAGTGTGGAGTAGAGAATTCATCTTGTGAACATAGTCCTTCGTGTTGAGAAGAACAGCCGCGTTACCTTTGTCCGCAGGAAGAATAGTTATGTCATCGTTGTCACGTAGTTGTTTTAATGCATGTATTTTATTGGAAGTTAGGTTTGATTTTAGTGGCTTTGATGTTAAGAGTACTCTAGCAATGTCCAATCTCTCCATCACCCTGCCCAATTGAGTTCTGTAATGAAATCTTTGGTAGACAAAATGAACTTAATAATAGTTTCGACAAAACGGTTATCCTTCAGACCACATTGCACGCATAATTAGTAAATCGCAACAACCCCCGAATACACCAACTCCCATCAGAAACATACCAACAACACCGGAATGCCTTCCGTACATTCGAGAAGTCACTGACAAAATAGCACGGATTCTGCACCGACATCAAATAAAACCAGTCAAACTGTAGCCAACTTAACCGGGAACCCTGAAGATAAAGTACCTAACGAGGATCGAGGAGTTAACGAAATTCCATGTCGCGATTGCCCACAAAGCTACATCGGTCGTACCAACAGGCGCGTCAACCATCGAGTATATGAACATTCTTTATCAGTTCGGAAAAAAGGTCAGACTTCAACTCTCGCCCATCATCATATCCAATCAGTACACTCTATACACTTTAAGGACAGTAGGACTATCATATCTCTTAATTCCCTTAGGGCATCCACTATTAGCGAAGCCATAGAAATAGAGAAAAGACCCCTCTGTCTAAACCGACGCGATGACAGCTCTCGCCTTTCTACAGCATGGACCTCCGTAATTGCCAAATTAAACAAAGCAGACACGCCCACCAACACCCAACCAATCACAACACAGCCCCTTCATCACGTGACATTCCTTTCTAACCGACCAATAACTATAGATAAAAGAAGCAGAGCAGATTCAAATTCACTTCAGCTACCTAGTGACTCTCGGGGAGTAGGCAGATTGAGTTCGACCTAGACTCTGAGACTCTTTTTCACTTTTGTCTCTTGATAATGGCTCCAAAGCAGGAGTCGAAACGTCGAGCATTTAATAAATTCAGACGCGGTTCTCACCCGGAACCTAGCCTAGTTCATAATAATAACTGCGGAAGCCTCAGAACATTTCATTTGTCTCTACGGGGTGGATTTCTTCCAACTGACTAAAACATACAGCAAACGTCTCATTCGAAAGCCTCTGCTTCTTTGTGATCTTGTTATCCTTAAATCTTGCAGAACCCATAACATCATTCCGAAAACTTTCAAACTAAAACATCACATGTCTTCACGTTCAGTTTCCAGTATTCTTAACACATCAAGTTTCGCCCTGTTACGAAAATCCCATACATTCAATAAGATAGAAGTTTGACCAAACCAACCGAAATTTGTATCAATGCCACTCGTCATTACATGCTTTCAACCCCCATCCAATTCTGTGGGACAATTTTGATCGCATTTCGAGCTCCACACTTGGCTCAAAAGAAAACAGTGACTCAAAAACATAAACTAACAAGACTTATTACAAAACAAAAACCTGCTCTCACTTCACTCCCTCAGACGACCGTCCACAACTTTTCAGATTTCCCCTTAGATTCTACCAGTTTACACGTCCTATCCAAAGGTTTCAATTTCGCAGTGACGCCAAAAACTATCCCAACTGAAATAATCATTTCTCAAGTTGAGGTAGCTTTGGTTGAACTAACAGATATTGAGGCTGAAGATACTCGTCAATACATTGCTAGATTACTCCGCACATCAAAGCCACCAAAATCAAAACTAACTTCCAACGAAAGACATGCATTAAAACAACTACGTGACAACGATGCCATAACTATTCTTCCTGTCGACAAAGGTAACGCGACTTCTTCTCAACTACGAAATAATTACCAATAATCCGACTACTTACCAAGGAAATCATCAACGAAACACATCTTCCTCTTCACGTCAAAAAGACCATCATTCCTCGTGAAAAGTCTTCTAAAAATTCCAAAATTTACGGACTACAAGAAGATTCATAAGCCGGACATTTCTCTTAGGCCCATTGTCAGTTCGGTACAATCCCCGACCTAAGAATTAGCCCGGTACTTAGCCAAAATCCTTCTACCACTAGCCGAACAACCATCCTCTTTCGTACTTTTACTAGTTTCTTGCGGACAAAGGTAACGCGGCTGTTCTTCTCAACATGAAGGACTATGTTCACAAGATGAATTCTCTATTCCACACTCCAGACTTCGAAATAATTAACAATAATCCTACTACTTACTTAGAGAAAAGACCAAGGATATCATCAAAAGAACACATCTTCCTCTACACGTCAAAAAGAGCATCATTCATCGTGAAAAGTCTTCTAAAATTCTCAAAATTTACGGACTACCGAAGATTCATAAGCCGGACATTTCTCTTAGGCCCATTGTCAGTTCGGTACAATCCCCAACCCAAGAATTAGCACGGTACTTAGCCAAAACCCTTCAACCACTAGCCGAACAAGTATCCTCTTACGTAAAGAACTCTTCTTCCTTTCTAGATAATCTCCGAAATTATAAAACGTATTTTTTGAAAGAAAAAAAATAGAAGTATAGGGTCTGACCTGAAGTTTACTGGAAAAATAAGGAGAAACCTCTACTTTTAATTTTGGGGGCAAATTACAGAATTAAATGGAAAATATAAAATAAAAATTGTTTCTAACCCATCATGTTATATATCAAATGAAAGGGCTCATTACGACGAAAACAAATATATTTTTTTCAAATTTTTAAAATAAATTAATTAAAAGATATTAACAAAAATATAAAAAAATTTACCCATTCCCCCCCCCCCTTATCTCCGAAACCATAAGCTAGAAAATTTTGAAAAAAATGTAGGTATAGCCCCTCACCTGAACTTTACTGGAAAAAGAAGGAGAAACCCCTAATAGTTATTTTGGGGGGCAAATTATAAAATTAAATGGAAAATATAAAATTAAAATTGTTTCTAACCTATCATGTTATATATCAAATGAAAGGGCTCATTATGACGATAACAAATATATTTTTTCATATTTTTAAAATAAATTAAATAAAAGATATTAACAAAAATATAAACAAATTTACCCATCTCCCCCCCCCTATCTCCGAAACCATAAGCTGGAAAATTTTGAAAAAAATGGAGGTATAGCCCCTCACCTGAACTTTACTGAAAAAATAAGGAAAAACCCCTTATATTCATTTTGGGGGGCAAATTATAGAAATAAATGGAAAATATAAAATTAAAATTGTTTCTAACCCATCATGTTATATATCAAAGGAAAGGGCTCATTACGACGAAAACAAATATATTTTTTCATATTTTTAAAATAAATTAATTAAAAGATATTAACAAAAATATAAAAAATTGTACCCATTCCCCCCCCTTATCTCCGAAAACATAAACTGAAAAATTTTGAAAAATTTTAATGGAAAAATAAGGAGAAACCCTAATATTCATTTTGGGGGGCAAATTATAGAATTAAATGGATGGTTTCTAACGGGTCATGTAATATATCAAATCACAGGACTAATTATGACGAATACAAATATATTTTTTTAATTTTTTTAAAATGAATATTTTAAAATATTTTAAAAAAATTACCCATTCTCCCCGTTATTCCCCAAACTATAAGACCTCAATTTTTTGAAAAAAATCCCTAATTCTATTATTTGGGGGCCAAATAATAGAATTAAAATAGAATTAAACGGAAAATAAATTATTGGAAAACCCCCATAGCAATTTTAGAGACAAATTATACAATTAAATGAAAAATAAAGATTCAATTTTCAAACGCATCATGTAATATATCAGATAAAAGGCTCATTACGTGAATTACAAATAGATCATATCTTTAAATCCTTTGTTTAAAAGATATTATCAAAAATATTAAATATCGACTTAATTTCCATTTTAGAAACTACACTATTTAAATTTTGAAAAATATATTTTATTTGTATTTTTAAATAATTTGAATAACAGATTTAATAACTTATAATTTAAAACTTGACCTATTTTGCCCTTTATCTTCCAATCTGTAGAGCCTCAAAATTCAGACAGTAGATTATAAAAGACTTCTCTGAAAATGTATTAGTGAAATAAAACTCTAATGTTAATTTTTGGGGGCCAAATTAGAAAATTAAATACATATGTATTCTGATAAAAATCAAGCGAATCCTGAAGCAGATAAAATAAAAAGTCTATGTGGAAAATCAAACTGTATATATTTTTTTAAATTTAAAACGATTCATTTAAAAGATATAAGGGTAAATATAAGAAAATGCACTCATTCCCTGCTTGTCTGAAATTGGAATATTAGAATCTTGAAGGTGGTACGGAACCCTAAGTATGCGAGTCCAACTCGCACTTGACCAAATTATTTACTACTTTTTGACTAATTTTTTTCCGCCATTAAAATTTTTTACTTCTAAACCTACCCCTATACCACCTTAACGTTTAAGCCAGTGGGATATTTTATAACTTCAAGAGGAAAACAGCTATCGACCTAATTCCACCGCCATAATTTTTTACTCGTCAAGTACTAGAAGAAGGTTTATAGTGGTTATGGCAAAAACCACCCCCTATCCTTCACCACCCTTCAAATTTAGTTTCGTTAATCTAGTAGGTACTTTATACCGGAATCAAAAATAAAGTATAACATAATTTTTTACTACTTTTTGACTAATTTTTTACCGCCATTAAATTTTTTTAACGTTTAAGCCAGAGGAATTTTTTATAACTTTAAGCAGAAAGCAGCTATCGACCTAACTCCACCGCCATAATTTTTACTGGAGAAGGTTTATAGTGGTTTTCGCTAAAACTACCCTCACAACCGTTAAAGTCTAGTTTTGTTGTGCTAGGGGGTACTTTAAACGTTCATTTTTTTCAATTCAGAGAAATAACTTAAGTTTTCTGACAAAACCTCACAATATTTAACTACGTTAATATCAACATCATTTTTCCTTAGTAAATTTTCAAACTTGGCATATTATTATATAACTTCAGTGAAAAAACAGCTATCGATCCAATTCTACCGCTATAACCGTTCATACATTAATAAAAGTAACATAAATAATATAAGTTTTGACATAGTAAACTTATATAACAATGTTCCCGTAGCTAAAACACTTCCTATAGTAAAAGAATTATTGGAACATGACTATTCACTTCATCAACGAACTCGTTTATCTATTAACACAATAATGGAATTACTCACTTTCTGTACGAAAACAACTTACTTTCAGTTAAACGATGATTTCTACCAACAAGATTTTGGCATGGCTATGGGTTCTTGTCTGTCCCCTGCCTTAAGTAACATCTTTATGGACAAATTTGAAGAACAAATGATTTTTTCAAAAGAAAATAAACCGTTGGTGTGGTGGCGTTATGTTGACGACATATTCATTATTTGGGAACAAAATCTGAAAAATTTACAGGAATTATTAACCGACATAAACAACAAAGAACCAACCATAAAATTTACATTAGAAATCGAACAAAATAACAAACTACCTTTTTTGGACATTTTAATAACAAAAACACAATCTTCATTTGAAACAGAAGTTTACAGAAAACCAACTCACACTAACAGATATCTCAATTTTAACTCGAACCATCCAAATACGGTAAAAAGAGGTGTTATTAAATCTTTATATGACAGAGCAAAGACTAACTGCTCAGATACTACTAAATTCAACAAAGAAAAATCATTTATACAAAATGTTCTAACTGCAAACAATTACCCTCAAAAATTTATTAACAAAGAGTTAAATAAAATTGAGCACAAAACAACTGACAACCAACACCAGACTTCACCTAATAATACTGACAACCAGGAAAACCACATTATAACAACAACAATACCATATATACAGGGCCTGTCAGAGAGATTGAGAAGAGTAGGCAACAAATTTAACATCAAAACTACATTTAAAACAACAAATACGCTTAAATCTATTATAACAAAAACAAAACCAAAAAACGCTACGCAAAACTCAAAAAATTGCATTTATAAGATTCCTTGTGAATGTAATAAGTTTTATATTGGAGAAACCTCTAGACCTCTTAATGTTCGAATAAACGAACATCAAAATTACATAAAGAAACGTCAGTTCGAAAAATCAAAAATTTGTGAACATGCTTGGGACCAAGGCCATAAAATACAATTTCAAAACACAACAATATTACACAAAGAAGAACACTGCACAAAACGAAAATTAAAAGAATCTGCCTTAATTCTGTTAAATGAAAACGACTGCATCGCTTCTACTTCCGTAGATTTCAGTCATGTCTGGTTGCCGATAATTAAAGATGAAATTAACAATGGGCATATCCTTTTGAACAACCCTATATCGGGATAGTTCATGAGGTTTTTTTCCTAGGTTTTCCCTTATGACTTTAATGGGATCACTGAATTATCAGAATTCTTTGATCGCATTTTTTGGCAAATGCACTATCTTAAAAAGAAAGTCGTCCCTAGGAACGCCACAAATAAATTCTGAAGACAATTTTTCAAGTTCTTCCAACTTGAAAATTTTTTTTTTGATTTTAATGATCTTTGGAATTTCTTGTGCACCCTGTATATTTAAAATCAAAGAAATTCCATAGTAACGTAAACATATTTGTCAAAATAATTGTCATATATTTCAATTTTACTTTATAAATTTATATCCATTGAAAACGAAATCCGACAGGATTTTGAAACGTTTGGTTTTAAAATATACACAAGTTTGAACTCTGATGTGGTATTATTCCCAAGAAAATCTAAAATAAATAATATATTTCGCAAAATAAAACTTTCACTTTTACTATATATCAGACTATTCAATTTTATATGAAGCCTCTATAAAATTTCCTGTTCAACATCTCAAATTTAAAGATCTTTAACTACAAACCTAATTGAGCCGGTTATTGAGTTACTTTAATCATATATGTCATTTATTATTACTTTTTCCATAGTCTATATATTCTTTATATTATTGTTCTTCATTAGCTGTGTCCGTGTGTTAATTTTATACATCAGCATCTGTTTTTCTATCCTACTCACTATCTACTTATACTATAGCTTAAATTATTCTATAGTCACCTCACTATACTTCTCTAATACTTTTTTTGAGAGACTATTGATATAGAGAAAAATCATTTTCTAGTCGTAAGTTTAATACTGTTAAGGTCACTTAAATATGGAACAAATATTTCGTTATAGGAACATTAAAATCTCTTCATACTTTTTTGGGATATAATTATCAGGGGCAGATCCAGGATTGTCATTTAGAGGGGGGGGGCTTGGTCTCGTTTGGAGGGGGGGCTTGATCTCGTTTGGAGGGGGGGCTTGAGGTCACTGAAGGTTGATTTTAGCACAATAAACACTAAGAAAGCATACCACTCAGATGATATGGGGGGGGCTTCAATGAATTGTTTTCTTTAGTATGTTGAAGCTGAAGAACAGTCATAAGTACAAAATTGTAACAATAATATATCCGATTAGTTTTATTTCCCGTAATGAACTTCAATTTTTCTGCCCGCCAGAATTATTTTTTGTAAGAATTTAATACTTGTAATTTTTTCAAAACAAATCAAACTGTATTGTAGTAGAATTACTCGCCAATCATTAATCTAAATTCTACTAGAACATTAATTAGTTTATTTGGTCATCTTTCATCTAATATTTCGATAGAGGTGTTTTGTTAGCCTGTTTTTTCTTTAAAAATTCTTCGACTTGTTACCTTGTTTTTTTTTAGCTCAGGTTTTAACAATTGAAAAAGTAAATATTTTAATCTACTCGCATTTTGACACCACCTGTTATGCGTTCCAATAAAAACAATATGTTAGATAATCACGTTTGTCTGAAACCGAACAAGAACTGTAATATTTTTGTTAATCACATAGTAATCTAACAAAACTCGTTTCTCGTTAGAAAATGTCAATAATTTATATGTACTGAAATCTAGATTTTAAGCAGTTTCTCAAGAAGCAAATTATTTCGATTTTTTCAAATTCAAGATAAAGAATATTTCGAATCCTAGATAATTTGCAGATTAAAACATACCAATGGTTTGGACTAGACCAATCTCAAAACAAAAAGTGGTAGTAGCCATTAAATTTAAGATGTTTTTTGTCTGTAATGTAAACCTTCGGACGTACGGATTTATAAATATAAAGGATTTTTCACCGTTTACGTGGTCTGCAGATCAACCAAGAGTAGATGGCACTTCTTATGATCCTATGGTTTTCTTCTCTTTCTTATTAGGGACAAACAGAGTGTTCCATTAATTTTTGATCAATAAATATCAGTCAGGAGACAACACGTTGTAATATTGATATAAAACCCCATAATGCACAAATAATAATAAAAAAGGCGAAATCAGTGATTTATATGTAGCCCGCCTTGTATGTTATAATTTTCGTCCTCAATCATAATACAATTATATATCATGAAATGAAAGATTGTTTTAATTTTCACAAATTTCTGACGTTCGATGGCTAATCGACAAACACTGATGAACTGTATATTTAGCTTCGAACATGGACGTGTCGAAAAATCTGCCGTGAGCCTACAAAATTTCCTATAAATTTGCTGACTTCCGCTCCTATGCCAAAATTTATTCTGATTTGCACCTCTTTCTAGGACATTTTTCTTCATGATTTGCCCCTCTCTAGGACAATTTTTTTTCCTGATTCGCCCCCCTCCCCTGAACTAAAAACTGTGTACGCCCTTGAATTCGAATAATATTTTGCTTATTTCTTTATATAATTTACTATGTTCATGTTCAATTCGGCCCTAACGCTTAATAATTGTGAAAACAATTTACACAAATACACATATTTGTTGTGACATTGCTGAAAATGATAGAACTTATTTATATAAAATAAATCAAAACAGGGTAAATACGATGCAACAAAATAGATTCTCAGGCCAAATGCTTTTTAAACTACACCGTTCGCCCAGACTGTCTATACTAGTAATCGTCTTTCCCCGAAATATCGGTGAAGCAATTCTCAAAAAGAAATTTGTTAACACATTTGAATCTGATTTTTTTTTGTATTTTCAGACAATTTAAATGTTTTAAATACATCCCCTAAATTAACACCCATTAAACAATTTTTAATGTACAATAAGTTAAAAGATTTTAAATATTTACAGTTAAGACTTTCACTTAAACGAATAATATCCTACAATAAATTTACAAAAATCGACCAAACAGTTTATTAGGTAAAAAATTAAAAAACTATAGTAAATTTAGATAACACCACCCAAGGTTTGATTTATAAAGCGAGTAGGTACTGGAAATTTCCATAAAAATAAGTGTATCAAAAACTACATTCAATGAAAAAAATCACCAAAACTTTGCATTAATTAAACTTAACTGATATACCTAATTAAATTCATTATTTTGCTGTTCAATTAAGTAAGAATATTAATTTAATTTTAGATTTTATTTGTGGTTAGAATACCATAAAAAAATATTAAATTTCAGAAATTTGTTTATATGGATTTTTGGGATTATAATAATTTTATAGCTACATAATACGAATGTCATCATTTAACTTAAATAAAGATTTCGTTCGAAAATGTAAATTAAGAAAACAGTGTTTCATTTAGTTGGCTTTGAAACAAAATGCCGTTTTTTCTTAAAATTTCCCTAAAAAAATAAACAAATAAAAGTATTGTTTTATTAAATACTAGCCGTTACCCGCGTACGGAATGTTCAAGCCTCCGCAAAAAGAAATAACTTATGAAGCATATGGGTTATCCTATATAAAAACTTGTTTGAACCACCCTACTTAACCATAAATCCACCAATCCCGAATATATTTCACCCACACTGCAAATACTTATGGGCCACCTTATATAACTATTTTATTCGACATTTTTTGAATCACCTTGAATAATTGTAATTCTACTTCACCCTATATTGCAACCATCTTGTATATGCTGCTGTTTTATAAGTCTTTGAACACCTGACTATAACTTTTCTCTAGCCTATATTTCAGATATGCAACTGCTTATGGTGTACCCTGTATAACAATTATTTCTGATATTTTTTTAACCACGTTTTAAAGTAAAATTTCTCTTTGCTCTATATATTAATCAACCTTTATATAAGCTTTTCTAACATTGTGTTACACACTCTAAAACTATAATCTTGCTTCTCCCGATATTTCAGATATTCCATATAGTAGAATGCAACTGTTTATGGTCTACCCTATATAACAATTTTTTTAAACTTTTTTTATCCATCCTAATGGAAATGATTTGGAACCCTTCGTGAATCACAAATATATAAACACAGTTTTGCACCCTAACCCCAAACTTTTATTTAAGCCCTCACCCAAACTGCAACTGCTTATTGGTCACCCTATATAACAATTTTATTGAAAAAAAATTTAACCGCTTTGTATAACTAACTCTACTTCCATCTACATTAAAACCATGCTGTATTCACCGCTGCCAATTTGTCAAACATTACAACTTATTTTTGAACCACCCTGTTTAACCATAATTTTACTCTAAAAAATATTTCAAACACCCTGTATGTGCATCTGCTTAGAGGCAACCAAATATAAAATTTTTAAATACTTTTAATCACACTGTATGAACTATATATATTTTACTTCGATCCATGTTTCAGATATTGCAGATATGCAACAGCTCATGTTCTATCCTACAAAAAAAATTATCCAACCTCTTTGACTATAAATCTACTCCACCCGCTATTTCAATCACCTTGTATTTGCAACTACTTATCGCCCACCCAGTATAACATTTTTTCTACCACCCTGTATAACTATAAATCCATCAATGCCAAATATATTTCACCAAAACCCCAACTGCTTATGGGGCACCGAAAATAACAATTTTGTTCAACATGTTTTTGAATCACCTTGTATGTAATACAACTACCCCGTATACGCTACTGCTTATTGGTCAACCAATATAACATTCTTTAAATAATTATCATAACACTTCTTCACCCTATGTTTCAACTATCCTATCTTTGCAACTTATTATGAACTACGCTATTTCACATTTTTTACTTATATTTTTTCAAGATATATTAAAGTATAATTTCTCTCCACCCTTCATTTACAACTTTTTCTAACATTGTTTGAATGACACTATAACTATAACTTTACAGCGCACCATACTTCAGGTACTCTATATATGCAAATGCTATATAATAAAATTTTTCTAGCATTTTTTACCCACCCTGTATAATTCTAACAGTAAGCCACCAAATATAACATTTTTGTACGAAACTGTATCCTTAGAATCCTACCCCACCCTACATTTTAACCATCCGGTAAATGAAACAGCTTGTAGATCATACCATTACTTTAAAATATTTTTAAATCCACCTGTATAGCTGTAATTATACCCCGCTACATATTTCAACCATCCTATATACGTAACTACTTGTGGATATAAAACAAGTTTTTAACCACAACATAAACTATAATTCAACTCCATCTTATATTTCAAACACCCTGTATAAACAACTCCTAACATTTCTTTAACCCCTTTATATAACTGTCTTATGAACATAATTCAAAGATCCTAACTGTTTACCTAAGACATTTTTTTAAGTGTTTTTTTTTCACTTATATAAATATTCTATCTTTTTTCAACCACTTGATATATGGAACTCAATATAACTTTTTTGGACAACCCCGTGTAACTAATTCCACTCCCCCTTATTTCCACCACATCGTATATATCTAGCTGCTGCACCAAATATAACTGTTTTTTTATTTTTTATATCCATGTAATTCTACTCTGCTGTAAGTTTCCTATATACAGAACACTCTGTAAAATTACACTTGATATATGTTGATTTTTGTTAAATCGAAACATGTTACATTTGCACATTCCGAATTTTGAATAAAAGCTGAGCTGATGCCAGTATCTAATATTTTGTGCGTGCGGTGGAACCAATTGAAATAAATAATGGTAGAAGTTTTTTCGCTATATCTACCGTTTCTGGCAATTTAGAGAGATAAAATGTCTACCAGATTTTAAGTCAAACTATAGGCTTCGCAACAAAAAAAGATTCAGCAAAATCAGTTAAGTAGTTCATACGTGATGCTCGAACAAACAAACAAACAGACAAACTTACAATTTTATAATAGTATAGATACTAAAGTCAACAACTAAAACATTACATATTTCTGATTTAACTCAAAATAAAAAATTAAAATAAAAACCGATGACAAAGTTTTCACTGAATCAAATTAAGTTGAATTTTGGAAAATTCCACCATTATTATTAATGCATATTCTTATTAACTGATGACGCTGTGTAAACTATCAATGTTTTTTATGTTTTCAATAAAATTCTTCACCATTTTGCGTATATTTTCAAAAGAAGGATTTTCTTCTAGTACTTGACGAGTAAAAAATTATGGCGGTGGAATTAGGTCGTTAGCTCTTTTCCTCTTGTAGTTATAAAATATTCTGCTGGCTTAAACGTTAAGGTAGTAGGGTAGGTGGTATAGGGGTAGGTTTAGAAGTAAAAAATGTTTATGGTGGAAAAAAATTAGTCAAAAAGTAGTAAAAATTATGATATACTTTATTTTTGATTCCCTTATAAAGTACCTACTAGATTAACAAAACTAAAATTTAAGGGTGGTGAGGGGTAGGGGGTGGTTTTTGCGATAACCACTATAAACCTTCTTCTAGTTCTTGACGAGTAAAAAAATGTGGCGGTGGAATTAGCTGTTTTCCTCTTGAAGTTATAAAATATTCTGTTGGCTTAAACGTTAAGGTAGTAGGGTAGGTAGTATACGGGTAGCTTTAGAAATAAACAATTTTTTTTGCGGTAAAAAATTAGTCCAAAAGTAGTAAAAAATTATGGTATACTTTATTTTTGATTCCGTTATAAAGTACCTACTAGATTAACGACAGTAAATTTTAAGGGTGGTGATATATAAAGTGATGGGTTAGAAACAATTTTAATTATATATTTTCCATTTAATTTTATAATTTGTCCCCCAAAATAAATATTAGGGGTTTCTCCTTAATTTTCCAGTAAATTTTAGGTGATGGGCTATACCTCCTTTTTTTCCAAAATTTTCTAGCTTATGGTTTCGGAGATAGGGGGGGGGGGAATGGGTAATTTTTTTTATATTTTTGTTAATATCTTTTAATTAATTTTCTTTTAAAAATATGAAAAAATATATTTGTTTTCGACATAATGAGCCCTTTCATTTGATATATAACATGATGGGTTAGAAACAATTTTAATTTTATATTTTCCATTTAATTTTACAATTTGCCCCCCAAAATAAATATTAGGGGTTTCTCCATATTTTTCTAGTAAATTTCAGGTGAGGGGCTATACCTCCATTTTTTTCAAAATTTTCTAGCTTATGGTTTCGGAGATAAGGGGGATAATGGGTAAATTTTTTTATATTTTTGTTAATATTTTTTAATTAATTTATTTTAAAAATATAAAAAAATATATTTGTTTTCGTCGTAATGAGCCCATTCATTTGATATATAACATGATGGGTTAGAAACAATTTTTATTTTATATTTTCCATTTAATTCTGTACTTTACCCCCAAAATTAAAAGTAGAGGTTTCTCCTTATTTTTCCAGTAAACTTCAGGTCAGACCCTGTACTTCTATTTTTTTTCAAAAAATACGTTTTATAGTTTCGGTGATAAGGGGGGGGGGCAAATTTTGGTATATTTTCGTTAATATCTTTTTAAATAATTTTTTTAAATATAAAAAAAATATATTTGTGTTCCTCAGAATGAGACCTTTCATTTGATATATTATATGATCCGTTTGATATTTTTTTTATTTTTAAATTTTTATTTAATTCTATAATTTGCCCCCCAAAATTAATATTAATGGTTTCTCCTTATTTTTCCTGTAAAGTTCGGGCAACGTTCTATATTTCCTATTCCTAAATTATGGTATGGGTTATTTTGGATTCCGCTATAGTGTCCCCGCTAGCTTAACGGACCTATATGAAAAAGATTATTAACTGGTTAAAATTTAATCTTGGAAACAAAATTTCCAAAATTTTTGGGGGGTGTTTGAACCCCCGCTGGCTATTTGCTTGGCCGGAGTAGATTTAAGCACACAGTGCTTTTCGCACCCTATCACGTGTTGCTACGAAACAAAATTTGTTCCTTTTACACGTGATCAGGTTATTAATGACGTATACAAAGAATCTGCTTAGAAACTAATCTAAATGTTTTCCGTTTTGTTTGCCTTATAAATAATTGCCACTCAAAAAATAATCTGAATTAATATTATGTATAAGAAGGAAAGATGATTGATTTTTTGTTTGCTACGATTTCACTCAAAAACTACTCAACCAATTTTACCGAATTCTGCATCTTCTCGGAGTAACAAAGAGTAGTTTATATTTTCTGCAAAGAATCCGTGCGAAGCAGAGACGGGTTGCTAGTCCAATATAAGTAAAGATTCACACAAATAGATTACATATATTTGATTATTATACATTAAATACTGTTCAAAATAAAATTGAAAATATCAAAATGCCAATTTAATTCCTTTTAATCAGTATTAAAGTTCAACATATTTTTGAAATATTAAAAAATTGCTGTCCTTAATCTATCAATAATTCTATGGTTCTTTTTAGAAACCAATTATCAAACCAAATATTGTAAAATATGTATGTTATATAAGTATTTAAACAGACACTATATTAAATTTACTTCTAATCATAAGGTCAAATACCGTCATTTTTCTCACATTGTAATATGATACTTGTTAGTGATTTTTATCATGTTCGACGTTTTAATTTTATACCTGGTAACCAAAACTGTACACATTTTATTTTTCAGTTTACATAAAAACTGATTATCATCCATTTTGAAACGACACGCTTAAATTGTCTGTTTAATACGCTGTTTAATGTTATAAATACCAGTGCAGGACCTTCAGTTTCAGTCGTCAGATGATTAGTTGATTTTAATTCTAATGTTGAAAGTTGTAATTATTTTTTTTGTGTTTAATTAAATAAATTATTTTTTAAAAAGTGAATTTTGAAAGTCGTAATATAAAATGTATGTTTAAATCATATTTAGCATTAATTTTAAATATTTAAATTAATTGTTGTCTTGGCTCCAATTTTAACAAAGAATTCGAAGTAGTCCTTAGTATCTAATTTGAAAGAAAATACATATTCTTTACTGGTATACGTATTTTGATATCTGAGCTTATTTCGCCGGATTTTTTAAACAAATCATAAAATAAATGACTTCCCCAGTCAAGCATTAAATTAATTTGATAATTATTACCAATAAATATTGTTAAGAATAGAGATCCAGTAAAATATATATCATTGCTTTTTATGGATGTGTTAGTTTTAAATTCGTATTCATTTATATCCTGTTTATTATCTAATGCTTTTCGTTAAATTTTTACTAGGTATTCAGAATTTCATGCTACATTTTTAAATTGAGTGAAAATAAATGAGCATTTATTCTCTACTTTAGAAGGTACAACATTTTTAACCATTCTGGGGTTCTGCTAATTCAATTAATAATATATGAGCATACGGTGTGAGTTATTACATTAGAAATTAAGTGGTTTATTTTTTATATGAAAAAAAAATGCCAGTGATGAGTGTTTATATAGAATTAACTACTGGTTAATAATGATTTTTATTAATCTTCTCTCTGATTTTAAAATTTTAATGAAGATAAATTCTTTTTTTAACATATTTATTATCGCATTTTTCTTTTTAGAGGAAACGTAAACTAGAACTAAGCAATGGTTTTCCTAGTAAGAAAATTCAGCCGGAACCCTCAACTTTGCCATATAACAATCACCAAAATCTCTGTATATCGCCTTCTGAACGTTCAAGGGCAAGCATACCCACAAAAAATAATCCGCCCGCAGAAATGGCGGAATGGCTGATTAGATTTAGTACTTGGACTAATGCAGAGCGGATTATAGCTATTAACGAACTAATAATGAGATGTGAACCTACACAAGTTCGTCATATGATGCAGGTATTAAGTTTATTATTATATCAAAATAAATTTCACAACAAATCTAATGACTTAACATTTTTAACAGTTGAATCAACGTTTGTAAGAAGGTGATGAAGTAGGCGTGTAGTATTCTGTGAATGTTTGAACAGAACGATAAATACACAAATAAATAAATCAGTAAAATGAGCAAATCAATTAATTCAAATGTTCAATAAAAATCAAATGTATAATAGATCAATAAAATTAAATAAATCAATTAAAGTGAATAAAAATCTCAATCAATTATACGAAATAAATAAAACCCAATTTTTGAACAATCGATATATCAATAAAATAAGTCAAAATTATTTACTTAAAACAAATGACTATTCACTATTACTTATATCAACAAGAATATTGAAAATGCCATGTTCTACTTTTTTATCGCACTTGGGATGTTCCTCCAGGTTCCTTGTTCCATTGAGGGATAGAAATCCGCTATTAGTAGTTGGAATGCTCGTGTTTTAGCAACGTTGCCGAATAATACAGACTGCACTAATCCTTTATATCAATCTTCCAAAATTTCTTCTAAAAATTAGGATTTTATTTATACTTGGACAAATAATAAACTTTTAATTTAAAAAAAAAACAATAAAACTTTATAACAATAAAAAGTAAAACTGAATGTTAAAATGAACTTATGTAACGTATACGGGGTGGACCATTTTAATTTCCCCAGTAGAATTTCTCGAAAACTATGGGAGTTAACGAGAATAATTTTAGACATAAGTTGCACAACATCGAAGGGGAAATACCCTTATGACCTTGCCTTTGACCTGGGAGTCACGCTAACGGTCATTTCAAGGTGAACCTGTTTTTTTAAAATATGAACTGTTATTTTAGACCAAGGATTCAACAAGAGCGGGAAATTTAACGACTTAATCTTTCCACCCGAATGACCGTGCAAACGTTGCTCAACTTCAAAGGGGCCTTATTCTCAAAACCAAGTATTTGACCTTAGAGGTCATGTTCAAGGTCAGTATAAGTTGGTCTGTAACCTAATAACCCAATGAAAACCCCTATTTTGCACCCGGATTCGGAAAAAAGAAATTCTATGCAAATAACCCAATAATCCAATAACCTAATTTTTCATTTAGGTATGTCTGATCGCTTCTACCTCTTCGATATATATATATATATATATATATATATATATATATATATATATATATATGTATATATATAAATAAAGACGATATGTTACTAAAGTATTTCATATTATTATTCGTCGCATTAATCAATTGTTCATAACATAAAAAAATATTTTACAATAATTGCTAAAATACATTTCCATTTTGTTGAATACATAATTGCTCGCCAATCAAAATGATCGATTCAAGATTGTTGTTCATTAAAGATATTCTTCTAGTATCCCCATTAGTAAAGTCAGGAGATGTTAAATTGGGAGATCGTGGTGGCCATGCGTTTGGCCCACCATGACTGAATGCATCTGTGATGACTGCATCCACATTCTAACTCTTGTTCCAAAGTCAACTTTTTCTAGTAATATATCTACTCTATATCTACTGATACTCCAACCAGTAAAGCCAATTGTGCCTATTGAGCTACGCATTATTTTGAATGTAGCTTCGTCAGAGAGCATTACTTTATGAAAATTGCAGTTGTCTTACCATGTTATCTGGTCTGAGAGCTTAACTGAGAGTGATATGATATGGTCGGAATCGGAGTTTTTTCACTATTTTAAGGACAGTTTGCTTAGATATATATATATATATATATATATATATATATATATATATATATATATATATATAGATGGTTTCCGGGAATTCATCCGCGTAATTGATAACTGATCCCTGCCGGGATCGATGGTAAAATGACGACGTTTCGGCAGAATCACATCTGCCCTCTTCAGGTCGGTTCGCATAATTCTCGTAGCCTTCTGCTTTCGCTTCTAGTTCGCTTCTAGTATTCGAGTATATATATATATATATATATATATATATTTATATATAGTTACTCGAATACTAAGATTTTCTGAAGCGAGCGCGCTGTTAAAGAGTCGCGGCTCGGCGCCTATCGGTTGACACCGTGAACGGCTACGTGTGATTGGCCCTTGGCGCTCAGTGGGCACGGCTCCATCCTGCTGATTTGTTGTTATTTCCGGTTGAGTTGTTATTGGACGGGTCCGGGCCGGTACGGTGTTTAATAGGATTTTCCAACAATTCGATATGTTCTGAATTTCATTGCGTGCGTTTAGACTGTGAGGTCTCTTCGCTATTTCAATTGCCTCTCTTACGAGTCTTGATTTCGGGTGTTCTATGTTTGCCAGTACTCTGGTGTTCTCAAAGTCTATTCGGTGTGACATCGTGGTGGCGTGTTCCGCAATGGATGTTGTTTTTTCCTGCTTTCTTACAGCGTTTTGGTGTTCATTACGTCTAGCTTGAATTCTTCTATTAGTTTGCCCCACATAGGTTTTATGACAGTCTGCACATGGAATCTCGTACACTCCCTGTTGTTCTAAAGGGATCCTCGTCTTCGGAGTCCTCAACACCGTGCCTATTTTTCTGTCTGTATTGAAAATAGTATCGATATTGTGTCTCCGTAGAATTCTTGCAATACTGTCCGTGGTCCCCTTGACATACGGTAAATAAGCCTTGGTTATTGGTGTCTCACGCTCCTCGTCTGCTCGTCTCGGCTGCGACTTTAGGGCTCTTTGTATATTTCGGTCTGTAAATCCGTTTTGTTTCAGAGCTGTTTTTAAACTGTCCACTTCCTGTTTGATGTTATCCTGGTCAGCTAGCCTTTGTGATCTGGTTACTAAAGTCTTGACGACGGCTTGTAGTTGGGCTGGGTGGTGATGAGAATTAGCATGAAGGTATCTGTTGGTGTGAGTTGCTTTCCTATATACTGCATGGCCAAGGGTTCCATCTTGCTTCCTATTTATGAGAACATCAAGGAATGGCAGTTGATTGTTGGCTTCAACCTCCATGGTAAATTTTATTTTGTGATGGATGCCATTAAGGTGATCTAAAAAAGTATTGAGGTGTTCCCTCCCATGAGGCCAAATCACAAATGTATCATCTACATATCGCAACCACAAACTGGGTTTAAGAGTTGTTGTTCTTAGTGCCAACTCCTCAAAGTTCTCCATAAAAAGGTTCGCTATAACTGGTGAGAGTGGCGATCCCATTGGAGCTCTTTCCACTTATTTGTATCGTTGGCTCTCTTAAACAAAATAGGTGTTCATCAGACAGTGCCTTGTTAAGTCTACAAGGTGTTGAGGTGGTTTGTATTTTTCTATTATGATATCCAAGGCTTCGTCGATAGGGATGTTGGTGAAAAGGGACACTACGTCAAAACTTACAAGAAGACACTCTGGTTGTAAGACCGTTTTTCTAAGAATTTCGATGAAATGTGTCGAATTTTTTACATATGAGTCTGCCCCCTCTGCAAACGGTTGAAGTCGTTGGGCTAGGTATTTGGTTAGGTGTTGTGTTGGGGATCCAATTGAGCTTACTATTGGCCTCAAAGGTGCACCTTCTTTATGTACTTTTGGCAACCCATAGAATTTCGGACATCTCGATGACTTTTCACGCGGAATGAGTTGCAGTTGGAGATTTTTGTCGATCCTACTTGCTTGGATTTTGGCCTTGGTTGTTTTCTCTAGATAAGTTGTTGGGTCAGTAGTAATTTGTTTATATGCTGGATCTTGTAGCAATATTTGAATTTTGTTTGAATAATCCGCTGTATCTAAAATTACAGTCGCTTTTCCTTTATCAGCAGGTAGAATGACAATGTCCTTGTTGAGGCGCAGTTGTTTCAAGGCCTCATTTTCTTCTATAGATAGGTTCCTTTTGGGTGGTTTAGACTTTCTTAGAACATGTGACACATCTTGTCTAATTATTTCAGCGGTGTTCGCATCTAATTTTGAAACTGCTGTTTCCACGCCACATATTATGCTCTCTATTGGTATGTGAGAGGGGGCAACAGCGTAATTGAATCCCTTAGCCAACACGCTAATCGAGGAAGTGTTCAATTGGACCGAAGATAAGTTATAAACGGTTTTATTCGTTTCCAATTGCCGTGAGGTTAGACTGTGACCGTTATTTTCCGAGACAAATTCGTTTTTGGGCTTCTTTTGGAGCTTCAATTTGTTAAATTTTGCCTGTTGTTGCATTATTGTTAACTCTGCATTGGTTTCGGCCCTAAATTTGCTAATCTCATCGAGTTTATCCCATATTATCGGATGGAGTGTATTGCTTACCTGTAGGTGGATATCTAGGAGTTTAGTATTATGAACATCCAAATCTCTTCTGACATCACGTATGGCTTCCCTAAGTAGGGCACAACTAGCTTTCCATAAGATATTCTGTGTTTTTCTTCCAGAACTTTACCGTCATGTTTTTCGGAATAACTCCTTCATCGCGGCATTGTTGTAAAAAATGTAGATCGCACAAAAGTTTGCTTCTTTTCGCGCGTAATTTCTCAAATGTTTTACACAATTGAAAAGTATTCTCCCCGTAGAGATTCACTATATTTGTTTTTAAGTTTTCGCGGGCACTAAATTTTTTAGGTGGTTTCCGGGAATTCATCCGCGTAGTTGATAACTGATCCCTGTCGGGATCGATGGTAAAATGACGACGTTTCGGCAGAGTCACATCTGCCCTCTTCAGGTCGGTTCGCATAATTGTCGTAGCCTTCTGCTTTCGCTTCTAGTTACTCGAATACTAAGATTTTCTGAAGCGAGCGCGCTGTTATATACTCGCGGCTCGGCGCCTATCGGTTGACACCGGGAACGGCTACGTGTGATTGGCCCTTGGCGCTCAGTGGGCACGGCTCCATCCTGCTGATTTGTTGTTATTTTGAGTTGAATTGAGTTGTTATTGGACGGGTCCGGGCCGGTACGGTGTTTAATAGGATTTTCCAACAATTCGATAAGTTCTGAATTTCATTGCGTGCGTTTAGACTGTGAGGTCTCTTCGCTATTTCAATTGCCTCTCTTACGAGTCTTGATTTCGGGTGTTCTATATTTGCCAGTACTCTGGTGTTCTCAAAGTCTATTCGGTGTGACATCGTGGTGGCGTGTTCCGCAATGGATGTTGTTTTTTCCTGCTTTCTTACAGCGTTCTGGTGTTCATCACGTCTAGCTTGAATTCTTCTATTAGTTTGCCCCACATAGGTTTTATGACAGTCTGCACATGGAATCTCGTACACTCCCTGTTGTTCTAAAGGGATCCTCGTCTTCGGAGTCCTCAACACCGTGCCTATTTTTCTGTCTGTATTGAAAATAGTATCGATATTGTGTCTCCGTAGAATTCTTGCAATACTGTCCGTGGTCCCCTTGACATACGGTAAATAAGCCTTGGTTATTGGTGTCTCACGCTCCTCGTCTGCTCGTCTCGGCTGCGACTTTAGGGCTCTTTGTATATTTCGGTCTGTAAATCCGTTTTGTTTCAGAGCTGTTTTTAAACTGTCCACTTGCTGTTTGATGTTATCCTGGTCAGCTAGCCTTTGTGATCCGGTTACTAAAGTCTTGACGACGGCTTGTAGTTGGGCTGGGTGGTGATGAGAATTAGCATGAAGGTATCTGTTGGTGTGAGTTGCTTTCCTATATACTGCATAGCCAAGGGTTCCATCTTGCTTCCTATTTATGAGAACATCAAGGAATGGCAGTTGATTGTTGGCTTCAACCTCCATGGTAAATTTTATTTTGTGATGGATGCCATTAAGGTGATCTAAAAAAGTATTGAGGTGTTCCCTCCCATGAGGCCAAATCACAAATGTATCATCTACATATCGCAACCACAAACTGGGTTTAAGAGTTGTTGTTCTTAGTGCCAACTCCTCAAAGTTCTCCATAAAAAGGTTCGCTATAACTGGTGAGAGTGGCGATCCCATTGGAGCTCCTTCCACTTGTTTGTATCGTTGGTTCTCGTAAACAAAATAGGTGTTCATCAGACCTTCTACCTGCTGATAAAGGAAATGCGGCTGTAATTTTAGATACAGCCAAAAGTACATAAAGAAGGTGCACCTTTGAGGCCAATAGTAAGCTCAATTGGATCCCCAACACAACACCTAACCAAATACCTAGCCCAACGACTTCAACCGTTTGCAGAGGGGGCAGACTCATATGTAAAAAATTCGACACATTTCATCGAAATTCTTAGAAAAACGGTCTTACAACCAGAGTGTCTTCTTGTAAGTTTTGACGTAGTGTCCCTTTTCACCAACATCCCTATCGACGAAGCCTTGGATATCATAATAGAAAAATACAAACCACCTCAACACCTTGTAGAATGTAGACTTAACAAGGCACTGTCTGATGAACACCTATTTTGTTTACGAGAACCAACGATACAAACAAATGGAAGGAGCTCCAATGGGATCGCCACTCTCACCAGTTATAGCGAACCTTTTTATGGAGAACTTTGAGGAGTTGGCACTAAGAACAACAACTCTTAAACCCAGTTTGTGGTTGCGATATGTGGATGATACATTTGTGATTTGGCCTCATGGGAGGGAACACCTCAATACTTTTTTAGATCACCTTAATGGCATCCATCACAAAATAAAATTTACCATGGAGGTTGAAGCCAATAAGCAACTGCCATTCCTTGATGTTCTCATAAATAGGAAGGAAGAGGGAACCCTTGGCCATACAGTATATAGGAAAGCAACTCACACCAACAGATACCTTCATGCTAATTCTCATCACCACCCAGCCCAACTACAAGCCGTCGTCAAGACTTTAGTAACCAGATCACAAAGGCTAGCTGACCAGGATAACATCAAACAGGAAGTGGACAGTTTAAAAACAGCTCTGAAACAAAACGGATTTACAGACCGAAATATACAAAGAGCCCTAAAGTCGCAGCCGAGACGAGCAGACGAGGAGCGTGAGACACCAATAACCAAGGCTTATTTACCGTATGTCAAGGGGACCACGGACAGTATTGCAAGAATTCTACGGAGACACAATATCGATACTATTTTCAATACAGACAGAAAAATAGGCACGGTGTTGAGGACTCCGAAGACGAGGATCCCTTTAGAACAACAGGGAGTGTACGAGATTCCATGTGCAGACTGTCATAAAACCTATGTGGGGCAAACTAATAGAAGAATTCAAGCTAGACGTGATGAACACCAGAACGCTGTAAGAAAGCAGGAAAAAACAACATCCATTGCGGAACACGCCACCACGATGTCACACCGAATAGACTTTGAGAACACCAGAGTACTGGCAAATATAGAACACCCGAAATCAAGACTCGTAAGAGAGGCAATTGAAATAGCGAAGAGACCTCACAGTCTAAACGCACGCAATGAAATTCAGAACTTATCGAATTGTTGGAAAATCCTATTAAACACCGTACCGGCCCGGACCCGTCCAATAACAACTCAATTCAACTCAAAATAACAACAAATCAGCAGGATGGAGCCGTGCTCACTGAGCGCCAAGGGCCAATCACACGCAGCCGTTCACGGTGTCAACCGATAGGCGCCGAGCTGCGACTATATAACAGCGCGCTCGCTTCAGAAAATCTTAGTATTCGAGTAACTAGAAGCGAAAGCAGAAGGCTACGAGAATTATGCGAACCGACCTGAAGAGGGCAGATGTGACTCTGCCGAAACGTCGTCATTTTACCATCGATCCCGGCAGGGATCAGTTATCAACTACGCGGATGAATTCCCGGAAACCATCTAATACATTTAGTGCCCGCGAAAACTTAAAAACAAATATATATATATATATATATATATATATATATATATATATATATATATATATATATATATATATATATATATATATATATATATATATATATATATATATATATATATATATATATATATATATATATATATATATATAAATTTAGCTGTAATATAAAGTGAGGACCTACTGTAGAGCACATGATGTGAGAACCGGCAGAAGGAATAAAAATTAAGGGAATTTTTTTATCCAGCAAATATTAATTCTAAAATAGCCTCAATTTTCTCACTAATATACACACAAAAAATGTAAGATAAAATTTTTTTGTTCCCTAAATATATTAAGTGAAGTGAGAACCTTATAAGCTACTATTCAACTCAGGCCCAACAATAATTTTAATGTACTACTAACATTCTGAGGACAGTATATAACTTGGACCTACCAAAGCGAGAGCTACGCATAGTTGCAACATTTAAGTAGTTATGTATATTCTGGCGATAACGTCCTATAAATCTACGCATGAAGGGAGGTCCATAGATTTTTATTCCGGCAAATTCAGTTGTTTTGACTAGTCGTTATATGTTTACGTTTTTTTATATTGTGACGATTCAGGGTCAGACGTTCTGTCTCAGAACGGTGCGTTTGAAATAAATTCATTTAAACATAAGATGTTTTTGCTCAATTAATATCTCTTTAAAGTAATAATTTCTTGGATATGCTTCATACAATATACAGTTTGAGCCATAATTATAGCTAGAGAAGACATATATTGTTTTTTCCCCATTAATGAGTCACCCTATATGAACCATTCGTACTGCAATTTTAATAAGACAATAAACAGATATATGATCCGTCTCTAGATACTCAATAGGATGTTAAACTCATTGCAAAAACTATACATATTGAAAAAAAGTAGTTTTTTATACTATCTTGTAATTTTAAATTATCTCCGTCAGCTTTGTATGTTATAACATTGCTACGTTAACAAATGTTCAGTGTTATTATATTGTTAAAATTGTATGACCAGTTTTCGAGATATAGGGTGTTAAACATCGGAAATGTTTCCATTTTCTTATCAGATTTCTCATAGCAGACATGTATTATTTCCGTACATTGCTGGAAAGATAATTTTCGCATTATTTGACAAAAATATTAAATAAAACAATTACCATTAATTATCTTTGATTACAGTGTGTTTCCAATATATGTAACATGTTTTTCAGAAAACCCATTTTTTATTACAACGATGAATACATAAGATGTAATCGCACAATTAATAAGAAATGAGTTCTTGGATGTGTTCATATATTATACAGTGTAAGTCGTAAATATGGCTATAGTGGGGATATCCCATTTTTTACCATTAATGAGTAACCCTGTATAAACTACCATACTTTAATTTGTACAATTTTTGCAAACCTGTAGAATTTAGTGTGACGAGTCGTTGATTTCTACAATTTAATATAAACATTCCAGGACGCATGGTTTATACAGGGTTACCTATTAATGGAATAAACAATAGATGCCCCCTTTAGCAATATTTACAACTTACACTGTATAATGTATGAATACGTCCAAAAATTATTTTTTTTGACATTATATTAACTGAACAATTAGATCTTCTTATGTATTCAGCATTATAATAAAAAAATGAGTTTTCTAAAATACATGTTACGTATATGAGACACCCTGTAATAAAAAATAATTAATAGTATTTTTTTGTGGAATATTTATGTCAAACAATGTGCAAACCAGGTCCTCTGCAATAAAGGGAAATAAAACACATCTATTATGAGAAATCTGATGCGATAAAGGTGACATTTCTGAAATTTAACACTCTATATCTCGAAAACTAGCCATCCAATTTTAATAATATTCTGCTCAGTAAAACACTGAACATTTGTTAACGTAAAAATGAATAATATTCAAAGTTGACGGAGAGAATTTAAAACTACGGGGTAGTATAAAAAATACATTTTCTCAGTATGTATAGTTTTTGCATTCAGCTAAACATCCCGTTGAGTATAAAGACACGGATAATATATCTATTTAATGTCTTATTAAAATTTCAGCACGAATGGTATGGACAGGGTGAGTAATTAATAGGAAAAAATAATATATGCATTCTCTAGCTATATTTATGGCTCACACTGTATATTATATGAAGCACTTCCAAGAAATTATTAATTTAACGAGATATTAATTGTGCAATAAAAAAAATATTTTTTCAAAAATCACATGTTACGTATTTTTTAAATACCCTGTAATCCACCAAAACTTATGACAATTGTTTTGTGAAATATTTACGCCCAATAATGTACAAATCACAATTTCTCCAATAACCGGAAATAAAGCACGTCTATCATTGAGAATACGATATCAAAAAGCGGCATTTTCGATGTTTAACACTCTGTATCTCGAAAACTAGTCATAAAATCTGTTTGAGCGCATGAACTCTTTTTGTCAGAACGTCAACTTCTACAACATACCAAAATTGCAAACAATTTGACGGAAGTCCATTTTTCCATAAGAAAGGTGTCTGGTCCTTTAAAGAAGCAACTTCCAGACCATATAATAGTGATTTCTATAGTTGAACAGATTTGAAAAAAAGGTGAAACAACATCAAGAACAAACTGTGCAAAGGTTAGTGAAATATTTTGATGAATAACGTAAAATAGAATTAGAAAACCTTTTAACTAATATTGATAAACAATTAATGCAAATAGTAGCACAAGTTAATGAAACAGTTAATGAAAGAATGCAAATAGTTGAGTCAGACATAAAAGAGATAAATGATGACATTAAGACCATAAAAAATGCCATGGATACTCTTGAAACCAAAGTAGGTGACCTCGATTCCATCCAAAGCCAAGTAATATTTGAAATCAGTTCAATTCAAGACCAAGTCAGTTCCATTAAAAAAACAGTACAGTGAAGTACAAGATAAAAACAGTGTCATCCAAAACAAGGTAGAAACAGAAATTAAAAAAATTCAACAGGACTTACAGCGAGAAAAATACCAAAACACCATTAGTATCAAAGGTTCCGTTAGCAAACCACTCACATTAGATGGCAGTTCATCTTGGCTCATGTATAAACGGCAATTTGAAGCCGTGGCTACAGCTAATGGATGGGATAACCAAGAAAAATCTACCTCTGGTGTAATTTCCTTAAAAGGTCCGGCCTTAGAAATCCTCCAAAGCATTCCAGTCAAGGCAATTTCGACATCCATCCTGGACAAAAGATACGATATGAATCCCTGAGCCAAGTATACCAGGTGCAACTAAGCGAAAAAACGCAAAAATCCGGAGAGAGCTATCAAGAATTCGAAGCAGAGATCAGACGGTTAGTACACTTGTATTACCCAGACCTGCCCGAGGAAACGAAAGACCAATTGGTCACACAGAGTTTCATAAACGGTATCAGGGATGTGGAAGTACAAAGAACTATAAGACTTAGTGGCATCAAGAAAAGTAATGAAGATTTACTTCGGGCCTTGGAAGTAGAAGCAGTCATGAATATGTCCAAACCGTGGGTGAGAGCAGTTTCCTTCATCCAGGACGAACAAGAACCATCCTTCCAGGCAGTGTTGTTCGGAATCCATAAACTTCTAGAACGATCACAAAGAACTGACCACAGAGGAGCATGCTACCGGTGTGGACGGACAGGGCACATTCAACGTGACTGCAGATTGGGGCTACCTGAACGATCATCAACCAGAAGTAGCCAAAACAACAACTTCACCAACCAGGGAAACTCCAATCAGTCAGCATAAGGGGGCGAATGCTGACTAACCCTCCACCAGCCCCCAGAACAGTATCCATCGGGGATTTTGCCGATATAGCAGCAGCCCACTCATCAGGGGCACCATCAATGGCCGAGCAATTACCATCACCATCGATACCGGCGCCGCTGTGTCCATTGCCAAGTCCGGAGTTTTGAGCGCATCAGAAATCCGGCCAGTTACCAACAACATCCAGCTCAGAACAGTCACCGGTGAGTCCATGTCAATACAGGGTGAGGCAGATGTAGTATTATAATTAGGGGACAACCGAATCCGGCATGGGGTCCTGGTAGCGAATATTGAGGACGATTTCATACTGGTATGGACCTAACCAGCCAGCATGGACCCGAGATATGATGTTCTTCGGTTCCTAACTGAGGAATTTGTATTGACACGGCCCGTCAACAGTTCAGCCACCTCCATAAAAATTGAGGCAAAATCCTCAACCAGATTTCCCGGTCGAACGGAACAGATAATTGATTGGCAGCTAGAAAGCAATCCTGAGAGCTGCGTTGGAATGGTGGAGCCCGTACACTCGGCTCATGACTACTTTGGACGGGCTATAGATAAAACCGGACGAAATATACCAATTAGAGTCCTGAATTTGCCCAACAATGACATTAGAATTGCTAATGGTCAAGATATAGCTTGTTACGAGCCAGTAGAGACCATCATCAATGGCAAAGAAGTGTACCAGACATCAGTGAAGAAGACAGGTCCCAGTAAAGAGTTCCTACAACAGTTTGCTGGCATTTTGACACACCTTACACCAGAGGAACAGAAGAAAGTAAAGCAATTTTTCGCAGAGTACTGGCAAATTTTCAACAGGTAAGATAGAACCACCGGTCGCACCAAGATCATTCAGCACCGAATAGACACCGGAAAGGCTCAACCTATCAGAATACCACCTAGACGATTACCATTAGGGCAACAACAAACAGTCGAGGAAAACATCGAGTCCATTTTACAAAACGGAGTTATTGAGCCATCCATAACCCCATGGTCTGCTCCCGTCGTGCTAGTTAAAAAGAAGGATGGAACCACCCGATTTTGCGTGGATTACAGTAAGCTGAATAACGTCACGAAGAAAGACAGCTATCCACTACCCCGAATTGATGACACTCTGACCACACTAGTAGGCTCCCGTTGGTTCTCCACACTAGACCTAAAGAGTGGATATTGGCAGGTTGGTCTACATGAAAACGACAGAGAGAAGACAGTGTTCTCCACTAGTAAAGGGCTGTTTCAGTTCACGGTCTTGCCCTTTGGGTTATGTAGTGCTCCCGCAACATTCGAGAGGCTAATGGAGTATGTCCTGAGCGGGTTAACATGGTTAACGTGCTTATTATACCTCGACGACATTTTGGTTATGGGTAAAACCAGAACTCCAGATATTAACGCCAACCTGAGACTCAACCCGAAGAAGTGTTCCATGTTCCAAAAAAAAGTAGAGTTTTTGGGCCACGTTCTTTCCGAGTCAGGAATCCGCACCAACGAGGACAAGATAGAAGCCATCCGTGATTAACATTAACTCCGAAGCTTCTTGGGCCTATGTTCCTACTTCAGGCGATTTGTTGAGGGATTTGGCACCATTGCCGGGCATCTACATTGGCAGACCACTGAGAAAGAGACCTTCCGTTGGAATCATGATTGCGAAATATCATTCAGAGACTGAAGGAAGCACTATGTTCCAGCCCAATCCTAGCCTTTCCTACACACTCCGGCAAGTTCATTTTAGACACCGACGCTAGCAACAGAGCTTTGGGGGCCGTCTTACCCCAGGTGCAAGATGGTGATCGAGTACTACAGCTGTGAATTCTCGAAACCGGAAAGAAATTATTGCGTCACCACAAAAGAACTTCTTGCAATAATAAGGGATGTAGATCATTTCCATAAATACCTCTATGGTCGTCATTTCTTAACCCGGACAGATCATGCCGCCCTCAAATGGCTACTGGACATGAAGACACCGGAAGGACAACTGGCAAGATGGATGGAGAAATTACAGCAATACGACTTCAAGGTGGAACATCGTGCCGGCCGTTTGCACAATAATGCCGATGCCCTATCAAGAAGACCCTGTAGAGTAGAATGCGGACATTGTCTGAAGACCGAACAGCGAGAAGGTATCTCCATCAGACAGATCTTAGTGCAGGCCAATGAAGACTGGACAACGGAACAGTGCATCTTGTCGCTCAAAAAGAGAGGGGCACCTAGACCAGGATGGGACGAAGTAGCTAGATACTCGGGCGTCCTGAAATCGTTATGGGCCCAATGGGACTCTCTAAGAGTAAAGTAAGTAATGGTAAGCTCAAGCGAATTTGGGAAAGCACTAACGGTCGAGAAACCAAGTCCCAGCTGGTAGTTCCAAAAAAAGGTACCAGCCATCCTAACCGAAGTACATGATGGGATTATCGGGGGTCATCTGGGTATGAATAAAATCCTAGACAAAGTTCGCCAGCGGTACTACTGGGAAATTACTTCGAACAGTCAGAGCTTGGTGCCGAAAATGTGACACCTGTGCAGCCAGTAAGAGCCCGAAGACCCCGACCAAGGACAGAATGCTGCAGTACAATGTGTGCGTTCCCTTTGAGAGAATTGCCATCGATGTCGCCGGTTCATTTCCCGGGAGTGTGAGGGGGAACAAATACATTTTGGTCGCAATGGATTACTTCAGTAAATGGCCTGAGGCATAGACGACTCTCAATCAAGAGGCAGCCACGGTAGCGACGGTGCTGGTAGAACAGCTATTCAGCGGATTTTGCGTCCCGTTGGAACTACATTCAGACCAGGGGCGTAACTTCGAATCGAATGTATCCTAGAAGGTCTGTTCGATGTTGGGGATCTGGAAAACGGGAACAACACCATTGCACCCACAGTCAGACGGAATGGTGGAAAGATTCAACAGGACATTGGAACAAGACCTGATTGGGATGAGCATATTCATCTAACCCTGTTGGCATATCGCTCGGCCGTCCATAATAGTACAGGCCGGGCTCCAGCCAGGGTCCTATTCGGAAAAGAGCTGCGATTACCCTGTGATTTGACTTTTCGCTCCTCCGAAGAACCTTCCCAAGCCATCAACGATTATGCTCCGACATAACATGCTGGCAATACACGAATTAGCCCGAACGCAGATGTTGGCCATCAGTGACCAGATGAAGACATAATATGAACTCAAAGCCAATTCATTTGGGTTGCAAGAGAGGGACAAAGTCTGGCTATACAACCCCCAACGGAGCAAGGGTATATCTCCAAAGCTTACGCCCGCCTATGGTGGTCCATACGAGGTGGTCAAGAGGATTAATGACGTCGTCTACCGTATCCGTCGATACCTCAGGGCTAAGTTAAAGGTGGTCCATTTAGATCGACCCGCTCCTTACATGGAGAGGATGTTTCTGACCGGGACGATCAGAATTAAAAGGATGGTAGTGTTATAAATTATCTATTCCGTCCTTGGCGAGTAGCGTAAAGCATTTTATTTCAATACATCAATCGCTAAGAGGACAAAAAAATTTATCTCGAAATAACTCGACAACTCTAAAATTGACACTCGGTTTTGCTAGAAGAATTCGATGCGGATTTTAAAAGGAGCGGCCCAGCATCGAGGAGTTAGTTATTTATTGCGAAGAGATTATTTCGTGTTATTATTGTGATATTCGAATCAGCTCAGTGAATATTTGATGTAAATAAAAGTTTCTAGAAAGTGATACTTAGTGAATATTAGTTTTTAATTAATTGAACCCTCGGAGTTTATAACAATATCTAGCCTCAAATATTTTATTCCTGAAGATTGTCAAAGAATAAACGGAAATTAGAATTTTCAGTTTAACTGTAAACATCGACCAAAGAAATTTACTACTTACTTAAACGTCAATGGAAATAACATGTATATTAATAAATAGAATTTTATACCAGCCTGCACTCTTAGTGAGGACTGTACATGGTTGCCGAATATATGTCCTCACTTATTGCATAGAATAATATTTGAATAGTCGTAAAAATATACGTCGTGAAAATATACATACGGTGAAGCGCCCTCAGTCTAAAATTCGGTGAACTAAATTTTCATTTTTCGTCAAAGTGAGGTCCAGTCAACATAATGCTAGAATTAATAATTACACATTTTGGGACTATTTGAGAGTGATATACAAAGTGAGGACCGTATACGGTCCTCTCTTTGACTTGGACCTCACTATTACCGGGAATTTCTTTGAGAGGTGGCTCACTTCTTGCTCTGGGCAAATTTATATATATATATATATATATATATATATATATATATATGATATATAGTCCGTGGGTTCAATTTAAAATTATAAAACTAATATTCACTTTCACTTTTCTAGAAACTTTTATTTACATCGAATATATAACAGCTGATTCAAATATCACAACAACAAGTTTACATATAAGCTCTTCGCTCCACCAACTGAACTCGCGATCGTGGCCTGCTTCCTTTATAAAACCAGCATAGAAAATTCTCACAAACATCATCATAACTCCTACAGGTGCCGAGTCTTTTCGAGAACTATTTTTTATCTCAAAGCGATTGTTGTCGTACTGAAATGAAACAGGGTCGGCTTTGGGTAAATTTCGTAACACTGCCCCGCCTTTAATTCTGATCGTGTGATCAGAAACATCCCCGTCATGGTAGGGAGCGGGTCGATCTAAATGAACCACCTTCAATTTAGCTTTGGGGTTTCGACGGATCCGGTAGACGACGTCATTAAGCCTCTTGACCACCTCGTATGGACCATCCCAGACGGGTGTAAACTTTGGGGATTTACCCTTGCTCCGTTGGGGGTTGTGCAGCCAGACTTTGTCCCTCTCCTGGAACCCTGAATTGGCCTTGAGGTCGTATCGCGTCTTCATCCGGTCACTGGTCGCCAACATCTGCATTCGGGCTAATTCGTGTATTGCCAGCATGTTATGTCGGAGCTGGTCGGCATAATCGTCGATGTCTTGGGGAGGTTCTTCGGGGGAGCCAAATGCCAAATTGCAGGGTAATCGCAGGTCCTTTCCGAATAGGACCCTCGCTGGGGTCAGGCCTGTACTATTATGTGCGGCAGAGCGAGATGCCAACAGAAATAGGGGAATATGCTCATCCCAATCACGCTGGTTATTGCTGACGACCTTGGATAGGTGTTGTTCCAAGGTCCTGTTGAATCTTTCCACCATTCCGTCTGACTGTGGGTGTAATGGTGTTGTTCTCGTTTTCCTGATTCCCAACATCGTGCAGACCTTCTGGAATACATTCAATTCGAAGTTACGCCCCTGGTCTGAATGTAATTCCACCGGGACGCCAAACCTGCTGAATAGTTGTTCTACTAGCACCGTCGCTACCGTGGTTGCCTCTTGGTTGGGTATCGCATATGCCTCAGGCCATTTGCTGAAGTAATCCATTGCGACCAGAATGTATTTGTTCCCCCTCTCAGACTCGGGAAACGGACCGGCGACATCGATGGCAATTCTTTCAAATGGGACGCCCACATTGTACTGCTGCATTCTGCCCTTGGTGCAGGTCTTCGGGCCCTTACTGGCGGCACATGTGGCACATATGCGGCACCAAGCTCTGACGTCTTCGAAGTAATTCACCCAGTAGTACCGCTGGCGAACTTTGTCAAGAGTTTTATTCATCCCCAGGTGGCCTCCGGTAATCCCATCATGTACTTCGGTCAGGATGGCTGGTACCTTTCTCTTCGGAACTACCAGTTGGGACTTGGTTTCTCGTCCATCAGCGCTTTCACAGACTCGCTTGAGCATTCCATTGTCTACTCTTAGAGAGTCCCATTGAGCCCATAACGATTTCAGCACGCCGGAGTATCTAGCTACCTCGTCCCATCGTGGCCTGGGTGCCCTTCTCATTTTGAGTGACAAGATTGGTTCGATGTCTGGATCAGTCATTTGGTCCTGGATGCACTGTCCCATTGTCCAGTCTTCATTGGCCTGCACTCGGATCTGCCTGATGGAGATACCCTCTCGCTGTTCCGTCTTCAGACAATGTCCGCATTCCGCTCTACAGGGTCTTCTGGATAGGGCATCGGCATTATTGTGCAAACGGCCGGTACGGTGTTTCACCTTGAAGTCGTATTGCTGTAATTTCTCCATCCATCTGGCCAGTTGTCCTTCCGGTGTCTTCATGTCCAGCTGCCATTTGAGTGCGGCATGATCTGTTCGGATTATAAATGATGACCATAGAGGTATTTGTGGAAATGATCTACAGCCCTTATTATTGCAAGAAGTTCTTTTCTGGTGACGCAATAATTTCTTTCCAGTTTCGAGAATCCACGGCTGTAATACTCGATCACCTTCTCTTCACCATCTTGCATCGGGATAGGACGGCCCCCAAACCTGTGTTGCTGGCGTCGGTGTCTAAGATGAACTTGCCGGACTGTGAAGGAAAGGCTAGGATTGGGCTGGAACATAGTGCTGCCTTCAGTCGCCTGAATGATGTTCCGCAATCCTGATTCCAATGGAAGGTCTCTTTCTTAGTGGTCTGTCGATGTAGAGGAGCGGCGATGGTGGCAAATCCCTCAACAAACCGCCGGTAGTATGAACATAGGCCCAAGAAGCTTCGGAGTTCATGCTTGTCTCTTGGGACTGACCAATCACGGATGGCTTCTATCTTGTCTTCGTTGGTGCGGATTTTTGACTCGGACACTACGTGGCCCAAAAACTCTACTTCTTTTTGAAACAAGGAACACTTCTTCGGATTGAGTCTCAGGTTGGCGTTATTAATTCTGGAGAATACTTCGCCCGGTTCTTCAGATGGTCGTCGAATGTCTGGCCCATGACTAGAATGTCGTCGAGGTATACTAAGCACGTCCTCCATGTTAACCGGCTCAGTACATACTCCATTAGCCTCTCAAATGTAGCGGGTGCATTACATAACCCAAAGGGCATGACCGTGAACTGAAACAGCCCTTTACTGGTGGAGAACGCTGTCTTTTCTCTGTCGTTTGCGTGTAGACCAACCTGCCAATATCCACTTTTTAGGTCTAGTGTGGAGAACCAACGGGAGCCTGCTAGTGTGGTCAAAGTGTCATCGATTCGGGGTAGTGGATAGCTGTCTTTCTTCGTAACGTCATTCAGCTTTCTGTAATCCACACAAAATCGGGTGGTTCCATCCTTCTTTTTAACTAGCCCGACGGGAGCAGACCATGGGCTGATGGATGGCTCAATAACTCCATTTTGTAACATGGACTCGATGTTTTCCTCGACTGCCTGTTGTTGCCCCAATGGTAGTCGTCTAGGTGGTATTCTGATGGGTTGAGCCTTTCCGGTATCTATTCGATGCTGGATGATGTTGGTGCGACCGGTGGTTCCACCTTGACTGTTAAAAATTTGCCAGTGCTTTGTGATTAATTGCTTGGCTTTCTTCTGTTCCCCTGGTGTAAGGTGTGTCAAATGGTCAGCAAACTGTTGTAGGAACTCTGTACTGGGCCCTGTCTCCTTCACCGATGTCTGGTACTCTTCTTCGCAATTAATGATGGTCTCCACTGACTCGAAACAAGCTATTTCTTGACCATTGGCAATTCTGATGTCGTTGTTGGACAAATTCAGGACTCTAATTGGTATATCTCGTCCGATTTTAACCCCCCGCCCGTCCAACTAAGTAGTCATGAGCTGAGTGTACGGGTTCCACCATTCCAACGCAGCTCCCAGGATTGCTGTCTAGCTGCCCATGAATGAAGACTTTTCCACAATTTTTATGGAGGTGACTGAACTGTTGACGGGCCGTGTCAATACAAATTCCTCATTTAGGAACCGAAGAACATCATATCTCGGGTCGAACATAAATCCATGCTGGCTAATTAGGTCCATTCCCAGTATAAAATCGTCCTCAATATTCGCTACCAGGACCCTATGCCGGATCATGTTGTCCCCTATCTGTAGCACGACATCTGCCTCACCCTGTATTGACATGGACTCGCCGGTGACTGATCTGAACTGGATGTTATGGGTAACTGGCCGAATTTCTGATGCTCTCAAGACCCTAGAATTGGCAATGGACACAGCGGCCCCGGTATCGACGGTGATGGTAACTGCTCGCCCATTGACGGTGCCTCTGATGACTAGACTGCTGCTATCTCTGCAAAATCCCCAGATGGATACTGTCCTGGGGGCTGATGGAGGGTGAGTCAGCATTCGCCCCCTTATGCTGACTGGTTGGAGTTTCTCTGGTTGGTAAGGTCGGTTTGTTGGCTACCCCTGGTTGGTGATCGTTCCGGTAACCTTACTTGGCAGTCACGTTGGAAGTGTCCTGTCCGTCCGCAGCGGTAACATGCCAGTTCTTTGTGACCGTTCTAATATTTTGTTCAGGCCAGCAAGCAGCGCTTGAAATGCTGACTCTGACTCTTCCTGGTTGCAGGAAACTGCTCGGACCCTCGGCTTGGACATGTTCATGGCGGCCTCTACTTCCAAAGCCCGAAGTAGAGCTTCATTACTCTTCTTGACGCCATTCAGTCTTAAATTTCTTTGTACTTCCACATCTCTGATGCCGTTTATGAGACTCTGTGTAGCCAACTGGTCTTTCGTTTCCTCTGGCAGGTCTGGGTAGGACAAGTGTACTAACCTAATCTAATCTCTGCTTCGAATTCTTGGAGGCTTTCACCGGATTTTTGAGTTTTTCCACCCAGTTGGACTTGGGATACCTGACTCAAGGATTGATTGTCGTATCGCTTATCCAGGATGGCGATTATCTTGTCGAAATTGCCTTGTTCCTCGACTGGAATGCTTTGGAGGAGTTCTAGGGCCGGATCTCTTAACGAAATTACCAGAGAGGTAGATTTTTCTTGATTATCCCATCCATTAGCTGTAGCCCCTGCCTCAAATTGCCGTTTATACATTTGCCAAGATGAGCTGCCATCAAATGTGGATGGTTTGCTAACGGAACCTTTGGTACTCACGGTGTGCTGGTATTTTCCTCGCTGTAAGTCCTGTTGCATTTTTTTGATATCTGTTTCTACCTTGTTCTGGATGGCACTGATTTTATCTTGAACTGTGTTTTGAATAGAACTGATTTCAAACTTTACCTGGCTTTGGATGGAATCGAGGTCATCTACTTTGGTTTCAAGAGTGTCCACCGTATTTTTTATGGTCTTAATGTCATCATTTATTTCTTTTATGTCTGACTCAACAATTTGCATTCTGTCATTAACTGTTTCATTAACTTGTGATACTATTTGCATTAATTGTTCAAATTGCAATTGTCATTTTTCTTCCGTTTTGCCTTGTTTTTCTTCAAATAACTTAAATTCATTTTGTCTGTGTTCATCTAATAATTTAAATTCATTTTGTCGTTTTAATTCAAGTTGATCTTGTTTTTCTACAAATTTCGAGAATAATCCTTCCATTAATTTTGTTGTTTTTCCTCCATCGTAGTGACAAGATTTTGTTGTTCGCTTTTCATCGTAGTGACAAGATTTTCTAATTCTATTTTACATTTTTCATCAAAAGATTTTACTAACCTTTGTTGAATTTCTTCCTGATGTTGTTTTTCCTTCTTGTCACGTTTTTCTAGAATCTGTGCAATTTTTTCGTCTAGTCCCTCCCTAACCTACTTGACTATTTTTTGGTAGTTTCGTCCATCTTTTCCATGCTACGAGTTTCCATAAATCAAATTACGATTTTAACTGCACTTAATCCTTCACTTCTGGTCACCAAATTGCTATATAGTCCGTGGGTTCAATTTAAAATTATAAAACTAATAGTCACTTTTCTAGAAACTTTTATTTACATCGAATATACAACAGCTGATTCAAATATCACAACAACAATTTTAAATATAAGCTCTTCGCTCCACGAACTGAACTCGCGATCGTGGCCTGCTTCCTTTATAAAACCAGCATAGAAAATTCTCGCAAAAATCATCATCACTCCTACAGGTGCCGAGTCTTTTCGAGAACCATTTTTTATCTCAAAGCGATTGTTGTCGTACTGAAATGAAACAGGGCTGGCTTTGGGTAAATTTCTTAACAATATTTATATAATATCGTAAGTGCTTCTTGGGAAATACCACCACCGTTTAAAGAAAATTGCTGTATATTCCAAACGTTTCGGGGTCTAGATCAGACCCCGTTGTCAATGGTTAAGAAACTACGGATTATGTGTATTATTTGAATTTTGACGTAACTAAGAGAATTTTATTTGTAATATACAGGGTAGTACAGAAATTTCTAAAGATCATATAATCATAAAGTTCCTTTCAAATTGGAAGAATTTGAAAGGGAGATCTTCATAATTTTATGTGGCGCTCCTAGGTGCGACTTTGTTATAAGATAGTGCATTCGCCAAAAATGCGACCAAAGAACTTTGTTGATTCAGTGATCCCATTAAAATCAACCATGGGACTGCAGTAACCAAAGCGTTTAGGGACTTAGAGGACTTGTATAAGAAGCTTGCACGAACCAAGAATAGCTTGACATTCTTGTGCAGATGTCGGGAGATGAGAATTATTCCCAAAGGACTAAGATTACGTCAACCGTACGTAGACAGAAGGATTCACAGCATATTGGAACGAGCAAGCTTCGATGCTATTAGAGACCGCATACAATTTAATCGTTACAATAAGTTTAAATTAGAAAAAGATATTGCTTATCGAATACCAGAGAATGAATTTAACAGAATTAAAAATAGTACTCTTATAAGTTACAACAGTGAATTCAGGTCTCAAAAACAAACACATTTACGTAAATTTAATCAACTTTTTTCCGATAAAAATATGCCGAAATATGTGAAAAACCAACATTTTGATCTGTCAAAAACTGTCATTAATTTTTCAGACAAACAGTTAAACCCTTCTTGCAATTTCCCCAAATACTATTCCAACATTTGATATCATCAGTGCTATAGAACAAACAAATTAAACAATAGTGAAGCTCAAGAGTATCGAATAAGAGCAAAAATTGAACTAGAAAAACCTATGCATACAAAAAATAACCTTTCGAAAAATGAATTACATTCAATTAAAGTTTTAAAAAATGACAGCACTATTAAGATTTTACCTACAGATAAAGGCAATGCTACGGTTATTTTAAATAAAATTGACTACGAATCCAAAATTCAAAACATAATAAACCAAGGACAATATACAAAATTAAACAAAGATCCAACAACTTCTATAGAAAACAAAATATACCGCTTACTTTACAATCACAAACATGAATTTACAGAACAACAACGTAAAAATCTTACTCCACACTATTCTATATATATATATATATATATATATATATATATATATATATATATATATATTTGTTTTTAAGTTTTGATGAATTCCCGGAAACCACCTAAAACATTTAGTGCCCGCGATCGATGGTAAAATGACTCATTTTACCATCGATCCCGGCAGGGATCAGTTATCAACTACGCGGATGAATTCCCGGAAACCACCTAAAACATATATATATATATATATATATATATATATATATATATAAGGGATCACAAACATGATACTCGAAATGACCTTGCACATAACCTCCACGGTCATGGGAAGATGGCAACATTTGCACGGTCATTCGGGTGGAAAGACTAAAAAGAAATGTAATAAAATTTACATTTTGACTTTGGGGAGGGTTCATTTGAACCCAATCTGCGTTATATCAACTGAACGTAAAACTTCCTGCTCTTTCAGAAACCTTGGTCGAAAATAGACATTCCTATTTGAAAATCTAAATTGACCTTGAATCCGACTCCTAGGTTAAAGGCAAGGTCATAACAATATGTCCCCATCGATGTTGTGGAAAATGTTGTGGCTTTGGTCACAGTATAAAAAAATGTAATAATTAAGTTATGTGCATCAGATGTGCGGTTAGTTACTTTATGAATATTCAGTTAATCAAAAAAGGTGTGTTCATTGTATTTACGCTCACAATCACTACAAGAAAATTTCTTATGTCATATGAGACAGTGAAATCCAATTTAAATTATAATTGCTTCTATTTTTCATTCTAAACTGAATAACTTATTAGAATTCTTAATCATATTTTGTAATCTATAATTATTTTTAAAAAATGTATATATCGCTTAGAGTAGTATAGACGTTTAATTACCTATAATAATTATAATCAGTTTAACGTAGGAAATAAAATTATTCATGATAGTACTACTAGTTTAAATAGTGAATTGAGTAAAACACTAGGGTGTCTCTTTATGCTTATAAATATTCGCAGTACTAACAAAAACTTCAATGAATTTATGATGTTGCATTGCCTAGTTAAAAGCTCAGATGTTATAGTATTTACTGAAACACATAGAAACATAATTTATCACATTCAAAACATGGAAATAGATAACTGGTAATAAATTGTCCTCAATATTTATTAAAAATAGTGTATTCAACTAAAATGTTGTATTAAAAATCCACTCAATTGACAATATCACTTAGAAAAAAAATTACTTGAACTTTTTAAATAACACTATAATAATAATGTAATGATGCAATATTTCACTTTTTTAATCTAACTTTACAATTTCAAATAACAGAAACATCATGAAAGTATAAATAATTTAACACGGCTTGATGAGCTAACAGAGTATTCATAGTAATGTCTGTAGAAATTCTTCCTCGCAAATATTCGGAGAGAAATAGACGTTCCAAATTATCAACGAGTATTCCTGTATTTAAATAAGTGTTTTGTATGTTGTGAGATACTTATGTGTTAGGAGACATATCAACTTCAAATCTGAAGTCGTTATCAAACACTGTTTTAGATGAGGTTTTATTCATAAATTTTTGCTTTGATGGAAATTTACAAATTAGGGTTATCTCCTCTCAGTTTCTTCCTGCCATAGATAAGTATTCGAAAGTAAAGGGCTAACATATTACAATAAGGCATATTCCCAAAGTTGTCGGGCTTACCTGTTGTCTCTACAAAAATTCCTTGCAAATTATCAATATGAAAATATTTTGATATGCAAAAAAAATCATAGCGAAAGATTACGAATAAACCTTCAGCTAAAACACATTGATGGATAACGATCCCAGATTAGGAATTGAAACGGCTCCAAACACAATATGCTAAAAACATTAACATAAAGGAATACTGGTTGATTGATGATATTGTAGACATCTTTTTTTCTCAGAATATCTTTGAAGAAGAATTTCTGTAGAGATGAAAAATACCTATATGTGACAGGAAAAAAACTGAGGAGTGGAAATCGCTACTGTACTGGCAAAAGAATTAAAAATAAAATTTAAGCAGTATTTAACTGAATCCTAATTGACCCGGATCGTGTACTATGAATGCTATTAATTTCGGCTCTTATGGATGATACAAGGCAAGTTGCGCCGGCACTTATTTTTAAATTTACTTTATTACTATTAAGGTAAAAAATAATTAATTATAAATTTTTTTTTAACCAGATGATTGAACCTCAGTTCCAAAGAGATTTTATTTCATTATTACCTAAGGAATTAGCTTTGAATGTACTTTCCTTTCTTGATCCAATGGATTTGTTAAGGGCAGCGCAAGCATGTAAGAGTTGGAGAATTTTGGCAGATGATAATTTTTTATGGAAAGATAAATGCCGTAAAGCTGGCATAAATATTTCCAAAAAGCGCATAACGAAGCCGTCACATAATACTCAGATGTCCCCTTGGAAGGTAAACAATTAATTTTATTAGATACAGATTTTATTACAAAATGCAAATTATTTCAGTCAGCTTATATGAGGCATCACACTATAGAAATGAATTGGAGAAATGAACCTATCAGACCACCAAAAGTATTAAAAGGACATGACGATCACGTAATAACGTGTTTACAATTTTGTGGCAACCGTATAGTTAGTGGATCAGATGATAATACCTTAAAAGTTTGGTCGGCCATTACAGGCAAGGTATATCTTAGTACTGAACAACTTGGAAGATACTTTACGGAAATTCGTTACAGTAACAGACAATTATAAAAATATATTTGCTTAAATTAATTACAGTTGTCTATTTTTGGAAAAGCTTTGGAACCTTTGGAGATAAATAACCGCAATGTTTTGTGCCCAAACAGGAAATCTTTATTTTTCACACTCGACGCCACTTGATCACAGAACTACCATATAGAGCGGACAACATTGTCTAAACACTGTTTTGTGTGAAAAGTGAAGGTAGAAACACACTACTGTTTTAGGGCGTGTTAGGTTCCATTATGTCTTGACGACAGGTACGCACACTAATGGCTTTTTATGCAAAAATATGAGATTACTTTGAAAAAAATATATTGCAAGGAATTCAATTATAAATTACTTACAAATAGTTTCATTAAGACTTGGAAATAACTAGAATATTTCAACAACGACACTGTGTATTGCAAAATGTAAAATGGATTGGTGTAATTATTAAACAAGTACTGTTTTTTTATGGTTTGATTGGGAAATGTCACCACACTTGTGGGGAAAAAGCCTGTTATTCCAAACATTTCAATATCTTACTCTGACAAAGTCTTAATCTGAATAAAATATTTTATTCAGAGTTTAATACCATTAACAACGAAGTCAGATGAAGACGGAAACATTTTAATTTTTTGGAATATACAGTGTAGTATTATTTCCTAATCAAACCATGTTAACAATCTTGAAGATGCCACAAACAAGCTTCAGAAAACTGTTCGCTCTGGATCCGTCGGGCTTGAGCAACTGGAGCCATATGCTGGGACACCTCACCATAATAATAATAATAATGAGGCACCTTTTGATATGTAGTATATCTGGGGTTTAGTGAATTTTCCCCTAAGGGCACACTATGTGTGCCTTAGAGGGAGTGTGATGCCATACATTGTATGGTCAAGTCGATAATGAGTCTCTAACGCTATACCACATGACACAGTAGTGTGTTTCTAGCTTAAATCTTGAGTGTGGGAGTACCAAGCATTGTATTTATTTATTACTTTAAAAAATTATAGTTTAATTTAAATAGATATATAATATTTGATGAGACTTCATAAACAAATTTGCAGTTTTTTTTAGTGTCTGAGGACCTTAGTTGGACATACAGGTGGTGTTTGGTCTTCCCAGATGTCAGGCAGTACAATCATTAGTGGCAGTACAGATAGAACCTTGAAAGTTTGGGATGCGGATTCTGGAGTATGCATTCATACATTGTATGGGCACACTTCCACGGTCAGATGTATGCATCTTCATGGAAAAAAGTAGGTTTTTTTAAATTTCTTGAGTCAGCTCAACTTTCCTGCTAGATCTCTCAGGAAACCAGTCATCACAATAATTACAAATTCCAAACTCGATTTCTAAATTTTATTGGCTTCATGTTATTTTCAATGTTTGAGGAAATTTCATTATCTTTAAGTTAGCACAAGCATTTCAGAAAATTCACTTCTTGAATATTGGTTAATTTAGCGTAAATATGCCGTGAAAATAAAAATGTGCCGCTTTCACGACCAGCGATAAAAAAGAGAAAATTTTTATTGTTGGTCGTGCTAACTTTATATAAAACCGATCATCGCTCATTTCCCATTAAAATCGACATCAGAATGACTAAGTATGTGCTAAAAATTAACCCTAAATTTTCCGTGAAGGATTTTTGAAGTGAAAACTTCTTTTGGCGCGTTAGGCACTTTTTGGGATAGGGAAAAACATTGATTTTGGGAAACAGAACGTAAGGTAACTGCAAGAGTGAATAAGTGCGGAAGATTTCAAGTTGTGCTTCCTCGAGTCATTTTATGACGAAAAGTTCCTATGAACATTTGTCCGCAAACGCTTCGTTACCGATGTACAAGGTGTTAAAATCGTCAGATTTTTTCAGTTTTTTTCTTCTGTCTACTAAAGTTTTCGAAGTGTTTAGTTCAATTTTGGAGCATTAATGCCTCTATGAAGTCTTCATAATAAGATCACAGAATCGGCCATGAAAATCTACAGGGTGGTACTTTTTCTGGGGTCACGTGTTCTTTCTGCCCCAAAACTTTTTTCAGTACGCCCTTGGCAATTGTGAAAAATTGTAAATGAATCTGTTATGAATTTGCAATCTTTTTTATTCCTTGGGTAATTTTCGTTTCTGCCACTGTTTTGTGTAAAAAATTTCATGTTGCACTAATGCTCGTATTTATGATTGTTTTTCCTTTCATGGTTCCACAAAACCATAATCCATTTTTTTGGTCTCATAATTGTTGTGCATATCGGGACTTATACGGTTTTTAGTTCATCAAAACTTGAACTAGGGGTCGCGTCAGTCTTTCTTTGTATACTTTCTATTAACTATGCGATGCCTCCGTGTATGCACTGATTTTATAGGGTTATTGCCAATTCGGAGTCCCTAAGCATGGCAACAATGTTGTTAAGACCTCGATCATTTGGTATTCATATCAAATATTGAAATAAATACAAACTGCAAGGGCGACTGCCGTCTCATGCCTTTGTCTATTTTCACAGCATTATTATTGTAGTAATGCGCCCTTCTGGGACGTCACAAATGGCTAATGTAATAGCTTCACCGCTGGTTTCAGCATAATACCACCAATGTGACAATTCACCCCCGGCTTACTGGGCAATAAAAAAATAGAACCTGAGAGAAAAGGGTAATGCTGCCACCATCCGGAAATGATAGTTGTTGGTGAGAAAGACTCCGGGAACCCCTCTCTGTAAATGTTGGCTAACAAAATAAAATAAAAGGAACTTTACTGCCCCTTATCTGCCTTGACTCTCAGTCCTTGGTAGCTTCTGGTTCTCGTCACTTAGCCTCCTCTAAGAGGGTAAGTCCCCAGGCTTCGCAAATGCTGGTGGTTGTATGGGACGAAGGAAGGAGTTAAAAGTAAACACCAAAAAAATGACACATATTGTAAATAAAATTAAAAGAAAAATTAGAAACAATTATTCAAATACACAATTTAAATAAAAGACTATTGAAAAATTTTGAATACTGTTAGTTAAACAATACAACAAAAGAAATGTAACTCCACAATATGTCTTCCCTTATATCGGCAAACGTTGGTAATCCAGTTTAACCAACGAATTTATGAGTATATCCCAAGAGAATATAAAAAAATTAAACAATATGTCAAGATAAGAAAACAAATTTTTGCTGTTCGTCCCTTTATCGACTCAGGATTCTAAAATTTGACAATCTAGCTTGGCGTACTCCGACGCTAATTAGTCTTTATCGCGAGGTTTCTTCCTTGCCGTTTGCTGGTCTAAGAAACCTCTACCCTGGGTTCAGTACTTGAACCTACAACTCTACGGAAAAACTCACAGGTTTTTGGCACTAACACTCCTTTGTTAGAAAAATGTAAAGGTACTCACCGGATGCGAATTATCCGTTAATCCCAAAAAGTTTTACCTGTGAATCAAGAAATAACTTAAACTAACTTTCTAGCTAGCAAAACTCTACCAAAACAAAACACTCTCGCGTTTCTCGCCCCTCGGCGATAACTTTATAAACAATTATTTAATTGACTTTCCCTAGAGCCTTATTGGGACAGGTGCAATGTTCCTCTCTTAGGAGTCTGGTTTCCACCCTTTTTATGTCCCCTAAATCCGTCGCGCCACGTACGACTAGCTTTCTTGAGGTTCCGTCCCCGAACTACTTTGGAAATTCTCTGGACCTTTTCCTCATGAACCTTGGCCCCTCCACGTGAGTTTTTCATTGTTCGATTGGCTGTATCTTCCGCCATTAACCGACTTATCCTACGCATGTCTGTTTCTTCGGCATTTAAAATTCTAGAACAAAATTTTAATTAGGATGGCAAAATCAGCGATTTTTCTCTAACTGCGTATAACCGGCCATATTTGGTTTTTCTTTAGAATGATGCAACACAGTTTGTGTCGGGCTGGTTTTTAGCACGTACAGGATTTCAACTTTCCATTAACCCTGAATCTACGAAATAACAAAACGGAATGACATACACTATTCATTGTTTAAATAAATTATTGTAACATGGAAAGAGGGTTAAGTTTCGCAATATATGCACGTGGTATACATTGTGTGAAATTTCACAATTCTAGCGACATGTTTCATATTCTGCAATACGAGCGGAATTTTCTATACGACGCAAAAGCCAAGTCGGTTTCTAGTTCACTTACCTGATGAAATATTAAATAACATCTATCTGCTAAAAGAATAAACAAAAAATTGGCATTATGAACTCTTGTAAACATCCTCGGGATGTTATATTATTAATGGTGTTTACATGGTATTTGGTAATTTAACAATGAATAAATTCTTTTATTTTATATATATATATATATATATATATATATATATATATATATATATATATATATATTCGAATTTTTCGACCCAAATCCATATATATATATATATATATATATATATATATATATATATATATATATATATATATATGGATTTGGGTCGAAAAATTCTTAACTAAATGGTAATATAGTGTATAATGTTAAAAAATCTATTAAGTTGTCGATAAACCAAAATAAAACACACAGTAATTAAGTTGGAAGTCGTAACAACATTTATTCGTTCTGCAACGTTTTACATCTTCATAACCTAACATTTTTACAATACAATCCCGCTTTTTAATCTCTTACCAACATAAAATATAGTCTAGTAATAATTTAGTACCAACTTAAATACAAAATAGAAATTCATTATTGTGTACAACACCATCTTTTACGAACTCTAACATATAAAAATCTAAATCAGGAGTATTTTGTAAATTTAAATTAAATGGTTTGAATTTGTGTATTTAAACGTCAGCGATCAGAAATCAATTTCATACACACATTAAGAGTAATATATATTATGAAATTATTATTATGAAATTTCAATTATCCGTTCTTTAATCCGTCATTAATCGCAATAAGTAATACTGAGATGGAAATCCCTCAGTATAGTAGGTCGCATAAATTTTCATTTTGCCTCACAATATGAGATTCGGTTTTCGTTACAGTTTGTATTCAGTTCAATGATATCAGGGTAAGGAGTAAGTGTCTGAACCTATCAGCTGCTGACGATATTATAGGCCGAAGTAGAAATGCTATAATTCAAACAAGCAAAATTTCAAGAGTGTTTATTTCTGCATTTAGTCAAAACAACAATTTCGTATGAAGTAGAAATCTATTCTTAGACTTCTTGAAGTAAAGTGAAATTTAATTTAGAAATCTAATAGAAATGATACGTTTTACAACTGCGTTTGCATGTGAAAGCGATTTTTCCGATTCAAGATAGAGTAGTATCTGGAACTATGGCTGTTCTAAGAAGAAGGAACTAGCCCAGTCTATTGAATTAATTTAATAAAACTTAAAATAAATCTCATTTTGTACAACTCCGTTTGAGTGTGAAGACAATTTTTTCCCGATTTAAGATAAGTGTCTAAAACGCTGACTTCTCTAGGTAAAATAGAATGCACCAGAAGTGCGAACTAGAAAGTTTAAAATGAATTAGTTTTTTACAATTCCGTTTGCTTGTGATGTGATTTTTTCCTATTTAAGATGAGATAGTACCTCGAACTGTGACTTCGTAAGCAAAACGAAATGCGCCAAAAGTGAGATCTAGTCCAGGGTCTACTAAAGGAATTTTAGAAATTTTAAAATAAATCCCACTTTTATAACTCCTTTGGCGAAGTTGTAAAAAGGCACCATTTGTGGAGCATTTTATTTAACTTAGAGAAGTCAGGGTTCAACTAACCCAACTTGAGTCTAAAAAAATTGACTTCACATGCAAACGCAGTTGTGAAAAATGAAATTTATCTTAAGTTTACTAAAACTACACAATTGTGAATCGAAAAAAATGCCCTCAGAGACAAAATGTGAGAATTATTACAATACCCCAATGTTAAATAGGAAAAAATGTATTCACACATAAACTGAATTATAACAATTCGACTCCAGTCCCCAATATGTAATTTCGAAATGATTGTTGAGGAGCTCCTTACTTATTATATCTAATAAATTTGTTTTTTTCTTTTCATTTCTTCTGTAACAGATAAATATTTAATAATTGTAACGGAAACAAACTGTAATAGGATCAATTTCGAATAGTTACTTAACAGAAAGTCATCCTCACAGATGTTCTAAAACAAAGAAATAATTCAGCATTTGAACGATACAAGAAATAACGTATAACAAATATATACAGTAATTGACAATGACTCTAGAGTTGTAGTTCAAACGTCTTCACACAGATACACTATACAGGGCTTTCATTTCAAGAGTAGCCACCCTACATAACTTTTAAAATATCTTTAAAAGAAAAAGACTAAAAACACGTTAATTTATATTTACGGGGTTTCAAATCCTAAGCGGGGGTGAATATCACTTCTACAAGTTTAAATACAAAGGGGTATTATGTGATACCTATTTTTAAAGGTCACTTTTTTGCCAATCTTTTGACACATTTTTTTTTAAAATCACATTATTTTTTACAGAGTAATGACTTAAAAACCGTAAAAAAATAAACTTTTAAAATAATTACCAATTACACCAAAATTGGTTTAGGGTGTTTTTTTTTTTCAAAATGGCGCAACCAAGATGGCGAATGAAAATTTAAAAAATCAGTCGTTTTTCACCAAACTTCTTATAAGAGTGTTTTTGGGTTTGCTTATCACGAATCTCATAGGCAAAATTTAAGATGGGGGATCCAATATCGACGATGAAAATAAGCCACGAGACGAAAATTTTGTCCGCCATCTTGAATTTTGTGTTCCGGGCTCATGACCAGAGACCTCAAAAACCCCTATATACTAATTTTGGCGTATATCTGTTGATTTTAAAAATTTTCATCCGCCGTATTGGATCCGCCATTTCAAATTTTGCAAATCTGACCTCGGATTCGTGATCAGAGACCCTAAAAACCACCCTCAACCAATTTTGGAGTAATTGGCAATTATTTTCAAAAATTTAACTTTACACGGTTTCTAGGTCATTACTCTGTAAAACATAATCTGATTTTAGAAAAATGTCAAAAGATTGGCAAAAAAGAGATCTTTAAAAGAGGTATCACATGATACCCCTTTGTATTTGTAGAAGTGAGATTCACCCCTGCTTAGGGGTTAAACTGCAGGGTGACCAAACCACGGCAAACATAAATTAACGTGTTATTTTGTCTTCTCTTTTAAAGATATTTTAAAAGTTATTTTGGGTGGCTAGTTTTGAAATCAAAGCCCTGTATAACAAATATACAATACACCTATTTGCACTCAGAAAGACTGTTGATTATATTGCAGAGTTTTCTTTCTCTTAGAACATCTGTGAGTTTAACTTCCTTTAAAGGTCAACAATTAATCCGCACAATTTTTGGTAATTGCCCCTCTATACTTTGTTTCCATTACAAATTTCAACTAATTATCAGTTACAGAAAAGAAGTGAGGAGAGGGAAAACTCAATAAACAGACAGAGTAGGAAAGCATATATGTGTTTAAGAAAAATAATTAATATTGTATAACAGGTTCTTAAGAAAAACATTTTTGTGGAATTCAGAGTGAGTGATAAGAAATGTGCAGAATTTCAAGGCCATAATGTGCATACATTTCAAATAACCATCATTTAGGTTAGGTTATGTTACATTCAAGTTGGTCTCATCGCAGCCACTTATGTAGTAGTTCAATCGCATGTTAAGCAAAAAACGTCAATATGAATTAGCTAGAGACAATTGTTTAAAGTTCATTTTACTAATAGATTTAATAACTATAAATATCTTGTATAAACTTAGTAGTAGTAGTGTAGATCTAAAGGTCTCAGCAAAAAACAATGCTTCACTGATTATAGCAGTCTATGATAGTAGTTTCTGTACTAATTGTAAACAAATGTTTTAATTCAGACTCAGTCTATTTTCGCGAAAAGTTTTTTTCTTTTACCTTGAAAACTTCAACCTCTTGATTTGTAGGAAATTTTTTATTAATGATGAATTCATGAACTCCTTAAAATGTATGTACTGTCAAATTTATTCTGGTTTGTACCAGTTAATTTCTATCCGTGTATTTTTTCTTACTGATAATTTATATTATACAGTCCCATTCATAAAGTTTACCAAGATTTTGCGTTTGGATGCAAGTTAACATTTCAATACTCTTAGAACTCTAGATATGCAACATTTAATCTGACTACAATAAGGTTACTTTTACCTAAAATAAAAATGTCTCTGATATTTAAAGTTTCTGATCAAAAATATGACGAAATTCCTACCTACTATTTATAAGGTTCATTTACTCCTAATAAGTACATGTTTTTATTAAAAAATAAATTATTTGGTCACAACTTGTACTTAAATTGCCAGTCAAAACCTATCGAAACACCACAATACCACAGAATAAGGTTTTATTATTCTGTGACAATGCCAAACATAATTTATATTTAAAAAAGAACCAACTTCAGCTGACTTAAAAATAAAAACCGGTTAGAAACCGTGTGCAATCAATCAGACATATCTTCTTTTTCTGATTTATGGTAGAATTCAATTGAAAATTTTAGCGTATTCTTATATTTCTCTTTTTCTCCCACACTAATTTTTATTCTTTGTCTATATTATCTAAATATTCGTTATTTGAACCACTTTCTATTTGTCTCTTTCTATTTTTCTATCGTTTAAATTATTCCTGTATACCAATGATTTTACTTCGCCCCATATGTCTAGTATTCCATTTATGCAACTGCACATGGTCTACCCTATATAACAAAATTCAACTTTTTGAACCACATTTTATGACTAGAATTTTACTTTACCATTTATTTCAACCACCCGGTATATGCAACTGCTTCTAAAAAATTGTTAACACATGTCCTACGTCCTATAACTCAAATATCCTAACTGCTTATGCTTATAAAGGGCGTTTTTTTAGAGGTATAGAACTTTGAAATGGAATAAAACAAGGATATATTTTTTAAAATTGACATGAAATTTACTTTATTCGAAAGATAATCTAATAGATTATAATTTGAATATGACTTCTGGCATTTGGCCGGCTCGGACGAAGTCTAATCTGGAGGTCCAATTTTCGATGACTTTTTCCAACATTTGAGGCCGTATATCGGCAATAACGCTGCGAATGTTGTCCTCCAAGTGGTCAATCGTTTCGGGCTTATCGGCGTAGACTAGCCACTTCACGCATTCCCACAGAGAATAGTCAAGCGGCGTTAAATCACACGATCTTGGAGGCCAATTCACGGGTCCGATACGTGAAACTATGAGGTTACCAAACGTTTCTTTCAATAAATCAATTGTGGCACGAGCTGTGTGACATGTTGCCCCGTCTTGTTAAAACCACAGGTCGTGTGCATCATGATCGTTCAATTGATGAACGAAAAAGTTAGTAATCATGGCTCTATAGCGATCACCATTGGCTGTAACGTTCAGCCCAGCATCGTTTTTAAAGAAGTACGGACCAATTATTCCACCATAAAGCACACCAAACAGTCAGTTTTTCTGTATGTAACGGTTTCTCAACATGAACTTGAGGATTATCATCACTCCAAATACGGCAGTTAAGTCATAATATGATATTTTATATAAAGATAAGCATACTATTTTTGAGATTATATTATGTTGGTTAGTTACTTGTTTATAAAAACTATTTTATTGTCAACTAGAAATAAATAAACTAACGTTAATGTTAAAATAGTTCGTGATTATTTAATTATAAAGTAATAATAATAATACAAGTTATGGGCCCAGACACTATGAGTTTTTTACAAGGTTTACCTCTGTTAGCTGCTGATAATCTTAATATTTGGAAGGTTCGAGTAAAATTTTTGCGAGTATTAGATGAAAAATCTGTAGGTGATCTCATTGAGAAAAAGATAGACGAAACAGCAAGTGATGAAGATAGAAAAACTGTCAACGCTAGCGATGCCAAAGCTAAATCAATAATAGTTCAATTTCTTACTGATAAGCATTTAGATTTAGTAAAAGATGCTACTACGGCTAATAAAATGATGGAATCCTTGAGAGCAGTATTTGAACGGAAAAGTGTATTTACAAAACTACATTTAAAACGAAAATTACTGTCACTAAAGTGTTCAAACAATGAGAAATTAGAAGATCATTTTCTGAAATTTGATTATATTATCTTGGAATTGGAAAGTGTGAAGTCTAAATTGGATGAGTCTGATAAAATTAATCACTATTCCTGAAAAATTAATACAGTAACTACAGCCATCGAAACGATAAAGATTATTAGATGAAGAATTGAAATTTGAAAATAAAGATTGTGATATTAATGAAGATCAAGTATCATTTAAAGCATGTTCGTATACTTGTTATAAGAGGGGGGATAAAAGGGGAGCCCAAGCGGGGATTTCGTAAGTGACTCAAGCTGAGCAGTTTAATATTAAGAGAGGATCTTTGTACTATGTTAAGTACTTTTACCAAGTAGGGTCCCTCTATATAGTGACGTGTGTCTAGGGCAGTCGATCAGATTAGTAAAAAAAATCAATCCTGAAAAAAACTCGAGCGCATCAGATTTAAACAACAGTTAATTACATGCAGAAAACAAAATCCCTTTAATAATCTGACGGTTTAAGCGTGAGTTAAACATTTGAGCGAATCACTAAACTGCAAAAAAAAACGTTACTTTGAAATACTCGAGCGCAATTTTTTTATTTTATTTCAAAAGAAATAGTGTGAAATTTATAGAAATAGCATAATCTGCCGATTTTCATGAGCCTAAGCATCTAAAATTATCAAAAGAGTGTCGTATGTACAACCGCTAAGAATTATGTATTTCCCGCTAGACGCCTCTCTTGCCTTCTCACTCTTTCTCCACGTCTTACTCTGTCGCACTACCCCACACTACTTTGTGCCGCCATGTTGATGTCCCAGTTGATCACACCAACTCTTCCGGTTTTTATCTGCGTACAATGGTCTAGTTTGTTTATTGTATTTTTACAAGTTTTTTATGAAATAAATGTAGTGAATTTGATATATTTTTTTGCGAAAATGCGTGATAATAATGAAAATAAAAAAATATGTGTATTTTGTACACAAGAAACACTTGAAAAAACTATTTCTTTCACACCAGATACGTTGAAAAAATGCTTAGTGGTTTTAGAGTACCGTCGTACAAAACCAATAAAAAGAAAATCTCGCAATAATTATAAGGAAGTAGAATTATTTGATGATACATCATTAAGTGAAGTTTATCTTGCAAAGTGTTATAAACTATTCACTGCAATAAAAATACCCGCAGACTTTAAAAAAGCAAGTGAAACAGAAAGAAGTATTATACCAGGAGTTTCAGAAAAAAAATGATGTTCCTGCTTCTACGGCAACTCAAATTGCTGATACTTCAGCAGACCTGTCTATTCCTAGTACTTCTATAATTACTCAAGATACAGAGATATCAACAGAATTGTCAATTCCTAGCACTTCTACAACTACTCAACTTGCTGGTACATCAACAGACGAGTAAGTTCAAATATGACTGATAATATTACTTAATATTTTTTTAGTTTGTACTGTTATTTACGTAAACTTAGTTGTTTCAACATATTCTGAAAATATTTTTGTAATGAATAATTAAATGACAAAAAATTCGCAGAATAATATAGTAAGAAAATGCATAAACAGATTTTTAAAATGAAAAGAAAACAAATTTCTTAAATTTTTACATGTTGTTACTTTAAAAAAAATGGTATTATTAAAATAATTGCTAATTAATTATAGAAAACTTTTAAAGATATCAATGTTTGTTTTTAATAATTTCAAATTAAAAAAAGTTACTACGAAATTAAACAATGATAAAATTTCTTTGATACATAAATTTTAGTTTTTAGTTTAGTTGATTAGTTTCTTATGGGTATAATTTTTTCAGAACGGAAAAATCAAGTAATATTGATGATGATGATGACTTGGGCAATTATAATGATAATTTTCAAGCTGATGAACAAAATAACGGTGTAAATTTGCTGCAAAAATGTTTTATTTGCGAAAAAACACGCAAACGACGTCAGGGACGGGAACTTCCTTTGGCAGTTACTAGAAAGAAGATGATTGATTTGTTAAAAAGTGCTGCTACGGAACATAGTGACGTAGAAATGTTAGAAAAACTTAGTTTATATCCAGAGGATTCCAGAATTGCTTATCATAAATTCTGTAAAGATCTATGTCTACGGGATCTGTCAAAAGGGGATGAAAGTGATTTTGTCAAGAGGCGCAAGGTAACTAATACAGGTTATGTTTTACTATGCGAAATGTTGGATACATTTATAGTACAAAACAACGAATGTTTATTCTTTGATCATGTCAAGAAACAATACCTCTCATTAACTGAACAATGTAAGTTATTATCTGATTCAATTAGCGTTACTTCATTTTCTGATCGTCATTTGGAAAAAAAACTGATGGAAACCTTTGAGAAAAAAATTAAAATCATATATATTTCTTGCCCCATTTTCTGCTCATATTGTTACGTATAATGATTTATTTAAAACTATGGCAATGAAAGAAACAATTCGTTCTGTCGCATTACGTCCCCGAGAAGAAATCAATGATTCTGTTAAAACCAAAATGCCTGAAGATTGTACTGCAGAAGATTTAATTCGTGGTGAATGTGATTACGTACCGGAACTATTAACATGTTTCTTAGAAACCTTTATTTTGGGCGATGTTACACATTTATCGCAAAAATCACGCGAAAAGAAGAAAGACAATTACGATCTTTCACTGTTTTCTCTTGGACAGGATCTTATATACGCCGCTTGTAGTCACAGAATCAAGACTTCAAAGCACGTAACTCTGGGTTTAGCAGTCCAGAGTTTATGTAGCAGTAAAAGAGTTGTTAATATCCTAGCAAAGTATGGACATTGCTGTTCTTACACTGTTTTGGAACAGTTAGAGACGGATGTAGCTTATGCTACTGTGAATAGTGACTCTGTGTGTCCTGAAGATATTTTACAATGCCCAGATTTCAATACCGGAGTAGCGTTTGACAATTATGATCGTTTTATTGAAACAACAAATTGGAAGGACACTCTTCACGACACAGTAGGTATCATTTTTCAGGATATTGTTCAGAATAATGGCACAATGTCTGTGATGTCTCCAACTATCTGTGAAAAAGAAAATAAAACTTCCAATCAAACAGCTCCTGATCATGCTGTTGAATCTCCAAGTACTGTAGTATCTACATCTCAACAACGAAAAAACCGGAAACGGTCCGGTAATGTAACATCTTTTGACATGTGTCCATTTGCAAAAAAATTAAAAGTTGCAACCTGGAATAATCTGGATATTTCAGCAGTAAATAAAGTTCCTGGCACTTTGAAAACGGTAAAACAGTTAAATGTCAAGTGGATGATGTCACATTTGTTTAAAATACCAGATGTTCCAATGTGGGTAGGATATCACAGCAAAATATCCAATAAACGACTCGCCTACAAATCATTCTACAGTGTTAGAAACCCTTAAATTGAGCCAAAAAATTGCAAAAGAATGTAAAGCTCCATACATCCAGGTCACTTATGATTTAGCTATTTCGAGAATAAGTTATTGCATCCAAACACAGGAGTCACCAAAATTTGATAATATTTTTATTCATATGGGGCCTTCCATATTGAGATGGCTTTTTTCAAGGCAATAGGAACATTTATTGAAGACTGTGGATTGACTCATATTATGACCGAATGTGACCTGATTGCTGATGGTTCAGTTGCCGGTTTTCTCGCTGGAAAAACCTATAATCGGTGTAGACGATTACATTCTCTCATGGCAATGACACTCCAGCAATTACATTTCGAAACCTTTTTAGAAAATAAAAATATTATCATCGAAAAGTCGGTAATAGAATATTTAACGACCTTCATGCAGCATAAAGATACCTGTCCACAAATACAACATAGTGATACCGAAAACGTTCTTCAACATTACGATCAATACACAACAGACACGTTAGAAGGTAAATATGGAAAACCTGCTCAATTCTATGCAATGTATATTGATTTTATAAATCTTTATCACGCTTTTATTAAAAGTATTAGAATCGGGGATTTGGACTTATATTTTTATGCACTTGGTAAAATTGTGTGCTTATTTTATACTTATAATCAGCCTAACTACAGTCGGTGGCTTGTTTACTATATAAATCAACTGCAACATTTAGACGACACCCATCCGGGCCTTCGAGCTGAAGTTGAAAAGGGTTCATTCGGTATCCGAAGAACAGCAAAACCTTTTTCTCGAATCTCTGTCGATTTGACGTTGGAGCAGACAGTCAACGGGGAGGCTGCCCGTCGACTCATTCGGATCACAAATTTATCAAGTTCTATCTCTGCTCGACAACGTTGGGCCAGAAATCACGGGGGTCGAACACGCATCATATCTCATGTCTTAGCTCATGCGGGATTATACAGTGATCAACTGGACATTGCATCTGATTTAAAACCATACAGAATGAAAAAGAATCGTAAGCAGATGGAAGCTTTCCTCAATAGTGTTCAACAAACCGTCAATCCATTCTCTCACTCATTGGACAAAGATCAATTATATAATATTTCGACGGGACAAGCTACCACTCCAGAAATTGCAACTTCTTTATTAAATGCCATGTCATCCGGCGAATTTCTGCGTGACCAATTGATTACAGAATGCAATACGGATTTTAATAGATTACATAAAGCTGTGAAAAAGAATCCTGTAATGACTTTTGCAAGTTTAAAGAAAAAAAGTCAATCAAAATTGGACAAAAAGTTCATGAAGTTAAATTACAGCGTGATTTATTTGGTCGTTTATTGGCTTTATCACTTACAATCGATATAAATATTGATCTTGACAAAATTCTCTGTTTCCCAATAACTCCTGTCCCTTTATCGCTCTGTCACATCGACGGTTCTATGAATAAGACTGTTAAGTCTGTTTTAATGCAAGAATTAGAAAAAAAGTTGGATTTCTTTATTGTAGATGGCTTTTTTTCTTCAATACTTTGAAGCAGGTGCCGCGCAGTCAAAAAGAATCCCTCAAAGCCTTGTGAATAACTCAGCTAGTCACATAGCTATTATTTTTGATCGTTATTTGCACCGTCAATAAAAGATTGCGAACATACTCTCAGAGGTACTATTGATGATAAGGATTTTAATATTAGCGGGCCACAACAAACGAGAACGGCAGATTTTGCTAAAGACCTAAAAAATATAAAGTTTAAAGAAGCTCTTGTTAATTTTTTAATTGATCATTGGACTGATCATGAGATGGCTTCGATTATCGGTGACAAAACAATTTATCTGAATCACGATTTATGTTACGTTTATTCTGTTACGGATAATAAAGTTACGCGAAAAATTGATTACCATTTATCCTGTGAAGACCATGAAGAAGCAGATACAAAAATCGTATTTTTTACTTGTCAAATCAAAGAAGATGTAATGGTTACAATAAGAACTTCAGATACTGATATTGTTCTGATCATGTTAGCTAATATGGAGCATCTGCAAGCCTCTGTAAAAATATGGTTCGATCTTGGAGTAGGCAATGCACGCAGATATGTCGATGTTTCTGCTCCTTTCGACAAGTTAGGTCTTTTAGCTTCACAAGCATTACCAGCTTTACACGCATTAACAGGATGTGATTTTAATCCTGCTTTTTATAGGCGAGGCAAAAAAAAACCATTGGACATAATGATGGGCTCTGAAGTTTTTCTGAAAGCCTTTGCCAATTTAGGCTTGCAAACATACCCAATTGATGCATTATTTTTGACTATGGAATCTTTTATTTGTCATGTATACGATTTAAGAAAATTATCTGATGTTAATAGAGCTAGAAGTGAAATTTTGAACAGGACATATAAAGTTACTGATACTACACAAGCTTTCTCATTACATGTCCGTAATTACGATGCTTGTAACTTACCACCTTGTCAATCAGAGCTTCGACAGCATTTATTACGAACAAAATATATAGCATGTCTGTGGAGAAATGCTCACTATCGTGTTATCAGTGACATGTCCCAACAGACTTTGGGTGGAAAAATGTTGAAGGGAAATTAGAGATGGTTTGGTTTACTGGGAATCAGCTACCAGAAGCTTATGAAGGTATTGTTGTTACACCTGAGATTTTAGGAAATATCCCGGCTTCTGCCGATTCTGGTAAGTTTTTAACGCTGTAATAATATCATGAAAAATAAATAAAAGATCTTTAAGATCATAAATATTTATTGTTACAGGTATGCAAGATGTCGATGAAAATGATCAATCTGATTTAAACTTCGAATACGAGGATAATTCAACGGATGACGAAGATTGAATATAAAACGATATGAATATATTTTTTATAACATATTGCCTCTGACTAATGATCTACCTACTTTATAATACATAAAAAAGAATTTTAATTAATTTTTTTATATTTATTTTTGTCAGATTAAAAAAATTTCTCCACCAAATCATCAGATTATGAGTTTACACTGCTAGAATGTCGAGCTGAACCAGCTGTAAACAATTCTGACGCGCACGAGTATTTCAAGGCCATGATTTTTTTTTGCATTTTCAAAAATCGATATAAACTCTTGGTCACGTCCAAATCGTCAGTCTTAGTAATAGGATACTTTTTATAGTTAACTTAACCCCTCTTTTAAATAGCTGACGAATCCGAGAAAAAACATTTTTCCCCAACTTCTACCTCGTAATACGGCTACCTGCAACTAGCAATTCGTCAGACTAATATTTCTCTGTAATAGGAGTTCGTAGACCGTACACGCTATTGAATTCTGACGCGCTTGACAATTTTTTATAACGATTTTTTTTACAATTTTAAAAATTTATACACGCTTCCCCCACCACTAAACAGGCATACATCACATAAACTTTTCATTTCTTTAGCATATAATCTTCGCGATCTGATAGGTCTATAATGCGCTGGAGTAACAACGCATTTTGCCCTCTGGGCTCCCCTTCTATAAAAAAGGTTATAAAAAACATAATGTCCAATGAACAATAGCAATAATACTAAAGGAGGAGGACCATCATTCAACAGACAAAACTCAAGATGGGAATACACAGAAAATAATCATCAAGTAAACGACATTGGCATATCATTTATAGCTACAAATTTTATAGCACATGAAAATAATGACACTTTTAGTTTGAATTCTGGTTGTACAGACATCTTGTTAGAAGTGATCTTGAAAGATATATACCAACTATACAAAGATCACCAACAGAAGTTCATATTCAAATTGCAAATGGCATGACACTGAAAACCGTAAAGAAAGGACGAATAACAGGAAGATGTCAGGGGCATAAAATCAATTTTAAAGCGTTAATTATTGAAGTTTTGACTCATAATTTACTTATTAAAAAATTAACTCAAAGTGATGATAATGTAATTAAATTTACAAAGAATGAAGTAAATATAACAGGAAGAAATTATGAGTTAAAATATCAAAGTTTAAATGATTTATATGTAATCGGCATAGAATTGGATAAGTATAATGACTATGAAAACCTTTGTAGTATTGCTAAAGGAAGTCCTGCAAATAAAGATGAGAAATCTAACATATGGCATCGAAGATTAGGACACCTTAATCTCAGAGGCATGAAATTATTAAAACTACCAACTACTCAAGAAAAATGTCCTACATGTATTGAAGGAAAGCCAACAAGATTACTATTTTACAATTGTGTAAAACAGTCTAAACAAATTAGTGATTTAATTTATTCTGATATTAGTGGACCAATTAAAACACCTACTCAAGAAGGATATAAATACTTTCAAGTAATTAGTGATGATTATTCACATTTTACTATTGTAAAATTATTAAAAAAACGAATCTGAAGAAAATTTGAAGGACTACATTAGAGAAGTTAAAAGACAACATGGATTAAAAACTAAAAAAAAAATACGGCTTGGCAATGGAGGAGAATTTACATCTAATCAGTTCAAATTATTTTTGTAAACAGAAAGGAATTATTTTACAATATACTCAAGCATATACTCCACAGTAAAATGGAGTTTTTTCTTGTTCTGCTGATCTAGCTAAAGTTAAAGTTTATTTGAAATTTTCAAAAATTCTAGTAGCTGATATACTAGAAATTAATGCGTTAGGATAGTGTAAAATTATTATTTGTCTTTTGCAAGAGTTTGTAGGTCTTTCTGTTAGACGTATTTCTAAAATTGGATTTTCATGAGATGTGTGTTGTGAAGCGAGTTTATCATTTCGATTTTCTTCCAAAATTTGCGGAATATTTGGAGTAGGAGTGGGTGGAGTAAATAAATCGAGGGGTTGTTGTATTACATTATCTTGATATGTGGTTTCTTCATGAATTTGTCGATTTCTTGTTCAGTGACTTCTTTATTTGCTATCATTGATTGAAAGTCCAGTCTCCATCTGTGAAGTTTAAAATTTGGGTTTATAGTCACAAAAACCTGTAAACTTTTGGTTATACAGAGTGAGTTTTTTTTTATGATCAGTATGTGGATCTCCGAAACTAGCGGAGATAGAGCAATGGTTTTATGTTCGAAAAGTCCCCCATTGTTATTTAGACAAAAATTGCATCTTTTTAAGATTGACATTACCGCTTTCCTCGCAGACCGCCTATCAATTTCTTCAATTGCTTGTAATACCGCCTCCCTTGGGTCACCAACTGTCTCATACTTTCTTTTGTATATTTTTTTTAGCGCACACCATAAATAGAAGTCTATAACTGCCAAATCGGGAGACCGGGGTGGCCATTCGCGTAGGCCATTTCTTCATATCCAAGAGTTTGGATAGATATTATCTAAGTGTTATCTTACTAATAACGAGTTATGAGCAGGTGCTCCATCATATTGGAACCACTCAATTTCTAAACGAGTTCTCAAATTCAAATTATGCAACATGTCTTAAAAAGTGTATTGCAAGAAATGCAAGTAGCGCTCCCCAGTAAGTGATTCCTCATAGATAAAAGGCCCCAGAATAGTAGACCCTATGGTACCACACCAAACATTAAAACCAAATTTTGTCTGGGTTTTCTTTAGCCCAGATATGTTCATTGTGTCTATTGAACATACCGGAGTTAGTAAATCTAGTTTCATCTGACCAGAACACCTTTAATGGAAACTGTGGAAAGGCACATGTCTCTCAACCATGTGCAAAACAAAATAATTCGATGTTCGTCACCAGCATGCAAAGTTTGAGAAACTGAAAGTTTGTACGGGTGGAACTTGTGCGCTTTCAGTACCTTAACTACAGTTCGTTGAGATGTGCCAGCTTCTGCCGCAAGCTCACGAGTTGATGTAGATCGATTTTGATTTACCATTGCCAAAACATTTATTTGTGCTGCTTCGTGAATTTGATTACGTTCCTTTGGTGGTTTAGTAAAAGATCCATATCTGCGTAAACTATCGTAAAGTCTCTTAAATATACATAGAGCAGGTTGACGACGATTAAAATATCTATGAAAGTATTCCTCAGCTGCACGAACTAAATTTTTATGTCATATGATGTAACATTCCACCATATTCAGTTTTTCTTCGTTAGAATATTCCATTTTATCACGAAAACTTGTTAATATCGACTGTCAGTTCAGTACTACTAATGGAATTACAGTCAAATGAGGAAACCTCAAGTGAAAACAATCTTTTTCATGTATCCATAACTCCGTTATTTTTATGAATAACTATATCGAGTATTATATCGTTTAAAAGCTCTAAACATGTCCAATTTTTTGAGGTCATAGCCAACTATGGTTTTCATTCAAAAAAAGATAAGTTTGTGTCATATCTCGAAAACGAGAGCTGTCACGCAAACGAGGACATGACAGTCATATTCGGGATACAATTCTCTTCCATTTTAATATTTACACTTTTTATAAAATCAAAAACAAAGCTAGAGGGATTTGCCTAAGTCGACAGAATTTGGTCTAGTAAGCCATGACTTTTTACAAAAATCCGAAAGTGTCATTAAATTGGATCAGTAAAACTGCAAATCTTTCCCAATTTAACCATTGCTCTATCTCCGCTAGTTTCTGAGATCCCCATACTGATCATCAAAAAAACTCATCCTGTATAAATGTCGTCTAAAGTAACGACAGGCCCAAACAATAGGAATTAATTCCTTTTCTATTGTTGAAAAATTAATTTCAGCTGGGTTCAAAATTCCTGAGGCATAACATATAGGTTGTCCATCTTGGGATAAAATAACTCCTAATGCAAAATTAGAACTATCCGTTATGAGTTAAAATTCTTTTGAAAAATCTGGGTATGCTAAAATTGGTTCATTGCATAAAAAGTATTTTACAGTAGTTAAAAGTTTTTGTGTATTCTTCGTCGATGATTATTTTTTTCTCCTTTATTTCTTGTGTTTATGACTATTCTCACAAAGTTTTCGGTAATTCCCAATCAATCCTTTTGATTTCTCTGTGAGTTTTAGGATTTGGATATCTTTAAATGGCTTCAATTTTCTTAGGTTTAGTTTTTATTCATGATGGGTATTATGATATGGCCTAAGAATTCCACTTCTTTTCTCAAAAAATCACTTTTATCAAGTTGTACTTTGAGATTAGCATTCTTAAAAATTCGTATAGTCCGTTGTCTGTTTTTTTTTTCTATGCTCTCGGGATGAATTTCGATGTGATGGTAACCTGAGGCTAAGTCAAGAATTGTAAAATATCTACATCTTCCGAATATGTCATGTCCAAAATGTCATTTATGTTGGGGATTGGATAGCGATCGCCAATGGTCTTTTCATTTACTTTTCGATAATCTATCACTATTCGCCATTTTCTTCTTCCTGATTCGTCGAATTTTTTTGATACTATCCACACAGGGGATGACCAGGGTGAGATACTTGGTCTCAATATTCCATCATTTAACATTTGTTCAATTTGCTTGTGAATTGCTTTGTGTACTTGAAGAAATCTGTATTTCTTGGAATGGCATGGTTCTTCATCCTTAGTTCTTATTTGATGTTTGACTATGTTCGTGAAAGTTGATCTTTGGGTTTTTGAAAAATATCCTTGAATCTTCACATAAGTTTAGTAATGTAGTTTTTTCTTCAGAGTTTAAGTGATTAGTTCTGATGAGGGGTGATATGTCTACTATGTCAGTTTCTGGAGCTATTAAATTAAAATTGTAGATTTCTACTTGGTCATCGATTATGGGGCAAGGAAAAGGTTTGTTAAATGATATTAAGTTAGGTTTTGGGAGAGAGTTGTGAATTTCTATTTTGACAAAGCCATCTCTTTCAATTGTCAAAATTTCAGGTATATAAATTCCATTTTGATGATAAGAATGAATTATGATTAGACGGGTTTGGCTTGTTTTAGTTTCGTTTCAAGGGTTTCTAAAGTATGGGTGCATTAGTAAAGTGAACTCAGTTTGGCTTTCAGAGCTTCCCATGTATTTAGCTCCATTCTTGCAGCACCTTTTATTTTTGTCCTGCGTGGGCAAAGTCAAATGTGAGTTGTGTCAGGGAATTCACAAAACATGCTTTTAAATTGAGCGCTATATTGTCGCAACTCCAAGGGGTTTCCATTGAATTCCGGGATGAATTCGGCAAAGTATTTGATTAAATTGATGTCAATTATGACTTGTGAAGTTTGTGAGGCTTGTGGGGGTTGATGGGTTGGTTGGCTCATGATATTTGTTGTTGGAAATAAGAAAGATTTTATTCTGTTTCAGAATCACAGGAATCTGAGTCAAACACTTTTTTTTCTGAACTTATTCATTCACTTTTGAGTAAACTTAAATGAAAATAAAGATTTTTTCTTTATCAACTTAATTTTAGAAAAACCGTAGTAATTGAATAATAAAAGAAATTGTTGATGTCAATACAAAATTGTAAAAACAATCAATTGAAACTTGGGTGAATTAAATAATTCTATTCTATTATCTTTTAAATTATCTTATTGTTTTGTTAGCAATGCTAATTCGTCTAAATGAAATATAACAATTAGAAATAATATGAGTACTGCTATTCAAGAACAATTGTTCTATTAAGATTGAAACAAAGTTTCTTTGTATTCGTAATTAAATTGTTTGGCAAAATTCACGTTTTGTTTAATGTGCAGTTTGTTGCACATTAAACAAATCAATTAATCAAAAATTCGCTTGTTTTTAAAATTCAAAAAATTGTTTTCTTGGTATTCTCAATGAAATCATTTAAGGAGAGTCTCACTTAACTTGATCTCTGCTTGAATTGTGGGTTCTAGTTCTTTTCGGGTTGAAAACCTTCAGTTGTTGGAGATTTTTGGATTTCTCAAAACTGTTTGACCATACCACGTTGAGGACTTTGGCACTGCTACGTTGAGCACGGCTGAACTATCCTACGACTGCGCCAGTAATGTTTGTTTGGTTAAAAACTTTTTTTGTAAACAATTAAATTCAAAATTTCTAACTAACGTTTTTTCTACAGAAATACAAGTTTAGTTAGCTCTACAAAAACTGACTTGAAAATGCTATAAAATGAATTAATTGAGAAATTTGACGACATTATGATCTCATTACACATTTCATAATATAGACAAAAAACTTCTAGGGTTTTTATATCTTAAATAAATTACTTCCTCGAATTATTGTTAAAATTGTCAATTATAACTTGTACTTAAGTGATCACATAAGCTGTTTAATTTTATATCACTTAAAACTCTCTTGATTTTGTTGAATAACAAATATTGCTTCTTGGAAACAGTAATTTACTAATTGTAAAATTGTTTTTTCTATTTCGTAATTGTTGCTAAAAACTTTAAACAACAGATTTAGCTAGCTCGTATGAAAATGAAATGAACCTAGAATATAGGAACAGTTTGAATTAACAAGACCTCTCTAAAAATCATGGAGAAAAATATAGTTGTTGATGTAAAAGTTCCTATTTCTCGAAGTTAAATGAGCTCAAGAAATATATTATATTAAACTTAAAAAAAACTGAGAATAAATACTTCATATAATAAAAAAATATATGAGTAGCTGATTCTGATTTTTCCGGATTTGGACCGCTTCATTTTTTCGAATTAATATATTTATATATCTTAACCAACATGTAAAAAAATTTTTCGACGTTTCGCCCACACTTGTATGAGACTTTTTCAAGGATGAGAAATACAAATGTTGCTTACCTTGCGGCGACTACATTCGTTTAATCTCTTAATTTTTTTGGCGCAGCACACTGAAACTTCAAGCACAAATTGTAAATGACTACACATTGGATATAGCCAACGACGTTGGTTGGGGATTTTTGTATTTAAGAAAATAATAATTGGCCATCCGACATTTCAGGTAAAATAATGGTAGTAGGTAGTTAATAAGATTATTTGGAATTGTTTTATTGTTGTGATGATATTTTGAATACGTTCCTGGAATTCTATTATTAAGTAATGTAAATGACTTATTTCGTTGATGAGATTTGTGTTGAAATGTGGATGCAGGGTTGTCAGATGAGCGAAAGTTCAAAACCTTTGTCTGTTAAAATTTTTGTCAGGGAATTTTGTGGTGAAATAATACGGAGATTTGGCCACGACAGGGGAGCTGTCGAAGAGGATTTGGTGGCCCGCTTTGTTGTGATGCTCAACTACAACGAAGTTTGAAAGAAGGCCCGTTTTCAAACAACGTTTGTGCTCACATAAACGGGTGTTTATACCTGTTTCACCGATGTATACTGCCCCACAAGAGCATGGAATGGAATAAATACCCTTCGATGAAAGAGGATTTTATTTATCCTTTGGAGTGGGTAACACTTGTGAGATTTTGGATAGTGGTTTGTAAACTGTTTTTACCTCGTGCTTATGGAGAAGCTTCCCGATCCTATCAGTGACCTTGCTGATATATGGCCAATATGCTACTGATTTACTTGGTACCATTTCTTTCTTAAAAAGGGGATTTTGGTAACGAGAAATGGAATTGTGAATCTCTCGTTTACTGTAGCGTTGTTTAGTAGGCTACCCACTACCCAAAATAAGCTAAGCAAAACCTTGATATTGTCATTCTGATAGCGGATAAAGGCAATGCAACGGTTGTCCTAGATTTTCCAGAATATGCCAATAACGTAAATGATTTACTTCAAGATGGATCCTATTCTCCCATTCATCATGATCCCACTCCCAAAATAGAACGTGAAATAACTTCATTGATAAAAGAGTCGAACATTCCCAAAGCAACACAAAAATATCCAATTCCTCGTAGTTGAACCTCTCCACACCTATATGGCCTGCAGAAAATTCATAAAGGATAAGTTCCGTTACGATCGATTGTGAACTTCGTCGCCTCCCCAACATATAACATCGCCAAATATTTAGCAGATATGCTTAAGACATTCACTGGAAAATCGCCCTCGCATGTTTTAAACTCATCCCATTTCGTAACTCTTCTGTCGGAAATATCAATTGAATCCAATGACATTTTAGTTAGCTGTGTTCACCAAAATTCCTATCTCAGACTCCGTATCAATTATTAGAGAACTGCTGTCGGAAGACGGACGAACTTTGGATTTACTCATGTTGATCAAAATAAAATGTCTGACTCCACTTATTTTATTTTTCAAAATAAATATTACATTCAAACTTCTGGTACACCCTTGGGTTCTCAGCTGTCACCTGTAATGGCAAATATCGTTATGGAAGCCTTTGAAGCAGTGGCTATGGAGTCTTCAAGCCACAAACACAAAATCTGGTTGAGATATGTTCATAATACTTTCGACATGGACAAGAGCTCCCCAATTGTCTTTTAACCACATTAATGCCCAACATTCAAACATCAAATTACAATGGAAATTGAGTCCAATGGACTTGGGTAGAGGTTAGCCTACTAAACCTTGACTACAGTAAAGGAAAGATTCGCAATTCCATTTCACGTCACTAAAATTCCCATCCTAAGAAAGAATGGGTACCTAGTAAATCAATAGTATATTTGCCATATATCAGCAAGGTTACGCATAGGATTGGGAAGCTTCTTCATAAGCACAAGATGAAAACAGTCTACAAACCACTATCCAAAATCCCACAAGTGTTACCCTCTCCAAAGTATATACAAAATCCTCTTTCATCCAAGGGTGTTATTCCGTGAGACCGTTGAAATCGCCAAAAATCCCAACAATTTTAACCGAGACAAAGGTTTTGAACTTTGGGCCATCTGGCAACCCTGCATCCACATTTCAACACAAATCTCATCAACGAAGTAAGTCACTTACATTACCTACTGATAGAATTCGCGGAAGGTATTCAAAATATCATGACAACCATAAATCAATTCAAAATAATCCCATTAACTACCTACTACTCTTCTTTACATCTATGTTTATCATCCCTGAAAAAACCCCATACTAGTGTGGGCGAAACGTCGGAAAATTTTGTTTATATGTTGGTTAAGATATAAATATTATTCGAAAAAATGACTCCATCTAAATCCGGAAATAGAATCAGCTATGACTCTGGCCGCGAAAAACTACGTTCTTATTTGAAGTATATGTGTAGGTAACGCGTATATTAGAAACCACTGATAATGTAAATATCAAAAACCTGATTTGTGAAATTCACCATTGGGACCACATAAATGAGTGTTCAAGAGATTAAGAAGATGTCTAAATATAAGATATGATTATATCAGAAAATTTGAAAGAACAACCTGAACTTTGTATTCAAGTTGTTCTTTCTCTTAATAATAACGCCTGTCTTTTACTATTGAACTGATTCAACAGACGTTACTGCTGTTTGAATATTTCTGTTTAAATTATATTCTAATTTGTGATGTTTACTCAGCTTAAGTAAATATCACAAGAAGTTTCAAGAGCCAGCTGTTAATAAAAGTTGTAAAAATTTCGTTCCTTAGAGTGGTAAGTGGATCAAGAGATGCAACTTTACGAGTTTGGGACATTGACAGTGGAAAATTTCTTCACGTATTGGTAGGCCATATGGCAGCAGTACGTTGTGTGCAATATAACGGAAGATTGGTCGTATCAGGGGCTTATGATTGTATGGTGAAAGTTTGGAACCCGGAATTAGAAGAATGTTTACACACGTTACAAGGTCATACCAATAGAGTATATTCTTTGCAGGTAATTTTTTTTGTTTTTGTTGTTGCTGTTAAGATTTTTCGAATTTCTGTAATGAATGTTTTTGTGAACCAGTAGATTACGAGAATGTTTATGATCATTGGCCTAATAAAGATTAATTATTCCTATAGAACGATTGTTAGCGTTGACGGCACATATTGATGTAATTCATCCCCGTTACTTTACTTATCTGAGACTACATAGCATTTTCAAATACAGAATTGTAGTAAGTGTGTTGATTAGGTTTCATTAACACTTGTTGCTACCAGCTTTTACAATATCAAGTATCATGTATTTGAACATGTAACCTTACTAACCTACTGTTGATATATGTAGTGCTAAATGCAAGACATATTTCTGGCGTTAAAATGTTTTGACGAGATATCTGAAAAGTTTTGCAAATAACAAGCCCAAGTATTTGTTTGAAATATCCAGCAATCAAGCTTTTTACAGTAACCCTAGAAATAACTTTCTCCAGAAATAAACTGGAACATAAGCTCTCTGTATAAGTATTTATACCTAAATCATCTAACAGTTGACATTAACAGAAGAACTTCAACAATAATTACAGAATAAGAAGGAATAGTCCTATAGGTATATGATTTGTCTTAATCCTAATTACTTTTAATCTTCATCCCTTGCTCAATATCTTAAGAATAAGCTGTATTCGTTAATTGACTGATATTGACACTTTTGTATGGTTTGAATGGATTTTCTTTATTTTGAACTTCAATATTATTTTTGTAAAAAAAAAACACTTAACGTTAAAATAGTGTCTCTATTTATCTTTCTACCACATTAACTACCCTTTGATCTGACCGGCTACTCATCGTCCTGATTTAAATATTCCAAGTTTTGTCAGGAAACATTTCACTAATCTTCTGTCATGTTAGTGTATTGTCTTCTCAGTCATGTCATAGCGGTTATCTCCTAGTAATTAATACCCAGCAATTCTTTTTTTTTTTTTCAATTTCAATTTCCGTTTGCGATAATGGTATCGCAACGGCTGAAAAGGCAATCAAAATGGTGGCGGACTTCCTAATTATCGAAAAATAAAAAAAGTAGACTGGTTTGGATTACTTTGTTAAAACATCTTCCGAAAGATCGCTTAAAAAACAAGTGCTTATTACCGAGAAAACATAAGTTTTAAAATTCAGATTGGAATTAACAAAAATATTTAAAGTAGCTCAGATATTAATGAAAAATGCATAAGAAAATCTAAGATATCAGAAGGTACGAAAGAGTTATACATACACAGCTCATTTGAAATCAATATCAACTCAAATTTTCCCGATAAATATAATTTTATTTTAAAGCGCAAGGTTATGTATAAGTCTTTGGGGTCACGCTATACGTCTTGGTAGTTTTCTTACAATCATCATGTAGTAAGTATACGCTCACAAAATTTCACCAAAAATGGTCTACCATAAGCCGAAATATTTTATTTTGTCCTCCTTGGTCTCAATTTCTTACCATTTATTTCTATTTATTGACCACAATTTGCTTTAGTATTCTCTTTATTCCTTTACCAAGCTTTCGGAAGTTCATTGAAATCTTAGCATTGTCAAACAATAAATAGCTGGAGCTGGGTAGCGATAGGCTGGTTGATTTCTTTATGTAACTTATAGTTATATGTTATTTTTACTAAACAAATATTCCTATTGAATATTTGTCTGTTATAAAAAAAGTTTTCAAACTAGAAATAAGTTTTTAACTAGTTAAATGTTAAGCTATGCATGACTTTAGGGTTTGTGGATTTAAAATATTGCTCATTTATATTGACAATTTGAATTTATATTGACAGTTTGATGGTGTACATGTAGTTAGTGGTTCACTGGATACCAGTATACGTGTTTGGGATGTGGAAACTGGAGCTTGCAAACATACTCTAATGGGTCATCAGTCATTAACATCAGGAATGGAATTACGGAATAACATTTTAGTGTCCGGTAATGCTGATTCTACAGTAAAAGTTTGGGATATTGTTACCGGACAGTGTCTACAGACCTTATCAGGTAATTTTTTAATATTTTTATTCTAGATTTTTGATTACCGGTCAAGCAGATGAAAAATGACAAGAAAGCAGACCATGATGAATTAATAGCTAAACTACTGAAATAGGTTTGCTATAGGACTTTTGTATGAACGTCAACAGATGACGGTTCTTAACCGGAATCTATATCTTTATTATCTGTGTTAAGTCAACAACGAACAACATTGGGGAGGAAATAAAAAATTACAACAAAAAAATTGAAAATCGACAAGCTACAAGGCCGCTAGGAGGGCAGTAATAATAAAAAACAATAACAAACAAAATAACGTACAAAATAGCAGATCATCTTACTAAATTTTAAGTACCTCAAACCCTCAAGAATCAATAATGGAAGAAGAAATAGCATGAAATCCAGTGGAAAAAGTGGATGCAGCGATCAAAAACAACTAAAATTGGTTTTCTACCAGATCAGTATCAACAGTTCTTTAAAAATATTTACTGCTTTTAATTGTTGCAAGTAAGCTTGCCAATAAGAGGCTTCTAATATTGTAGTAATTCCATCCTTCTGTGGTCACGAAATGCTAGTTTAATATCTTCACCGCTGGTTTCAGCATTATACCACCAGTGTGACAATTTATCCTCGGCTTACTGTGTAATAAAAAAAAATAAAGAACCTGAGAGAAAAGGGTAATGCTGCCATCACCCGGAAATGATAGTTGTTGGTGAGAAAGACTCCGGGAACCTCTTTAAATGTTGGCTGAAGAAAAAATAAAATAAAAAGAAATTTACTGCCCCTTATCTGCCTTGACTCTCAGTCCTTGGTAGCTTCTGGTTATCGTTATCTAGCCTCCTCTAAGAAGGTAAGTCCCCAGGCTTCGCAAATGCTGGTGGTTGTATGGGAAGAAGGAAGGAGTTAAAAGTAAACACAAAAAAATGAGACGTATTGAAAATAAAATTAAAAGAAAAATTAGAAACAATAATTCAAACCCACAATGTAAATAAAAGACAAATGAAAAATTTTGAATACAACAATAAATCTATAGAACCACAATACTACAATGTAATTATTCCGAATTTATGAGTATATCCCAAGGGAATAAAAAAAAGAATCAAATTTAAATAATATGTCAAGACAAGAAAACAAATTCTGTTCGTTCCTTTTATCGACTCAGGAAATCTGCTAAAATCTCTAAAATTTCACAATCTAGTTTTGCGTACTCCGACGCTAATTAGTCCCTATCGCGAGGTTTCCTCCCTGCCGTTTGCTGGTCTGCGAAACCTCTACCTTGGGTTCAGAATTTGATCCTACAACTCTACGGAAAAACTCACAGGTTTTTGGCACTAACACTGCTTTGTTAGAAAAATAAAGGTACTCACCGGATGCGAATTATCCGTTAATCCGAAAAAGGTTTACCTGTGAATCAAGAAATAACTTAAACTAACTTTCTAGCTAGCAAAACTCTACCAAAACAAAACACACTCGCGTTTCTCGCCCCTCGGCGATAACTTTATAAACAATTCTTAACTTTCCCTAGAGCCTTATTGGGACAGGTGAAATGTTCCTCTCTTAGGAGTCTGGTTTCCACCCTTTTTATGTCCCCTAAATCCGTCGCGCCACGTACGACTAGTTTTCTTGAGTTCCGGCCCCGAACTTCACCGAGTCCCGTTGAAGACTCCCTCGACTCCTGATGAAGACTATTTTTTTCTTCATATCATGTTCCCGCGAAATTTCGGTTTCCCCGGTATATGAATTAATTTAAACAAATTTCCTTTATTTGTCGATTTCCCACACGTCCATTGGCTCGTTCTGAGACGGCGTTTTAAAAATCCCTCTTTAGAATAGTTTCTTAGCTTGACCCAAATAGACTAAGTTTTTCCGAGTTTTTGACCTTTCGGCCATCTTTGTTTTTTGCTACTTTTCCGCACGTACAATATTACATTTCTACTAACAAACAACAACCTTAGTCGCCAAAAAGTCGAAACGGCAACAGCAATGCATAAACTATTCAACATTGTTTAAAATAAAATAGCAAATGTGTATTTGATATTTACACTTCCTTTCTATTAAACAAGACCTATTTTAGTACAAAAACTGCTTATTTGGCGCACAGCGACAAATTTCGACTTTACAATTATTATTTCAGATTGATTAAATAATTACTAAAAAATGAACTTTTCGACTGCCCCTCGTAAAGCGAAATTTTAATTACAATTTCTGTTGTCGCATTTGCCCTTAATTCTATTGACAAAGTTGCACTTTCCCATTAGAATGTTTAATTGAACGCACTTCACAAAGACACTCGATGCTTTTGTAGGCGATGCATTTTTCCATATCTCCACTACTAACGCTGTTAAATCATATCAGCTAAGATGAGGTAGGTCAAGAGTAGTTTAAGTAGGTAACATGCGAAAAATTGTTTTAATGCAAAAAGATAATGTTCGAGACTAATTATTAATGTCCAATTGCGCACTGTTTTGAAGGGTTTAGTAAATCACAGAGAAAAATCTACTCTATCTCGAAATGTTTGAATGTTTGGTTCTAGTGTAATGGTCGCGGACCGTTGCACAAAAGAAACCGCACTGTTGAACGCTTTGGTCGCCTCGCTTAGGACCGCTGCTGTGCTGAATGGTACTCTATTTATTTGGGCTGGCTAAATGGCTGTGCGGATTGAACTGTGAACTTCGGTTGGTTCTGGAACTATTTTGTATAATTGTGGTATCTCTGACATCTGGAACTGCTCATTGATTAACTGCTTTTCTAATTGGTTAACTCTCTGGAACTGTTTCATTGGTAAATGTGGCTGTCTATCGTCCTTTTATTGGCTCTTCTCGCACCAATATTTTATCATTTTTATCTCAATATCGCAACATCGTCTGCGTTCATCAACGCAAATGCCTTTCCACTGGTAAACCTATTTCTAGGACATTTCCTATGTCCGGGAACCATAAATTATTCATGGCTTCTGCCATCTTTTACAAGAAATTTTCACTTCTCCATCGCTGGAAAAAGTATAGCTCTACCTGGACGTGGTAGCCACATTAAGCAAAATTCTCTTCGACTTTTCTGTTAAGTCCTGACTTCCACTCTGGAAGTGAACATTACGGATACCTACTCTGGTATCCAAACTATTAATTTTTCATCTGGATTCTCTCAATCATTGTCGACTCGCTGTGTAGATACACTTTTAACCTTTGTGTATCCTCACCAATATTTTTTCCTGCAGCCTCTTATGTATTTACCAAAATTAAATCAGCATTTTTTTTCTCCTAGCTAACTTTAATCTGCTTTGACTTTCACTCGTTTGACTGAATAGCTTTTATTTCTCCTATGCTACTTCTGGTTCCAAAAGCTTCACCTTCGGCCCAAAATTACCATGTCCATTTCCATGATTAACTGGATTCTGACGCGATGACATTCGCGACATTTTACCATACTATTTTCTTTCGAACTTGAAGTCGAACCATTAAGTCCTTTCGCGACCTTGTAACGCTTTACTTTGGATTTCGAAATGCACTATTGTCCTTGAACGCACTGACGTGAATCTGTTCATGGACACCACGCGTACCTTAACCGTAACTGGTTTACCAACTTTTTGACCATACCCTGTACATGACTTTATGTATCGTAGCATTTTAGCTAAGCGCTAGTAGGAGATCTGCATCAGGATCTCTGCATCTCCATTGACAATTACCATGAAACTGAGGACTTCTTTCTTGAAGCCATGCACAAGATTTTTTTAAGTCTTTAAAATTACATCATATTACAATAAAACAAAGATTTACAATAACCAAAAAATAATTCCACAATTATTTCTAAAACAATATCAAAAAAATCTCTAACTTCTCCCAAAAGTATAAAACCAAAATAAAATTCAAAACTTACATTACTATTAAATATTTTCTACATATATGTTCCCAATAATATTATCAAAAATCATCAAATTAAAATAAACTCCCTATATTCGATCCAAAAATCTTAACTCAAAATAATTATCCCAAAACAATAACCAAACTCCAATAATAATAATAATAATACTCTAAAATTAGTAAATTTAGTTCAGCGCGAATTATTTGGTCGAAATACAATAGATCCAGAGCCTGAAACACCTTTGGCGCAAAGAGCGGACGAGACACAAGAACTTCATCAAGAACAGCCAGCCAACGATGACCTGCTTGAGAAAATCCAAGCAGAAATGGAAAGAGCTTTATAGAGTGTAGTGGAACAGATCCATTGAATAGACCAACTCTTCCCAAACTAAGATCTTCTAAGAAACTGGGTATCGTCTTGCAGGCCATGAACAAATTTATCTTGCCAAACTATGTTTTAGGTGCTAATACGTTAGAGTCGCTACACACAATCATCTACTGTGCTGCAATTTCCATCTGCAGAACAATTGGAATCGCAGTAAGACCAAAACAAGACCCTCCTCACTTCAGACAAACACCTCGAATACCACCTTGGCAAAGAAGGCTAGAAGGGAAAACTAATTCTCTTCGGAAAGACATTGGAAGACTGACCGAGTACCAACGAGGGGTCAGGAACAACAGAATAGAAAGACTTGTCAAGACTATCATGGACAAGAACCGAATACACTCCCAGTGGGATGGAGAAAACATCACATCTCAGCAGTGTCTGGATAGTCTACGACAAAAGCTTTCCGTATACACAAGTCGATTGAGAAGGTACAAAACCAGTAACCAACGGAAACTAGACAACGCACTATTCCGAAAATCAGAAAAAGGGTTTTATAGAAAACTCAACATCATCAATAATAATGAATCTCCTAGTTATCCCAGTAAAACGGCCATCGAGCAGTTCTGGAAAACACAACTTTCCACAACAGTTTCCCACAACTCCAGAGCAAGCTAGATTAATGAGGAGGAGGCTGCATTTCAGAATTGTGATAACATGCAACTCCAACCATTTACAACGGAAGACACCACCAACATAATGAAACACCTCCATAACTGGAAAGCACCAGGACCAGATGGTGTGCAGAATTACTGGATAAAGAAACTTTACGCCACCCACGAGAAATTAACAGAACTTATTAATGACATAATTATCCATCCACACAAGATGCCTAGTTTCCTTACGCATGGTGCTACATACTTCTTACCAAAGGATAACCTATGTACAAAGGCCCCAGCAAAGTACCGACCAATCACTTGCCTCCCAATCTTATACAAACTTATAACGTCGTGCATTAATCATCGCCTTTTTAGACATTGTGAGCTGACCAACATAATTACCGAACAACAAAAAGGATGCGCGAAAAACTCGATGGGGTGCAAAGAACAACTAGTAATTGATTCCATTGTCTGCAATCAAGCCCACTCCAAACTCTCTTAGCCCGCTGTGGTTCTGCCTTGCCATGAACCCACTCTCACACAACCTGAACGCGACTAACTTTGGGTTCAGTCTCAAACACAACAACGTACAAGCATTGAAGATAAACATTTGTTATACATGGACGACTTAAAGTTGATAGCAGCTACAAAACAACAGCTGCATGAAATGCTTAAAATAGTAGACGGGTTCTCTAGTGACATCCATATGCAATTTGGCCTAGACAAATGCCGAATTAGCAATATAGTAAAAGGCAAAATACAGCAAGGGCCCTACGAAATGAGAGATGGCACCTCAATTGAATCCATGGAGGAAGGCCATACTTACAAATACCTTGGAATAAAGCAGGCTCAACGAATTGATCACACCACCATGAAAAAGGACCTAACAACAGAGTTTTATAGAAGGGTAAGACGACTGTTGAAAACCAAACTAAACAGTAAAAATCTGTTTCATGCTATTAACACCTACGCGTGTTCAGTGCTTAGTTACTCTTTCGGTATAGTTAACTGGTGCAAGACCGACATTGAACAATTACAATGGAAAGTTTGAGTACTACTAACAGAAGCTCAAAATCACCATCCATAGAGCTGTGTCGAACGTACAACATTGACCCGGTGTGAAGGAGGAAGAGGATTGGCAGATATAGGCAAGTTTCGTGATCAACAAATTTCTAATTTGCGTTATCATTTTCAGAAACTCGCAGAATTTTCTGATCTACACAAAGTCATATGTCAGGTTGATGACTCAACACCTCTGCGACTAATGGAACAACAAGTTCAAGTATACCACAAGACAACTGATCAGAAGCTGCTCAAATGCAAAGAGAAGCCCCTTCATGGAAGACATATAAATGACGTCAACCAAGATTATGTCGACAGTTCAGCGTCGAACTACTGATTGATCTCTGGTCATATGTTTCCAGAAACGGAAGGCTTTATATTAGCAATCCAAGATCAAGTAATTCCAACTAAGAACTATCTAAAGTACATCGTCAAAGACTCTTCTATCAACAACGACAGATGCAGATATGGTTGCCAAACATCTGAATCTATCCAGCATATTACAGGAGGTTGCCAAGCGTTCGCTGCAACTGAATACAAAGAACGACACGATGCTGTGGCAAAAATACTGCACCAGGAACTAGCGCTGAAACTTGAGCTATCACAGTCGGTAAGAAGACACTATTATATATACAAACCAGAATCTATTTTAGAAAATAACAACTACAAACTGTACTGGGACCGGACGATATTGACCGATCGGACTGTTGCTCACAATAGACCAGATATAGTTTTGGTACATAAAGTCTCTAGAACAACAACTTAATTGACATAGCAATCCCTAATAAGAATAATATAAATATTAAGCAGGCTGAAAAAATAGCCAAATATAGGGATTTAGAATTTTAAATACAGAGACAATGGGACATGAACAACACTCAAACGGTACCACTTGTTATGTCAACAACTGGAGTAGTCCCAAAACATCTATTAAACAATTTGAAATACCTCGGTCTGGGCGAACATCTTTACCAACTGATGCAAAAAGCCGTCCTGTTAGGAACAGCCCGGACGGTCCGAAAATTCATGAGAAAGTGCAGCCACGACGCCAACCACGGGCCTGATAACCTGGCAAGGGCTCCCACAGAGCTAAACCCTTTTCATCCAATATCTGCAGAATATTGGGTCTGTGAGTCCATCATTAACTCCTGTATTTCGGGAAACAAAAATCACAGAAAAATCTATTAAAAAAAATTGTCTCAGCTCACTACTGGAGAGCATGTTTCCATCTTACTTTATTTAGAACAAAAAAACATCTAATTTCTCTAAAACTGAGTCAATTACCACCATCAATATTCTACGTTCGCATAGGTAAATTGCAAGAACTTAATATAAACCTTTCTGTTTGCTACTCATTAAAGACCCTTCCAAACTTCCCTGTGATAAATCCTTTACCTAGTCAAAAAAAATTGCACTTCAAAATGTCTTAATCCTTATGATCATACCTCGTAGTACTAAAATCATTTATAATAATTATTCGCTGTAATGTCTTCGATGACACATTACATATAATATCCACAAAAAAAATGTATGAATTAGATGTTGCGGTTTTAGTTCAATGCTGGTTCAATGCAAGTATATCATTGACGAAGGACCATTAGCGGAACAATGAATAAAACATTGTATCGTTTAAAAAGCGGGTTTAAGAAACAAATGATGCGCTTTTGTAAACATAAAATAAACAAAATGAAAGCGGTTTAGCGGTTGTTACAACCGGAACTAATAACTCGCGGACTCGTAACACAATAACAACAAAAAGCGGCCGTCTTAAGACGGTATCAAAAGCGTCCAAATAGCTTGGAATACAATACACAAAATCACGAATACTGTCAATATTTTACACGCAAAAAACACTTAAAATTAGCATTAGCGTGACGGAAGGTTTTGGAAAAGGGCAGAAGTTTAAAAATCAATGAAGTAATTCAATCAAATTTAAACAATAAACTAAACAAATTGCAGGAACGCACCATTCCGCCAGCCTTGAATTACTAATTTCAAAACTAAGGGTCCACTGGCAGTGGACAGAGATTACAAGAGGTCGCTTCAAAGTACCACTTGCAGTTCTAACTGTAGCAACGCGTACAACACCATCACCTCCAGGATGTACGTCAATAATGCGCCCTAATGGCCAATTCAAAGGAGAGGAAGTGTCTTGCTTCAAAATAACAAGAGTACCGGGCTTAACAACCTCTGAAGGATCAGTCCATTTGCTCCGTTGATGAAGAGTATGTAAATATTCTTGCGACCAACGTTTCCAGAATGCCTGATGCAATCGACGCAGTAACTGCCATCTGTTGAGGCGATTAGATGGGACAGATAAGAAATCAGATTCAGGAGGTGCTGTTAAAGGTTGCATTGTAAGAAACATTCCAGGACTCAAGGCGGTAAGATCCGATGGATCGTTGCTACAAGGGGTTATAGGTCGACCTGCGCAAATACAGTAGAAAGTTTTTCGTTAGGATTTGATCTCCAACGACACGTCTTAAGTGAGCTTTAACGGATTTAATTCCGCTCTCCCCTAGTCGTCCAAAGTGAAGAGCCGAAGGGGGGCTGAAATGCCAAGAGATGGTTTCTCGTGCAGCAGTAGCTCTAAAAGATTTCAAGATTGTGAGCACAACGTGCAATGAATCGTCGCAAAGCTGCCAAGAACGCATCAGCAGACAAATCTGATACGAGTTCTAGATGAACAGCTTTCGTTGCAAAGCACTTAAACAGGCACAGATAAGCCTTTAAAGTTTTCGACCCTCTAGTTTTAGCCATGGTTATAGTGAAGGGACCAGCAAAATCTACTCGAACATCAGAAAGGCGTTTCAATTGTGAAACGCGGGAAATGGGCAAATTTCCCATGAAGGGTTGGTTAGCAGAAGGATTAAGCTTCCAACAAGAAACACATTTAGAAATGACGCTACGAATTACTATCTTTGCGGATAGAAACCAAAATCGTTGCTGCAAAAGAAATTGAACGGTTTGGATTCCTGCGTGAAGATTGGTGACATGACAATTAGATTAGTCACACGACTTTTACTTGGTAGCAGTGCGGGAAATTTAGTATCAAACGGCAATGGAGCATTAGCCAATCTACTACCAACTCTAAGAGTTCCCTGTTCATCAAGAAACGGCGAAAGTTTACGAAGCGATTTGGTCAAAAGTTTTCGTTCTCGAAGAAGGGAAATCTCTTTAGAAAAATATTGATCTTGAACATATAGAACAATGCGAAGCTGAGCCTGATATAACTCAGCAGCCAAAAATGATCCAGAGCCCCTACGGTCTGGATTGCGAGCGTTATCAACAAAGTGACAAATATGAGCTATAATGCGGGTAATACGATTAATAGAAGAATGTTCTTCTAACAAAGTACCAATAAATTTGGTGAAGCGGTGACTTGAAGCGCCACTATACGGGCTTCAGTCATAACTAGCGGTGACATGCTTGAGTCTGAGCAAGCATGTGGCAAACAAGCGGTAATCAACAATTGTGGGCCTTTCCACCAAAGTGTATTGCCTAACAAATCTGATGGCAAAGTGCCGCGGGAACCCAAGTCAGCGGGGTTATCACAAGATTGGATGTAAAACCAATGCGAAGAATTGAATTGAATGTAAGCAACTCGATTACTGACAAATGTCTTCCAACGGTGCGGGGAAGAACTAAGCCATGAAAGGACTACCGTGGAATCTGACCAGCAACGAATCACCTTGAACAACAAACGACTATTGAATTGCTCATAAACATAATGAGTCAACTTAGCGGTAAGAACTGAAGCACACTGTTCCATTCTGGGAAGTGACAAAGTTTTCAAAGGGGCAACTTTCGATTTAGACAACACAAAAAAACTTTGACGAAATCCAGATGCGGTTTCGAACACAAAATAAACAACAGTGGCATAACCTTTCTCAGAAGCATCACCAAATGCGTGAAGTTCACATCTAGAAAAGTTTTCTATAGCAAGCAGGCGAGGCAAAACTAAATTCTTCAAGGTCAACACAATAGCGATAATGTCTTGCTGCAACTTGGAACCGATAAACAAACAATCATTCAAAGATAACCGATGAGGTATCTTAGCGGATGCATTAAACACAACACGAAGTTTGGTTGTGCTACTATCGGGTTTCAAAACACCATGATGCGTATGTAGTAAAAATCAGAAGCAGTAGCCGGATCAGGAAGCAACTCCATATGATCAAGCTCTAAATACTCTTTGAGAAAATCACAATATTGTTTGTAGAGATCTGGTTGCTGTAGAAGACGTCTTTCTAAAGAGTAGAAACGTTGTACGGCGAGATTATACATTCCATCAATAGCAGAAAGTGTATTTCGAAAAGGAGGGTGCACAACGAATTTACCTGAATCCAATCTTCTGCATCTCTCGGAAAATATTTTTTCGCAAATAAGATCATCAGGGGGCTGAACCAGTGCGGTAGGAACATCTTCAATTGTCCAGAACCTTTGGAGTGAATCATCTAATGATACTACATCTTCAATTTGACAAAAAAGCGAAGTTGGGTTTATGACTGACTGAGAGTGAGAGTTACCAGAACTCGAAGACACTCTACCCATAAGGATGTAACCAAACACAGTGTTAATAGCATCAGGAACACCTTCCTTTCCCAGAAGACGTCCATCCAACAAAATTTGAGAGAATATATCGGCACTTAACAAAAGGTCAATAGCGTCTGGGCTATTCAAACCAGGATCAGCAAGTTTCAAATTGGTTAGATATGCCAAATTAGCCATATTAATGGGCGCAACAGGCATATCATTGCAAATGCGGGGTAAAACAATAGTATCAACAACAAAATTGCACTCGCGCTTAACTATAGAGCGAAGAGAAAGGGTAAGAGAGCCCTCAGCAGAGGTACTCTGCACAGAACCTAGCCCGTTGAGTTGAATCGAAGCGGGCATAGGTCGGAAGCGTTTCACAGCCTTGCTCGCAATAAATGATGTCATGCTACCTGAATCTAGCAGACATCGCAAAGTTTGATAAGAACCGTGCTTATCTAATACCTCAACTAAAGCGGTAGATAACAACACATTTGAATTGTATGACAAAAGTGAACTATGACAAGAAGTTGGCGGTAGAGAAGGTTCGGGACTTTCAACAGCATTAATGGTACTGGATCCACCAAATGTGGATGAAGCAATGTGTGATGGCGTTGTTGGCAGTTGCGGCAAGTGGATAAAGATTTACAGCGAGAATCGCCTAAGCAATTAAAACAAAGTCTAAAATCTTTAACAAACTTAAACCGCGCGGATACTGATTTGTTCAAGAATTCAGAACATTTGTAAATCGCATGATCGGATTTACAAACTAAACAATTTCTATTCTTAGTGCCAAACAAAGATGTAGTGAAACGGGAAGAATGTTGTTTGAATTCAATAGTAACTTTTTGTCAACACTTCGCTTTGCCTTGCGGGATAATTCAACATGTTCAAAGGCATCGCAATGCTTCGACAAAAAATCAACAACTTCCGAGCGGATCGGAAAGTCATCTTGAGCGGTCACAGTACCATGGTAAAGTTCAAATTTAGTGGCTAAATTCTTTGGGACTCGTTTCAACATCATCTGAATGATACAAAAATCCCACTGATTTACTGGTAAACCCAAATTCTTCAGTGCTTCCAAATTATCACTGAAGTCATCCAATAACTTCCGAACCTCTGAAGGGCTATCTGAAGTTAGTTGGGGGAATTGTTCTAAAGTTGACCAATGAGACTCCGCGATTAACCAGTTCGCTTGAATTTTTTCAAAAGTGTTTCATAAGCACTTAAGTAATTGTTTTATATTCGTTTAAAATTCTTAATAGCCTCAAAAGCAAGCCCTTTTAAAGCTAACTGCAAATATTTGAACTTCTGCATAACACTGAGGTTTTCATTATTGTAAATTAATTAATCAAACAAATCAATAAAAGTACCAAATTCCAATATGTCTCCACTAAATGAAGGCAAATCAATTCGCGGCAAAGCAACACTTTCCTGTTCCCGAGCTATATTTTGTGGCGTAGAATTCTGAACAGATTTCAATTTAGCAAAAATAGACCTAATTGAATAAAACAATTTTTCAAATTTATTGCGAATGTCATCCTCAAAGTCAAAATCATCGTTAATCGTTGCCATGTTTTCGACCAGGCCGGTGATTTACTTCGAAATCCTTCATTGTCAATAACCCTTTTAACACTCTGTGATTAAGGTAAATTTCGAATTAGTAAGAAAATTCGAAAATTGTCGTACTCCAAAAATAACAGTAAGTAACTCTTTTTTCGTGGTAGAATAGTTTTTCTCTGCTTGGTTCATTTGTCGGCTTGCAAACGCCACCGGTCTCTCTTGCCCATCTCTGATTTGACTTAATATGGCGCCAACGCCAGTATTGGACGGGTCTGTGGCTAAAATGAACGGCTGACTAAAATCTGGTACTATTAAAAGCGTGTTATTTGTTAGGGCGGCCTTTAATTTTTCTATTGATCCTAAAACTTTAGCTGTGATTTGAAATTTCACGTCTTCGTTAAATTAGTTAAGGAGCAGACATGTATAGGTAACTCGTTGCCATACTTTCTCAATAACTTCATTAGTCAAAATTCTGCCAAAAAAATACACATAAAAAGTTTCCATTTTCCTATCATTTGGGCAGTTTCTTCACTTACTTATCATTGGTAAACCCGACACTATACTCTGCCATAGTACTATAAGTTTAAAAGCCATTGTATAGAAATTATTATAGAAAGTGGTTGATTTAACAACCACATCGTTACCGCGTATACAATCGCTGAATCTATAAAATATTCTTGGGTGTCGGATTTGATATTTGAAACTTTGGTGGTGCTTATTGCTATCAGTTCCCGCATAAAGTAAATATCTGTTGCATTAAATTTATTTTGTGTGAAGGCCGTGCGTGAGCTTTCTATTTAAGTTACCATTGTACAGAGCGGTTGCAAATATTGCTGGCAAACTACTGAAACTCTAGTCGACATATAGTCGACTTAGACCTGCGAGCGTAAAATATGTAATGTCGAATATTAATACACAGGTTTGTTTGCCTTCAACATATAGAAAAGGAATTTATGTAAACAACAAAGATAGAAAACTATTTGTAAACAAACTGGTATAACTATACATGCCAGTGGCGGGTCAGTTTCAAATCGTTAAAGGTTCAATATCGTAATATTTCATCATTATAAAGATTAAATTGGAAATTGGTGGAGATAGTTATATAAAAATAAAATACAAGTAAATAAAAATATTTATTAATAATAAATGTATGACAATAAGACAATTACCATAATAAATTACTAATTTTAAAACATATATGTTCTACCAAGTATCTATCAATAACCACATCTTTATCAAGTTTTTAAAATTCTAACATAAGTATAATACTTTATATAGAACGGGTCTCTTTATTTTTCTGAGTATTAATGTTACTGGGTAATTGAGATAAATAAGTATATTTTAAATGTTGCTCCCATTATTATCCCCATAAAGCCGGCTTATATTATTTCTGAATTATAATATTCCCAGCGATATATATATATATATATATATATATACATTGAAATATAGTCCGTGGGTTCAATTTAGAATTATTAAACCGCGTTTTCTAGAACTTTATTTACATTCAAACAGCTGATTATATGACAATAACAATCCCATATACGCTAGTCGTTATCACTCCTGGCGATCGTGGCGTGCTTCTTTTATATCACCAGCGTAGAATTTTCCAGTAGAAATCATCATCAGCTGCCGAGTCTTTTCGAGAATCGTATTTTTTATCTTCAAGCGTTTGTTGTCGTGCTGAAATGACACAGGGTCGGCTTTGGGTAAATTTCGTAACACTGCCCCCCCCCCCTTTAATTCTAGATCGATCAGAAACTCCCCTCCATGGTACGGAGCGAGTCGATCTAAATGAACCACCTTCAATTTAGCCTTGGGGTTTCGACGGATCCGGTAGACGACGTCATTAAGCCTCTTGACCACCTCGTATGGACCATCCCAGGCGGGTGTAAGACTTTGTCCCTCTCCTGGAACCCGACTGAATTGGCCTTGAGGTCGTATCGCGTCTTCATCCGGTCACTGGTGGCCAACATCTGCGTTCGCGCTAATTCGTGTATTGCCAGCATGTTATGTCGGAGCTGGTCGGCATAATCGTCGATGTCTTGGGGAGGTTCTTCGGGGGAGCCAAATGCCAAGTCGCATGGTAATCGCAGCTCCTTTCCGAATAGGACCCTGGCTGGGGTCAGGCCTGTACTATTATGTACAGCAGAGCGATATGACAACAGGAATAGCGGAATATGCTCATCCCAATCACGCTGGTTATTGCTGACGACCTTGGATAGGTGTTGTTCCAAGGTCCTGTTGAATCTTTCCACCATGCCGTCTGACTGTGGGTGTAATGGTGTTGTTCTCGTTTTTCTGATCCCCAACATCATGCAGACCTTCTGGAATACATTCGATTCGAAGTTATGCCTCTGGTCTGAATGTAATTCTATCGGGACGCCAAACCTGCTGAATAGTTGTTCTACTAGCACCGTCGCTACCGTGGTTGCCTCTTGCTTGGGTATCGCATATGCCTCAGGCCATTTGCTGAAGTAATCCATTGCGACCAGAATGTATTTGTTCCCCCTCTCAGACTCGGGAAACGGACCGGCGACATCGATGGCGATTCTCTCAAATGGGACGCCCACATTGTACTGCTGCATTCTGCCCTTGGTCCGGGTCTTCGGGCCCTTACTGGCGGCACATGTGGCACATTTGCGGCACCAAGCTCTGACGTCTTCGAAGTAATTCACCCAGTAGTACCGCTGGTGAACTTTGTCTAGGGTTTTATTCATGCCCAGGTGGCCTCCGGTAATTCCATCATGCACTTCGGTCAGGATGGCTGGCCCCTTTTTCTTCGGAACTACCAGTTGGGACTTGGTTTCTCGTCCATCAGCGCTTTCCCAAACTCGCTTGAGCATTCCATTATCTACTCTTAGAGAGTCCCACTGAGCCCATAACGATTTCAGCACGCCGGAGTATCTAGCTACCTCGTCCCATCGTGGCCTGGGTGCCCCTCTCATTTTGAGTGACAAGATTGGTTCGATGTCTGGATCAGCCATTTGGTCCTGGATGCACTGTTCCGTTGTCCAGTCTTCATTGGCCTGCACTCGGATCTGCCTGATGGAGATACCCTCTCGCTGTTCCGTCTTCAAACAATGCTTACATTCCGCTCTACAGGGTCTTCTGGATAGGGCATCGGCATTATTGTGCAACCGGCCGGCACGGTGTTCCACCTTGAAGTCGTATTGCTGTAATTTCTCCATCCATCTGGCCAGTTGTCCTTCCGGTGTCTTCATGTCCAGCAGCCATTTGAGTGCGGCATGATCTGTTCGGATTAAGAAATGGCAACCATAGAGGTATTTATGGAAATGGTCTACAGCCCTTATTATTGCAAGAAGTTCTTTTCTGGTGACGCAATAATTTCTTTCTGGTTTCGAGAATCCACGGCTGTAGTACTCGATCACCCTCTCTTCACCATCTTGCACCTGGGATAGGACGGCCCCCAAACCGGTGTTGCTGGCGTCGGTATCTAAAATGAACTTGCCGGACTGTGTAGGAAAGGCTAGGATTGGGCTGGAACATAGTGCTGCCTTCAGTCGTCTGAAAGATGTTTCGCAATCCTGATTCCAACGGAAGGTCTCCTTTTCTGTGGTCTGCCGATGTAGAGGGGCGGCAATGGTGGCAAATCCCCCAACAAAACGCCGGTAGTATGAACAGAGGCCCAAGAAGCTTCGGAGTTTATGCTTGACCCTCGGGACTGGCCAATCACGGATCGCTTCAATCTTATCCTCGTTAGTGCGGATTCCTGACTCGGAAACGACGTGGCCCAAAAACTCTACTTCTTTTTGGAACAAAGAACACTTCTTCGGGTTGAGTCTCAGGTTGGCGTTATTAATTCTGGAGAATACTTCGTCCAGGTTCTTCAGATGGTCGTCGAATGTCTGGCCCATGACTAGAAAGTCGTCGAGGTATACTAAGCACGTCCTCCATGTTAACCCGCTCAGTACATACTCCATTAGCCTCTCAAATGTAGCGGGTGCATTACATAACCCAAAGGGCATGACCGTGAACTGAAACAGCCCTTTACTGGTGGAGAACGCTGTCTTCTGTCGTTTGCGTGTAGACCAACCGGCCAATATCCACTTTTTAGGTCTAGTGTTGAGAACCAACGGGAGCCTGCTAGTGTGGTCAAAGTGTCATCGATTCGGGGGAGTGGATAGCTGTCTTTCTTCGTGACATCATTCAGCTTTCTGTAATCCACGCAAAATCGGGTGGTTCCATCCTTCTTTTTAACTAACACGACGGGAGCAGACCATGGACTGATGGATGGCTCAATAACTCCATTTTGTAACATGGACTCGATGTTTACGTCGACTGCCTGTTGTTGCCCCAATGGTAGTCGTCTAGGTGGTATTCTGATGGGTTGAGCCTTCCCGGTATCTATTCGATGCTGGATGATGTTGGTGCGACCGGTGGTTCCATTTTTACTGTTAAAAATTTGCCAGTGTTTTGTGATAAATTGCTTGGCTTTCTTCTGGTTCTCTGGTGTCAAGTGTGTCAAATGGTCAGCAAACTGTTGTAGGAACTCTTTATCGGGCCCTGGCTCCCTCACCGACGTCTGGTACTCTTCTTCGCAATTGATGATGGTCTCTACTGGCTCGAAACAAGCTATCTCTTGACCATTGGTAATTCTGATGTCGTTGTTGGACAGATTCAGGACTCTGATTGGTATATCTCGTCCGGTTTTAACTATAGCCCGTCCAAATAAGTAGTCATGAGCTGAGTGTACGGGCTCCACCATTCCAACCCATCTCCCAGGATTGCTGTCTAGCTGCCCATGAATAATCTGTTCCGTTCGACCGGGAATTCTCGCTGAAGACTTTGCCACAATTTTTATGGGGGTGACTGATGTGTTGACGGGCCGTGTCAATACAAATTCCTCATTTAGGAACTGAAGAACATCATATCTCGGGTCGAACATAAATCCATGCTGGCTAATTAGGTTCATTCCCAGTATAAAATCGTCCTCAATATTCGCTACCAGGACCCTATGCCGGATCATGTTGTCCCCTATCTGTAGCACGACATCTGCCTCACCCTGTATTGACATGGACTCGCCGGTGACCGTTCTGAGCTGGATGTTATTGGTAACTGGCTGAATTTCTGATGCTCTCAAGACCCTGGACTTGGCAATGGACACAGTGGCGCCGATGTCGATGGTGATGGTAACTGCTCGCCCATTGATGGTGCCTCTGATGACTAGGCTGCCGCTATCTCGGCAAAATCCCCGGATGGATAACGTTTTGGGGGCTGGTGGAGGGACAGTCAGCATTCGCCCCCCCCCCCTATACTGACTGACTGACGGTCCCTGGACATGTGGCTGTTCTGTTGGTTACCCCTGGTCGGTGATCGTTCAGGTGGCCTCACTCGACAATTACGTTGGAAGTGTCCTGTCCGTCCGCAGCGGTAACATGCCCCTCTGGTGCCAGTTCTTTGTGACCGGTCTAATATTTTGTTCAGACCAGCCAGCAGCGCTTGAAATGGTGACTCTGACTCTTCCTGGTTGAAGGAAACTGCTCGGACCCTCGGCTTGGACATGTTCATGACGGCCTCTACTTCCAAAGCCCGAAGTAGAGCTTCATTACTCTTCTTGACGCCACTCAGTCTTAAATTTCTTTGAACTTCCACATCTCTGATGCCGTTTATGAAACTCTGTGTGGCCAACTGGTCTTTCGTTTCCTCTGGCAGGTCTGGATAGGACAAGTGTACTAACCGTCTAATCTCTGCTTCGAATTCTTGAAGGCTTTCACCGGATCTTTGCGTTTTTCCACTGAGTTGGACTTGGTATACCTGGCTCAAGGATTGATTGTCGTAGCGTTTGTTTAGGATGGCGATGATCTTGTCGAAATTACCTTGTTCATCGACTGGAATGCTTTGGAGGAGTTCTAGGGCCGGACCTCTTAACGAAATTACCAGAGAAGTAGATTTTTCTTGATTATCCCATCCATTAGCTGTAGCCACAGCCTCAAATTGCCGTTTATACATAGGCCAAGATGAGCTGCCATCAAATGTGGGTGGTTTACTAATGGAACCTCTAGTACTCACGGTGTTCTGGTATTTTCCTCATTAATGATATCTTAATAAGTAACGTAAATTGCTTATTATAACCTGTTGCAGCTTGACATTTTAATTGTACTATTTCCGACCTTTTTTAGATAACTAAATAGTCTATTCATCTTATTTATTATATAACTGTCTGAACTGTCTCTTTTCTTAGTTCTATCAATTTTTACTTTTAGGTGTACATGTTCTGAATTATTCAATATCGTTGATATTTGTTGTAAACTTTGGTTAACTGTTATTTTTAATTTACTTATTGTTACTCTGTTGCTTTTTGTCCTGTTCTGTAGTTGGGTGTAAACCTGTGAACAGTAAATAAATAAATAAATAAATTTTCCTCGCTGTAAGTCCTGTTGCATTTTTTTAATTTCCGTTTCTACCTTGTCTTGGATGGCACTGATTTGGTCTTGAACTGTGTTTTGTATTGAACTGATTTCAACTTTTACCTGGCTTTGGATGGAATCGAGGTAATCTACTTTTGTTTCAAGAGTGTCCACGGTATTTTTTATGGTCTTAATGTCATCATTTATCTCTTTTATATCAGACTCAACTATTTGCATTCTTTCATTAACTGTTTCATTAACTTGTCTTACTATTTGCATTAGTTGTTCAAATTGCATTTGTCTTTTTTCTTCAGTTATTTTAAATTCATTTTGTCGTTTTAATTCAGTTTGATCTTGTTTTTCTACAAATTTCGAGAATAATCCTTCCATTAAATTTTGTTGTTTTTCTTCCATCGTGGAAACAAGATTTTGTTGTTTTTCTTCCATCGTGTAAACAGATTTTGTTGTTTTTCTTCCATAGTGGAAACAAGATTTTGTTGTTTTTCTTCCATCGTGGAAACAAGATTTTGTTGTTCGCTTTTCATCGTAGTGACAAGATTTTCTAATTCAACTTTAAGTTTATCATCAAAAGATTACACTAACCTTTGTTGAATTTCTTCTTGATGTTGTTTCTCCTTCTTATCACGTTTTTCTAGAATCTGTGCAACTTTTCCATACTACGAGTTTCCATAAATCAATTTTCACTGCACTTAATCCTTTACTTCTGATCACCAAATTGCAATATAGTCCGTGGGTTCAATTTAGAATTATTAAACTAATATTCACTTTCACTTTTCTAGAACTTTATTTACATTCAAACAGCTGATTAAAATATGACAATAACAATCCCATATACGCTAGTCGTCGCGGTATCACTCCTGGCGATCGTGGCATGCTTCTTTTATATCACCAGCGTAGAATTTTCCAGTAGAAATCATCATCGCTCCTTCCGCTGCCGAGTCTTTTCGAGATTCGTATTTTTTATCTTAAAGTGTTTGTTGTCGTGCTGAAATGACACAGGGTCGGCTTTGGGTAAATTTCGTAACAATATATATATATAAAACTCTACTTGTGGGTGATGCTTATTATACAAAAACTGGAAATTATGCCTAGTATACCGAGCGTGCAATTGCACAAATTTTCTAATTTTATGTATAAAGTGCCTACCAGTATCAATGGAATGATAATTATAATCTAATTAAAAAATTGGTGGTAAAGTACTAAACTGAAACAATGGCAGTTATAACCGAATGGGTAAAACTGATATAAAGTAAACGAGCAAAAATAGAGTATTGAAAATGAAACAATTAGAACAATATACCTATATGGGTACATCAAAGAGAAATATGTGCATATTAAAAATAGGGGAAGAAATGCCTACAGAGGTTTATTTCTTTAGTATTTAAAGTGACCAGAGTGTAGTGAAGTTAACGATTCCCACATATGCACACGCTTATTACTAATAATATACGTGCCATATGTATATGATCAAATTGCTTACTGCACCACATATTGATCACTGCAATTATCAAAGCATACAATCAACATCATGCAAGCTATTGGTGTTTAAAATGTATAGTTTTGGTAAATAAACTTCTGACACGGTTGCTTAAACCACAATCTAGTTTTTTAATAGTTTCATGATGTATTTGAATGGTAAAATATTTTTTTAATATTAATTTAATAAAATCCATGAAATGATCACTTAGTGGTTCTTCGTCAAAAATGTGATCTCCCAAATAAGAATATAGTGAGTAAATGCCTAAACAATGTTCTAGCCAGTCTCACTTAAATCATGTAATTTTTATTAAATATACTAAATGTCTTATCAAAAACTCGCATACATTTTTCAGCAGTTGAACACACAGTTATTGTAAATTCAGACGCATTACACAACTTACCATATTCATACAGCTTTCTTCTTTGTAAAAGAGAAGATGTTTCTTCACTTTCCAGTAACATTACACATTTCTAACATACAATACACTTTCTAAGACTTCTTGCTACAAAACCTGATACATATTTAACTATGTCTCGAGTGTAAGTTGTTAAATGCCAAGCATTAGACGTAATAAAGTCCATGTCCTCCAGTTCCCTTAAAATTTGTAGGTACTCTTCAGATTCCTGCAAGTCACCATTTTCTGTTGCTGTATGTCGTCTACTGGTACAATGTAAAATTGAAGTTGCATCAAGGGCAAGTGCATTTCCTGAATCAGCACCCTTTACTTCCACATGAACTATCAATCTTTTGTAGGCATTTTCAAACTGTCTTGCTGTGGGATTGTTATTATGCCCACCTCTACTTCTTAAGCACAAAAAAATATTTCCAAATGGTCTTGTGACAACTTGTAGGACAAAAGATACTTAAGGATGGCATTACTTGGTTTTACATACTGGTTATATATTTCTTGTAAACTCTGTGCAAATGAGGAACCCAAGAAAACCAACTTTCCTGCTAGTCGATAAAATTGAATCTGCTCCATAGTGAAGATGAAATATATATGTTGCACCTCTCTTAAACGTTTAAACATATCATTTTCTGTAATAGGTGAAAGTATATATATTTAGAAAAACGGTTTCGTGAATTAAGTATGTCGAAAATGTTATTGAACATTATCAAAAACTCTTCTGTAGACTCCGATCCATTGAAGTTTGGTAGTTTTAAGTCCTTCCTAAGATAAGCCAATGCATCTGCCACACTTTTACTCAAAGTTTGACCGGCCAACTTCACCTTCATTTTCTCACGTGCCCATTCAATATGTCTTCTTTTAATTTTTGTGGCAGCATTTAATCCCTCACATGCTTGTAAATCTACGAGCATTTCGAGATATTTGAAAACAATTTGTTGACCTTGGCCATTATTGGGAATTTTATAACTTCCCCAAGAATTTCTGACCAATTTCAACATATGGGACGGGTCTAAAAAGATAAACACTTTATGTCCAGCCACAGGATGATTAAAGTATGTTCTTAACCTGGTGGGGTTTGAAAGTTCTGCTCCGAGATATTTAGCCATAGCAAAATTAGAAGCTGCTCCATCAAATGTCATGGAAGTAACAATAACTCCACTTTCATGAATAAATTGTAATGCCTGGGTCACTAAATTTGTTTTTTCAGATCCACTTAAACCATTTATTAGAAAATATCCAACTGGTATTTTCCAATGTTTATTTATACCAACAAGCATAAATACCAATGCTTCTGTGGCTTCAAGAAGTAAATCAGATGTTAAATTGGAACCTACATCAATGTATGCACAAAACTTTTTGCCATTCCATTCAATTTGTTTCCTAACAGACATTTCATCTAATATTAGATTGCATATAATTTTTTGTTTCTTGTTGTCAGCTTCAGATACTTTAATTTTTAATGCAGTCAGAGCTTCTTTAGTGAATCCTGGACCTCCATCAACTGTCTGGTACCATTTTCTAATGGTACTGGGATGAGGAAGATTCTTATTACATTTTTGACTAACATAACAATATGCTTTTGGTGAATAGAAGTGCAATGTCATAGCAAAGGTTCATAGTACTGGACTATACTTTTCCTTTGATTGTCCTTTCAAAATTCTACTGAATAATTCTTTTGCAGAATCTGACAGACTTTCCTAAAATAAAAGAATACCCCTTTAAAAGAACAAATACAGATAAATTTTGCTATAAGAAAAAAGTAATTATAAATGTCTTAGAATGCCAGACTGTATGTGATAGAACAACGGAAAATTTATGCGGCAGCATAAGGGTTTTCTCTACTCGCAACGAATTTGGAAAAACATATAAAGTAGATAATCGAAAATCAAAGTATATTACAAAAATCTCTCGCAGGATAAACAATTTTGAAAATTATGAAAAGTGAAGTAAACTCAATACTGCCAAATAACTTCAGCAAAACATTGTTGGAGTACGTCATGTGTAAACAGATTAGTAATATTGAAATATATCACATATATTACACCAGAAAACAAGTTGACAAATGCATAGATCTGCTTACTCTTAGTCAATATCGCATGAGAGTTTTTGTATAAGAAATTATTCCTACTACAATTTAATTTTCAATTATTTAACTTATCTGTTTTTCATTGTGAGAAGAGAATACCCATATGGACAATCAAAATTTAATTCATACCTGCAATGTCACTTCAGCTGATTCAGTAATAAAATTCCGCTCCTTTAAATAAGATAATAAAAAATTGAGGCAATTTACTTTATTTTTCAACCTGCGATTAGAATTCTGTAAATTCTTTATTTTTCTCTTATGCTCTGCAAGTTTATTTTTGAAAATATTAAAACTGTGATATGCCTTCCTGGGGGAAACCAAGTTTTCTTTTTTTATGTCACCAGGATATCTGATCTGCTTTACCCTACAAATAATTCATTTACAGATATTTATAATTAACATTTCAATAATTAGTGTACCATCTATATTTAGGTGTTATAAATGCATTATTAGATTCACTATTTTCCCTTTTGTTCTATTGTCAGATGTTACATCCCTTTCAGTTATTTTTCTCCTGTAAAAGATATTAATCAATTTTTATATGATACATATTGGAAATTTTGGCAAGTATTTAATAACATACAGAAAACATTAAATGTAATGTGTGAGTATTCTGAAGTACCTTTTTTGTTTTGGTGGTGTACAGGAGAGCTGGTCATTTTCACTGCAAATTTCAGATGCAGTTACTGTGAATGAGGATGAACTTCTAACAGTTGTATCCTCTAGGAATGTGTCAGTTCTAACTGGCTGAAGTGGTTTAGCTCCAGTTACTGCATAATAATCTGAACTGCCAAACAAACAATTACATATTATTACTCTAAATTTTATCTCAAAACTGAGCTGTAGCATTAATAATAATTTCAGTTATGTGGTCATAAACAAGTTCTAGTTCCTCCATTTTTTTAAATCTATTTTTCAAAAATTTGGTATCTTCCCCCACAATACATAATAACCCACATAGGAGAATAATCTAAAGTACCTTTTATGTTTTGGAGGTGTACAGGAGAGCTGTTCACTTTCACTGCAATTTTCAGAAACGGTTACTGTGGACGAGGAAGAACTTCTAACAGTTGTATCCTCTATGAGTGGCTGAAGTGGTGTAGCTCCAGCTACTGTGTAATAATCTGAACTGAAACGCCAACAATTACATGTTATTGCTGTACATTTTAGCTCAAAACTGAGTAGTAGCAATAGTCATAATTTCAGTTATGTGATCATAAGCAAGTAATATTTCCCTCAAATAGTTTTTATAACCGAAATAATATTTTCAAACAAACTGCAAGGAATTTGTAAACATCCCCAACAAGATAGTAAACCAAATAATCTAACATAAGTTTTATGTTTTGGTAGTGTACATGGTAGCTGTTCATTTTCACTGCAAATTTTAGAAGCTGTTAGAGTAGAAGAGGAAGAACTTCTAACTGTTGTATCCTCTAGGAGTGTGTCAGTTCCAATTTGTAGAAGTGGTGTAGCTCCAGCTACTGTGTAATAATCTGAACTGAAAAGCAAACAATTACATGCTATTACTGTAAATTTTAACTCACAACTGAGTAGTAGCAATAGTAATAATTTCAGTTATGTGACAGAAGCAAGTAATATTCCCCTCAAATATTTTTTATAACCGAAATAATGTTTTCAAACATACTGCAAGGAATTTGTAAACACCCCCAACAATAGATAGTAAACCAAATAATCTAACATACGTTTTACGTTTTGGTGGTGTACATGGTAGCTGTTCATTTTCAGTGCAAATTTCAGAAGCTGTTATAGTCGAAGAGGAAGAACTTCTAACAGTTGTATCCTCTAGAAGTGTGTCAGTTCCAAGTTGTTGAATTTGTGTAGCTCCAGCGTAATAATCTGAACTGAAAAGCAAACAATTACATGGTATTACGGTAAATTTTAACTCAAAACTGAGTAGTAGCAATAGTAATAATTTCAGTTATGTGAACATAAGCAAGTAATATTTCCCTTAAATATTTTTTATAACTGAAATAATATTTTCAAACACACTCCAAGGAATTTGATATCATCCACAACAATAGACAATAAACCAAATAATCTAACATACCTTTTACATTTTGGTGGTGTACATGGTACCTGCTCACTTTCACTGCAAATTTCAGAAGCTGTTACAGTAGAAGAGGAAGAACTTCTAACAGTTGTATCCTCTAGGAGTGTGTCAGTTCCAAGTTGTTGAAGTGGTGTAGCTCCAGCTACTGTGTAATAATCTGAACTGAAAAGCAAACAATTACATGTTATTACTGTAAATTTTAACTCCAAACTGAGTAGTAGCAATAGTAATAATTTCAGTTATGTGATCAGAAGCAAGTAATATTTCCCTCAAATATTTTTTATAACCGAAATAATGTTTTCAAACATACTGCAAGGAATTTGTAAACATCCCAACAATAGATAGTAAACCAAATAATCTTACATACGTTTTACGTTTTGATAGTGTACATCGTAGCTATTCATTTTCACTGCAAATTTCAGAAGCTGTTAAAGTAGAAGAGGAAGAACTTCTAACAGTTGTATTCTCCAAGAGTGTTTCAGTTCCAAGAGGCTGAAGTGATTTAACTCCAGTTACTTGATCATAGTTTGAATTACAAAATACAAATGTACTGTAAAATATACTTCAAAATTGATAAAAATAATAGTAGGTTTTAACTTTAATTTAGAAACAACCAAAAAAACTGTTCATTAATTATTAATTTAGACATTTTAGTTCCATATTCCCTTTACTTCCATCTACGCCCATGATACATATATGTAAACAACGTATTTACTTACCGATGAAGCGATTGTTTGATTATTTTTTTATAACGTTTCTTACAACTTTCACACACTTTTCCCATAATATATAGATTGTTTAGCAGTCACAATATTTTTCACAGATAAATTTATTCTACAAACACCAGTAATTCACAAAATTCCGAAATAAACAAAAACAACTATTCCAACCCTAACAAATACAAAATGTTTTCAAAACAATGTACAGCGTTGCCATGAAAAGAATGCCTTATATATTATTCCTATTAACAACAAAACCATAACCTGTATCTTTTTTTAATTAAGAAAATTAATAGTTTTTCTCTGAGAATTTATCATTTAACACAATCAAATAATTTATGTATCTAAAAATTTTACTCAAAACAATATATTACGTTAGTGAACATAGGCGTATTTGACTGTAAGAATAGCCAACATAGCACATTCCAGTTTGTTACTAAACAAAAGATGTTGGGCTCACTGTTCCGAGACCTATAATTGGTCTACTTTAATTTATGGTCGAAGGCTTAGACTGCAAATGTGCTAATCCCATATTATATAAATTTATAGAAGAAATAAAAACATTTTAAAAGATGCATAAAGTAATTTTAAGAGAGATATTTAATACAGTTGGTCAATTTTTTATTCTTAATAACTTAAAACAAAAGAACTCAAGTGACTTTGCAGATGTTTGTAATCTATTAGTACCATTTGTAATAACGGATTTCGACGTTTTGATTAGAACAGAAATAGTTTTCTAATAAAAAAAACAAATTCATAATTATACTTAAAAAGGAGCAGCAGTTATTTATTTTCAGGAGGATTAAATTAGTTGTTACTATTTAGTTAGGACTCAAGTATCACTTAGTGTATAATTTAATTCTTAATTTAAATATAATTTCAAATATACGTATGACGTGTAAGTTAGTTTTTAATTAAAGTAAAATGTTCAATTATAATATTTGAAACATACTTCACCTATTTACTGGAAAAACTGTGTTTTGTACCCTAACACCAAACTTATATTTTGCACTCGACGCACGTTTCAACGGCGTAAGCTGTCATCATCATGGAGTAAACCAAAACCAGTCAAGAGGACACATTTTTAAGTCGAATAAGATGGGATGTATGACATATCTTAATTGTCTTTTGTTATCCCGCAAATCGCCTCAACTTTAATTTTTCTTATGGCCGTCATATTGACTTTTTCAATTTTTGGAAAGGGTGTCAAATTTTCAGTCCAGTTGTGCCTTACTAGGGCATAAAAAATTTTAGTTTCATTGAAATATCACACTTCATAAAGTTGGGCCTTAATGTTTGTAAGGAGGCCATGACTGTTTTGTCGCAAAATAACAATAATGAGTTGTAGTCAAACAAAAATGTTCCTATAAATCGATTTCCTGAATAAAACATTATTTTATAAGATGTATCCAATTAAAGAACGTAAGTTAGATTAATTTACCAATAACCCAACACCAAACATTACTCCCAACTCTAGTCTGTAAACGTCTCTCTGCCACTTCGTGGGGGTTTTCAACATCCTAGTGATGAATATTGTGAGTTATAGATAGTATTATTGGCTGGAAAAAACCCTTCTAATCGTTCTTTTACTATTTGAAGTGTTTTGGTAACTGTAACATTATTGTGTAGATTTTCAGTGCCAAAATTTGCTAGTGTGAAAGTATTTTTCTATTATATATGAGATAATTTTTCTAAGTCATTTCTGCTGTTTTTAAGATGTAAATTAGAATTACCTGCAAGTAGAGAAATAAGTGTTAAAACAAATTTTGAGAGTTCACTACATTGAGAAGTTCTAGAACTGACAATTGGTCTTAAAATGATGTTTGGTTTATGATTTTTGAACCAAACATGGTGGTTTAGAATAGTGTGGAGTAAGAGTTTTGAGTCCTTGTTCTGTAAATTCCATGTCTGTGATTGTAAAGTAAGCGGTAAATTTTGTGTTCTACAGAAGTTGTTGGATTACTGTTCATTTCTTATATACTAAATTCTCTTAGTTACGTCAGGTAATATAGTCAAACATTTAAATTTTAAATATTATTTATTCTGCCTGTTTATACAGCAAAAGATTTCAAGATGTGCCTCGAGTCATTTTATGGCGAAAAGTTCCTATGAACATATGTCTGCAAACACTTCGTTACCGATGTACAAGGTGTTGAAATCGATTGTTTCAGTTTTTTTCTTGTGACTACTAAAGTTTTCGAGATTTTAGTTCAATTTTGTAGCATTAATGCCTTTATGAAGTCTTTATAATAACATTATAGAAACGATAATGAAAATCTACAGTGTGGTACTTTTTCTGGAGTCATGTGTTTTTTCTACCCCTACAACTTTTTTTTAGTACCGCCCTGGCAATTGACAAAAATTGTAAATGAATCTCTTATGAATTTGCAATCTCTTTTATTACTTGCGCTTTTTTTCGTATCTGCTACTGTATTTGTGTTAAAAAAATATCAATTTCATGTGTACCGTAGAAACAAACAATCCTTCTGTGATGCAATGTGCTATTTATATTTCAAAATCGTTAAAAACAAGTTTACCTAACTTTGAAAACGAAGACATCAAATTAAGTGCTCAAAATGGCCACGTTCAGCCATTAAACACGAGTCTAGACGTCTACACATAGATCTTCGCATTCGATTGAAAATCCCAGGAGAAGCTATATATATATATATAATATGGATTGAGAATACTATTTATTAGATAATTCATTTATTTCAACTTTTCTAAAAGGGTTATAAGCAAGACCTAACCGATTATAAGGTGATGCTTTATCGAATTTACAGATAAATGATCCCAAAAGAGGATAAGACTTAATTTTCCCAGTATCTTTATATTATTTAGTATTAGGAGAACTGAATATATGCTTACAGAAGATATGTTTCATATCTAGTTCCAGAAATTTGATCAAATATTCCACAAATTTTCTATAATTTAAACGACAAAAGTTTGCATAATTAGTTAGTACAGGCAAACTATTCTTTGATAATATTAATTAATTATGTTAGATGTGTTTTTAAGACTTTAGTGGAGTTGGGAACTCTATCAAAATTTCATTTTATTTTAATGAGAGAGGTTAATTATTATGCTTTCTACATTTCCTGATTTTTTTAGTGTTTGTGCCGGATCAGTATTTCTTAGTTGCTTGTATGTATGATTATGTTTAAAAAAATACCAACATTTGACATACATAACTTTATTTTTAAAAATCTGTTAACAAGCTGTAAGAACTGAGGTTTCTGTAATTGTTTTTTTTTAATATCTGTCTATTTTTAGTGGCATTGTTTTAATTCAAAGGTTCAGTTTAATTGTTTTATTAGTGTCGGTTCTTGTTATAAGTTCTCTATCATTATTTGATGTTTATTGAATCTACAAAATTTAAATTTATCTTATTTTTCTAACTTACAATTATGAAAATGTAAGCTTGATCTACCTATATGTCCATTAGGGTATAAACGAAATTTAAATCATTTTAGAATAATCCTTATTCTATCACATTTGTTTAAAACAAGTAAGTTCGGAAGCGTCTTAAATTGCTATTGACCTCTAAAAGCCTTAGATGCTGCCAACTACTATATACTGCTAGCGGGTTCTGAAGAAAGCATTACGTGCAGACATATGCGTATTGCTTACAACTTCGCGTCCTATGCGCATGTCTCAAAATTAGTTACTATTTTTTGATTTTGTCCGCAACACTTTCACTTAAAAACGATATTAGTATATTATTAAGTATATTATATTGTCCAAATGTATTGTAATGTTTTTATTTTCACACTCGGGTTCAGTTCAGTTCTTGGATTTATTTAAAAACACAGTCCAACTCACTCTAATTTATTTCCACTACTTCTACACAATTTATATTCACAGAAACTACTATTTACATTTTATCTTAACTGTACAATACGACCGACGAAAACTGAATGCCCCTATCGCCAGCTGTTCCTTTTATATATTAATCTCGGAATTGTCTGGTACGTCCACGGACTATCGGGAAACTCTTTCATGTTCTGGAAGCTTTAAGGGAATTCCCAGTAACGGCAGCGGTCCGCCTGTTGAGAGACAAACATTTTGGATTCCCAGAATTTATCGGAATAATGTCCCTTCCACGAATTGGTTGATGGCCGATCGCACTAGCTGTCGGATGAATTCTCGTAACAGTATATAGTAAAATAAATCTGAAATCGTTCAAGCGACTTAAAGTTGTTAGAGAAACTCTCTAAGAGAGAAAATATAGGTACTTAAGATTTTTTCTTACTTAAATTTCGATAGATACTCTAACCAAAAAGATATGAAAATCATAAATATTTTCGATAAATAAAATCGAGTCAGTTATCTGTGGAGAAAATACGTAAAACCGTTAAAAATCGAGATTTTTTGTTTTTGCGTTCACAACTAACCAAAAGACATGATTTAGAAAGCTTAAAAAATCCCTAGTTATGGCTATTTTTCAATAAAAAGATGAATTCGCAATTCCGATAGAGGAGCAATCAAATGCTTGTTTTGTTCGTCAACAGTGAAACTACCTCTATTTTAAAATAAAATAATATTATTTCATTGACTACAAGCCTTGTAAATAAAAGCGCGATACCAATATTATTGAAAAAAAATAATAAAAATACATTGATTTTATTTTAAAATAGAGTTATAATACAACTACTGACGAACAAAATAAGCTTCTGATCGCTATACTGAGACATCCCTCTTGCAAGAGGCGAAGATTTTCAAAAACGTTCTTTTTAAAAAAACTAACTAGAGGAAAAAATTAAATTACTAATGACATGTTTTTTCACTTGTTTTTGGCTACATTCTCTGTATCAGGCATTTTTATACAAATTTAACCCGGCGTGAATGAGGTGAAAAATTGTTACACCAGCTGTGAGGTATGACATACCCTAATATAGAATTGTCAATTTTGATAGCTAAAATAACTTTAGAATAATATTTATTACTGTAATATATTATATAACATTAGGGAAATTAGGTATTATGATAAAATAACCCAGTTCTGGTTATAAAAGTATTTATATTTCTAAATAAAATAATGTACTATTGTTTACGAACGAATCAATAATATTTTGAAACTATGACTTAATATCTAAAAATTTGGGAATTTGCGATCAACTGTGCACACAAAATGAAAGAATGAATCTGCCTTAAATAATTTAGCTTCGACATAACATAAAATCAGATCAGAAGACAATTCTGCAGAAAATAGAACTGCTGTAGATTCATCGCACTTCTAAAAGTGTCTATGCCAGGTGCCATCTATACACCACAAATCATTTAGATTCTGTCAATTAGAGCGATTCAAATCTGCTAAATACAGAAGTCCCAAAAACGACTTCATCTCGTCCAAAGTAATGTTTTTCATGTGCTCTTGTGATTCCTAAGGCGACACAAAATCCTCATATTGGATATCACATTATTTGTATAGAAGAGTACCAGAATATTATTCAACATACGATCTGCAATGAAAAGTATCTAACAGCCATATTCTGTGTGGGCACTTTGAGCTGCACCTGTTACACCTAGTTGATCTCGGATAATATTTTCCGATCTTGTGCGGGTGTTTGTTCGATGACAGACTTTTTGTCATTTAGTTCCATCCTTAGCAGTAAAATTGGATTCACGTACCTCATTAGTAGACACTTCACTTCCGACTGTACAATGTGACCGTGGGCGTCTTTTACATCAGAATCTGCATTCTGTTTGGAATCACTTTTCTCGCTACGCTTAGAGCAGTGATCAATTTCTCCATCACTCTCCACTTTCATCAATGGAAAATTCTTATAAAATTTGAGCAAGCCGTCTCTGATTTTGCTCATAAGACATTTTGAAGTTAACACAACCACAAACAAGGAAATTTGATTAATATACGCATAAAATTCAAAACATAACCAAAACACAAAATACTTACACCGACTGTGAGGTCGGGTATGACGCACCCGCTTTATGTTTGCGCACCTGTATTTCACTCTGCCTCCAGTGCAGCACAGTTACTCTCACTCCCAGCACCACCCCCTCCAGCTACCGAGCCTGCCGAGTTCCAGGAATCGCACAGTTAAGAAATATCTAGTGTTTTACAAATCGGCGGGTATGAAATACCCGATCTCATTCACGCCGGGTTAAAATTTAGTCTGCAAAAACAATAAACGCGGTTTTTAACGGTTCTTCAGATCTTTCTCAAAAACTATTCATCCAATCCTCATTTGATAAATATTTCTTCTCATTAAACATTTATCTGTTGAACAAATATATGGTCCATATTTTTTGTTTACTTTTTATAATTTGTGACGATTTTTTCCATAGACCAATCCAAATTAAATAAAATTTTGATTTATTTTTTGAGTAAAATTACAGTCTAAATTGTTGAAAATTATTTTAATTAATTTAATATTTTATTCTAGGACCAAATAAACACCAATCAGCCGTAACTTGCCTACAGTTCAACAATCGTTTTGTGATAACTTCTTCCGACGATGGAACAGTTAAATTATGGGACGTTCACACAGGGGAATTTATCAGGAACCTTATAGCTTTAGATAGTGGTGGTGCCGGAGGAGTTGTTTGGCGTATTCGTGCTAGTGATACTAAATTGATTTGTGCAGTAGGCAGTCGTAACGGTACTGAAGAAACCAAATTGTTAGTGTTAGATTTTGACATTCATTTAAATTCCAATACAGTTGTTTATAGATAATTCTCAAGTTCATTCACTATAGTGCCAGTGAAAAGATGAACAGGATAACAAATGCAGATTAGATTTTAATACATTTATTAAACGTTTTGTTTTTCATGATGCCATAAAGTTTTTCTTACAATTTGGTACAAAAAGTAAATCCTGTAAACAGTTTAAGAATATATATATATATATATATATATATATATATACATACATACATAATCAAATTACAATTGACATTTTTGTAATATTCTTTGTTATTTTGTCAATTTTCCATTATTACAACTGTACATACAGAGTCGATTAATCGCCATTTTTGTTGAGTGTCTACCTCAGTTTATAATATATTATAATATTTCATATCTGTTGTTTTTCTCTCATAAAAAACAGAAACATTTAAAGGACACCAAATATTGTATTTGAATAAACTGATCTAAGTTTAACTTACATACCTCACATACATACTTGCTTAAAAACAATGTAGGAGATATATCAGCCAGTGAAAAGTTTTTCTTGGCATCTTTAAAGCTTGCAAAATAAGTGTTGAAAATTATAGACTGTTATCACCTAACATCGGAGTGCAGAGAACTTTGGGCTAAATGTAAGACAAGTTAGAGGTTACTAGTAGGAGCACAATTTGATTCCAAGACATTGATTCTGAATAAATATTTTACAAGGTGATTAATATGACTAATATATATTATTGGGTAATCTAAATGATAGCGGCCAAGAATGCACGAATAGTTAGTAGAAGGTATGCACTGGTTCAGTGGCAACTAATAAAAGGATGATGAAAATTCTGTAAGAAATGGACTAGATTAAGCACCAGAAATATTTCTATCTATTTTTAGGGTTCCGTATATCCAATATATGGAAATCATTTTAATGTCATAATTTCTCCGTCTTTCAAATCACAGCAATTTTCTCCAAAACTACTGGAAAAGTTGATATTTGGTATCACTGTATAGTTTCGTGACCCGATAAGCGTACATATCGTAAATGAAGAAATTTTGATTTTAGGTGTATTTCGGGGCGGAAATGTAAAACAATCGATCATCCCACCCCTTATCTCCGATACTATTGAGCCTAAAATTTTGAAAAAAAAACCAAATATAGAACGTTATCCAAAGTTTACAAGAAAAATAAGGAGATACCCCAAACCTAAGAGTTCATTCTGAGGAACACAAATATATTTTTTCGTATTTTAAAAATAAGTTAAAAATATACAAAAAATTACCCATTCCCCCCCCTATCTCAGAAACTAAGACGTAAAATTTTAAAGTTTATTGTAAAAATAAGGAGAATCCCCAAACATTAATTTTGGGGGCAAATTATAGAATGAAACGAAAAATAAAAAATTAAAATTCTATTAATAGCATCGGCAATACATCAAATCAAAGGACTCATTATGAGGAATACAAATGTTTTTTTTTTCATATTTAAAAAAAATTGTTTAAAAGATATTGACAAAAATCTTCCCACCTTTATTTCCGAAATTATAAGACATACAATTTTGGGGGGCAAATTATAGAATTAAACGGAAAATAAAATATAAACTTTTTTTAAACGCATCAGGCAATACATCAAATAACGAATACAAATATATTTTTTCATACTTTTTAAATTAATTATTCAAAAGATATTAACATAATATTAAAAAATATTCATTTTCCCCTTTACTTCCGAAAACATTCTACCTAAAATTCTGAAATTAATTAGTTGTACAGGGCTTCACTTAAACTTTTTAAGAAAAATATAAAACTATAAAACCCCAATATTAATTTGGGGGAGGGACAAATTATAGAATTAAATGGAAAATATTTTAAAAAATTGTTTAAACGCAACATGTAACATCAAATAAAAAAGCTAATGGAAATGCAAATTTATTTTTTTAATATTTTTTAAATCATCTGTTTAAAAAATATTAACAAAAATATATAATATCGATTTATCCCCTCCTTTATCTCAGAAATTACACGATCTAAAATTTTAAAAATATAAACTTGGATTCACCTACATCCTACATGGTATCAAATCTCAAAGGTGGTACAGAACTCTTTTCCGTCACATTCCAATAGGGATTTACGTGAACAAATTTACCCTTTGCACACACGACGGTTTCTTTACCGTTTATGGTTATTTTATCATGGGAGTTAACGTCGCATTATGTGAGATGTATTAAACGTGATGGCATGGTTTCGCCATTTGTTATGTATCTCCTGGGCTAATATTAAATTGAATATACTGAAGGTATCAAGACGGCGTCCGATATTTCCAAATATTCGAGTAATCAGAAGCATGAGCAGCGGATGCGAGAACTATGAGCACCGACCCGTTGAGGGCAGATGTGACTCTGCCGAAACGTCGTCATTATATGGTTCATGGGTCAATCCATACCAACAGGATCCTGTACCCAAAACTTTTAGTCCACAAAAAGTTGACAAAGGCTTCATTTTCGTCACGTTGCAAATTTTATCATTTGTGAACTCACAATTTTCAATTTGCTTTTTAAATTCCAGTTTAAAATTATGAATTGATGACACAACAGAAAGTTTTTCGGCACAGTCAGTTGTCGTACACCTTACGTTTTGTCCGGCAGTCAGGCCACCCAGAACTGGCGGTAAACTGATCTAACTATGGGAATTGCCTACCAATCATTATTGCTTTCTGTTGTAAAAGTGGACTTGAGAGAGGCACACCTTTTGATCTTTGGTGGTTAAACAACATAACCTCCAATTGTTACCTCAGCTACTCCATAATCTCGGTCAACAACTTAAATGATCTGTCGTGCTTCAATTTCTCAAATGGCTTTTAATTCTGCTATAGGAATAAGGATTTTTACGGGACACGAAAATTAAAAGCAGTTCATACTACACCAATTGCCACAATTTTAATCAAATACATTATGATAATATGTACATAAATGAGTATATATACCACATACATATAGTACTTCTCCGTAATAAACGCAATAGCGCAACGCATTCACGCAAATTAAAATGTTAAGAGTTCACTAACATAAATAGTGGAACTCTTCACACGAACCAGGGAGATTTTAAGTGGAAATACAGGACGTATGTACATATTAAGCTCGGTTAATATGGTGCATACACGCACTTACCTTGGAAAATCAAGGTCTTAGATTGGCTAAATTCGGAGTATTGTAAATACATTTCGGTTTAGAACGTCCTTGAATGTTGTCCGATGTCTAATTGTCATTATATCTTATTGTTATAGTCACCATCATTCAGGTCCCTTACACTCATGGATCTCCTTATTTTTGATCTTCCTCTTTTTCTGTTCTTCTCATCTGGTATCAATTTCATAATTTTCTTTGGCAATATTGTCTCCCCGATCAGCTGTATACCAGAGTAATTTTTTTTCGCACTGTCCAATTACTGTTTCTAGTTCATTTGTTAAAGCTTTCGCGACATATATATCTTAAAGAGAGTTGGCAAGAATGCAGCATCTTTGCCTCAGACCGTAGTTTTACTGCAGTTTTCATGACTGTTTATGAGGGTATAAATGTTGGTATTTTGTAGTACTTCCCGAAATTTTGGTACTGCGTTGTATGTCAGAAACAAACAAACAACATTTGATCTATTTCAGCACCAACTACAGTCGGGCCACAAAAAAAATTTGATAAATATAAAACAAGGGTAGTACGAGGGGCAATTGGAATCGAAGAAGGCGGACAACTAAACCGAATATTGTAAAACCGAACTCGCCACACACACAGCGGAACTGACGACTGGCCAGGTGACCCAAACGATTACGGCGGAGCGGAGCCAACTCCAACCAATCAGCGTTGTTATAACCCCCGACAAAGGCATATAAATAGATAGCGCAGACAACAGCAACTCTCAGTCTATTACCTGACAACACATTGATAACGTCAAATGAGACCTTGGCGAAACGTCTGCAAGATTCAAACATGAATAAAAATAACGAATTTCTTCATATATACAGGGTGTTTCTAAAATAGGGTTCCAAACTTCTGCTGTGTATAGAACTCATTAAAATAAGCCAAAGAGTCCCGATTAGCATGTGCCCTAAAACGCAAACTTAGGAATTTATATGCCCTGAAAAGAGCTCAAACAAAACTGTTTTTTTTTCTGTTATTGACAAAACGGTCGAAAATAATTTTAAAAAAAATGCATCAGTCTTACATAACTTTTTACTTTAAATGACTGCTACTCCGTTTTTTATTTAAATTTTTTACAATTTTCTCTACAGATTACAAAATCTTAAGAATTTTACGTAAAAAATTTACTTTGTCCAAATCGATATTTTCACCATTTTTAAAGTAAACTCAGTAACAATAGTAGTAAATAACTTGCAATTATAAAGGATCCGATCATTTAATAAATAATTTAGAACATAAACTAAGACTATTTAAATTTAGAGTTATAACTTGCTAATTATTCTTCGAAAGTTTCGTTGGACTTCCATCGTCTTAAAGTGGTATCTCACGTTTCAATAGCTGTGTATCTGCTATCGTTTCTGGTGAATGATAGGAAATTCAAATTATCCCTGGTATTTATACCCTGACGGGAATCGAAGAAGGCGGACAACTAAACCGAATATTGTAAAACCGAACTCGCCACACACACAGCGGAACTGACGACTGGCCAGGTGACCCAAACGATTACGGCGGAGCGGAGCCAACTCCAACCAATCAGCGTTGTTATAACCCCCGACAAAGGCATATAAATAGATAGCGCAGACAACAGCAACTCTCAGTCTATTACCTGACAACACATTGATAACGTCAAATGAGACCTTGGCGAAACGTCTGCAAGATTCAAACATGAATAAAAATAACGAATTTCTTCATATATACAGGGTGTTTCTAAAATAGGGTTCCAAACTTCTGCTGTGTATAGAACTCATTAAAATAAGCCAAAGAGTCCCGATTAGCATGTGCCCTAAAACGCAAACTTAGGAATTTATATGCCCTGAAAAGAGCTCAAACAAAACTGTTTTTTTTTTCTGTTATTGACAAAACGGTCGAAAATAATTTAAAAAAAATGCATCAGTCTTACATAACTTTTTACTTTAAATGACTGCTACTCCGTTTTTTATTTAAATTTTTTACAATTTTCTCTACAGATTACAAAATCTTAAGAATTTTACGTAAAAAATTTACTTTGTCCAAATCGATATTTTCACCATTTTTAAAGTAAACTCAGTAACAATAGTAGTAAATAAATTGCAATTATAAAGGATCCGATCATTTAATAAATAATTTAGAACATAAACTAAGACTATTTAAATTTAGAGTTATAACTTGCTAATTTTTCTTCGAAAGTTTCCTTGGACTTCCATCGTCTTAAAGTGGTATCTCACGTTTCAATAGCTGTGTATCTGCTATCGTTATCTGGTGAATGATAGGAAATTCAAATTATCCCTGGTATTTATACCCTGACGGTTGGTTGCCCGTGATGCGTAGCGGCAGAGGCCGAAGAAGAGCGCGCCAAATATTTTTAATTTGGACGCTGGGCTCGCTAATTATATTTTCGTTCGAGATTATATATGCTGTCTCTATGAATTTTCTTTTGTACCAGTGCTCCTTGTGAATTGCTCTGGCCTGGTCCCAGTTGATATTATGGTGTTCGGTCCATGCGTGATTAGCTAGCCCAGACTTCCGCCCTTTGAGTAGCGGTGCGGTGTTCCTTAACCCTGGTGTCCAGCGGTCGCTTTGTCTCTCCAATGTAAAGATTGCCACATTCACAAGGTATGCGGTAAATACAGTTATTTGGTATTGCTGGTGCGTCGGACCGCGTTCTTGTTATCATGCTCCTCAAGGTGTTGTTGCTTTTGAAGATCATTCTGATTCTATAGCTGTGTGCAATTCTTCTAAGTTTCTCCGACAAGCGAGGTAACGAAGTCTGGGCTAGCTAATCACGCATGGACCGAACACCATAATATCAACTGGCCTCTGCTGCTGCTGCTACGCTTCACCGGCAACCAACCGTCAGGTACGACGACGCTGATTTAAGTGTTGTCTTACATTATGTAGGTAATGAAGTTCAATTAATGGGAAAGCAGTCTTTATGGTAGTTCAGGAAGTAGTAAACACTATAGAAAGCTTTCGAAATTCTTTATTTCTTCTTCCGTCTTTCACTACTAAAACCAAATTCATAAATGTAATTTTAAAATGATGAAAATTTAAAGATACTTACAGTAATTATGAACGTACTGATTCATAAAAGAGCACAAATAAGTAAGAATAGATATACATATGAAAAGATTAAATATATGAAAGTGTATAGGTGATTATTGATATGACATTGACAAAATATAAAACATTTAAAATTAACAGATCAAAATGATAATGTTGATTTCATTGCATAATAAATCTAATTTCATATACGGGATATTTTTTGTCAATTTCAAGATTAGAAAAGATATTATTGAAGTTTTGAATATCTGTTTGTTTATTGATATTATTAGGGTAATAGTTAATATACACCATCTCCAAAAAAGTACATTTAAAATAGTTCTGTTCACATGCCAGAACAACTGCGTTATTAAAATTTGCGTTGTGAGAATTTTGAATGCAATGTGAAGCAATGGCAAAGCTTTCTTTTCCCAATCTGATGTAACTTTTGTGGGAAATTATTCTACTTTTTAAATTTCTTGAAGTTTGTCCGATATAAGTTGCGTTACAATTATTACAATCTAATTTGTACATAACATTGAACTTCAATTGATTGGGAATGGAGTCTTGTTTTACTAAATAGAAAATTAACAGTTTTGATTGATTTATGAATAAGTTTGTTGTAAGATTCTTTCTGTAAAATTTTTCTAATTTTTGATATGTTAATAATATATAATAATTGAACTGTGTTAATCAGTTAACACGTTCTCACATAAATTATATTAAATATCTTTTGTATACTACCAAAGTAATAAATTTATAACATTTAGTGCTAAAGGTCTTAGTTTAACTAGTTATTGTGGTGATACTCTGGATTCCCAAAACTGTGTTTTGGACTAGTTATTCAATTATTACACAAATTGCAAGGTCAGTGATAATCTTTCTATTTACTTTCTATCACTCCCACTATGTCAACCTATGCGAATTGTTCGAAGCCGGTCGATGACTGTGAAAAGTCAAAACTTCAGTGTCATGCTTGTAAGCAGAGCATACACTTGGTATGTACAGATTTAAAAGCAGAAGTTCGCGTTACAAGATGTAAAGTTAAGGGAATTAAAATTTTATGCAATGGATGCTGTTCAAATATTGAAACCTTTGCAAATTTTGAAATCTATATTAGAAAAGCATGATGAATTGCAAACGAAAATTATTGTAATAGGTGAAAAAGTAAGCGAAATCAGAGGACAACTTAAAGAGGTCGAAAATAAACTTAACAATGTGGATCAGTTTTCAACTGCCCAATTTAGGATAGTATTGCAAACGAGGCTGTTGATCGTATTAACCGTGCTAACAATTCTTTGTTAGGGGTGTACCAGAAATTGTGGGTGATGTCCAATCTAAAAAGGAGCATGACGACTACAAGGTACTGACGGAGATACTGCAAAAGACTGAGTGCAATTCAGTTGCGATAACGTTTTTTAGAGTTGGAAGAGACAATAACAAATTTCCTAGAATGATAAATAAATCATGAATAATGAACACGAAGCAAAAATAATACTGCGTAACAAAAAGAAATTACTGCAAAAGGCAAAAACTAAAAATGTTACAATTATAGATGATAAGACACCTGTACAAATTGAATGCCTCAAAGAACTAAGAGCGGAGCTGGAAACAAGAAAGGAAAAAAGACGAATCAAATTTAACTATAAAGTATACTCTTGGAGTACCAAAAATTGTCAATTTTCGTCATTAGACCTACAAATAATTTTAAAAATTGATTTGCTTTTACACCAACCTGGCAATACTACACTCTAAATTTAATGAACTATTATGTAACATTCAAGAATTAAAACCTACAATAGTAATTATCGCTGAAACTTGGTTAACAACGAAGGATTCTGACTCTACTTATAACATAGATGGTTATAACCTCTACAGGTGCGATCGTCAGAATAAATGGGGAGGAGGTGTATGCATATATTTATCAACAGGAATTACTCAACAATTTTCGGTTGTCCCCTTGGAGATCTCTGTTCCGAACATGGAGCTGCATGTATGAAAATCTCCCACCGCTTTTTGGTTATTCATGTAGCAGTTTTATACCGTCCTGGTGATTCCAGATTCGAAGATGATGTCATTTAGATTGAAATATTGGTAGAGCTCTCTAATTTAGAAAATCTTGTTTTAGTAGGAGACTTTAATTTCAGAAACATTTCCTGACCTTTATTAACTATACCTAGGAATTAACTACAGCTAAAAATCTTTTTATGGACTTTGTTCAAAACTCTAATCTCAAACAATATATAACGGAAGCCACACGTTTTAGAACTAATAACTTACCTTCAACACTAGATTTGGATTTCTCAAACTATGATCAGTTATTAACAAGTGCCACAATAATTTCTCCAGCAGGCAATTCTGACCATGTTGTTATTACATTTCACCTACAGTTAACCACAGACGATCTAACTCATAACGAAAATAGAGGTGTATATGATATAATTTTAACAAACTGAATCTTCAGTTAGGCGAAATAAATTGGGCTGCAAAATTAGGAAATCTAGAAAATACTGAGAAGGTATGGGAAAACTTAGAAAGTATTATTGATCTTTTTAAAAAAGAAAATACGACAACAAAAACATTTTACCGAAACAAACTGAAACCGTGCATTAATGGTGAGTAAATTTCTCTAATTAAACAAAAGAAATTTATGGCGTAAATACAAACGTATAAATAATCTGCAAGATTTAGAAATTCATAAGGATTTTGCAAAGGAATTAAATAAATCTATAAATGAGCGTCGGATTGCTTACGAAGAATCAATAGCAAGAGGGGATAATTCCAAGAGACTCTATAAATATATTCGGTTTTCACTGTCGACTAAAGTATCAATTCCGTTATTGAAATATACAAATGGGACACTATGTCAAAATAATTATGATATTGTAGAATCTCTGGTCAATACTTTTGCTGACGTTTTCTCTGTTGAACCCGACGGTACCGAATTCCCCAACATTCCCCACTCAAGAATTCTTTCCTCGCTCAAAGATGTTTATTTTACAGCTGATAATGTCAAAGTATATCTCCAAAGACTTAAAAATAATTCTTCTCCAGGACTAGACCAGATTACATCGTTATTCTTGAAAAAATGCTCAGATGTGTTAGCTTTGCCACTTTAACTTATGATGTTATCTTCTTTTAAAGCACACTATCTACCGAAAAGCTGGAAACAAGCCTCTGTAATACCAATATTCAAAAAAAGTGATAAACTAGACCCTAACAACTACCCACCAGTGAGCCTAACGTCAGTAATTTGTAAAGTTATGCAATCTATTATCACGGAGTCCGTATCCGAATTTCTTCTTAGTGACCATATTATTCCAAGGCAACAAACAGCACGGATTCGTAAGGGAAGATCAACCCTGACTAATTTGCTGTGGTGTGTTAATGAGTGGTCAGCAGCTCTAGATAGAAAGGAACCTATAGATATCATATACCTGGACTTCGCAAAGGCATTTGATCGCGTGCCAGCAAAACGACTCTTACAAAAAGTTGAACATTTCGGTATCCGTGGCAACCTTCTTCGGTGGATCAGTGATTTCCTCACCAACAGAAAATTCAGTGTTAGAGTTGGGATTTCCCATTCGTCAGAAAAGCTGGTGCCGTTTTGGGTCCTTTACTTTTTGTATTATATTCTAGTGATTTACAGTATCATATTAATTGTAGCAACGCTTTTTATGCAGACGACTCGAAGATATTTTCAAACCCACTATTACATGCGCAAAACCTTCAGAATGACTTGAACAATATTTACAAGTGGTGTTGTGAATGGCTTGAAATATTTCATTGATGGACATGTATTAAACAAAGTAGAATCATATAATGATCTTAGCATAACAATCACGAAGAATTTGAGTTGGTCGGAAGATGTGTTAAGTGTTGCAAAAAAATCAAACTGTAAACTCTGTTACGTTATATTTTTGCCGTAGCTACTCCGTAGAAATAAACGCGTTTAAAACCGGTCAAAATATTGCTTTTATTCGTCCGTTCCGTTAGCCATCGATAACTTACCGTTTGCGCGCTGATTTCGTCGTATTTATTGTTTTTCGTTCTGATTTATTTTTGAAGGATGTTTGAATTTGACCTGTTGACACGAATTGATTTGTCGAATATTTTTGGTTGGCATTGTGTGTTTCTTGACAGTTGTCATTGTCGTCGACAAGGCGGGAAGGATGTGCGTGTAGAAAATTGTCTGAGGTTAACTGGAGAAATCGTGCAGTTGTTTTTAAGGGATTTTCCACTAGTATACTGGCTTTGATAAGCCATCGAGTTCGGGAGTTATATGGAATTCCCTACATTGTGTTCCAGCATATTGTAGTACTGTTGATTAGTTGCTGGAATACTTCTCTCATTGAGGATTTGAAAACTTCTGTTGTTGCGTCATTCTTCGGAGTGGTCATGGTATTTGTCACAATGAAAACTTTGGTATAAGAACCCCTTTGCTTGATAGGGTAAGTGATTTTTGTTTGTTCACTAGCCGATTTCTCGTATTGTCAGACTATTGATAGATATTTTCTTTTTTTTAGGGTTCTTTTCTCTTCTTCCTTCTTCTTTCTTCTTCTTGTCTTTCTACTTCTTTTCTTCTGTCGTATTTCTTCCATTTGTTTTTGTTTCTACGTTCTGCGTTCCTGTTTTGTTCTCCATCCAGTGAGATTGGGGTTATATTTTGTTGTTCTATTACGACACTAGAACACAGACCTGGTTTGGCATTATGGTATCATGCCGATCATGGACATAGCATGCAGATGAACTAGTTGATGGTGCATACACGAACACTGTATTTCTGGTATTTCTATCATCAGAGTTCCAGTGGTGGAGTGAGCGCAAGGGACTCTAACTTCAGCTTCAGCTGTGGTTTCAGATAAGTGACAATTTGTGTATCTGGTTACTGTTTCATTATCAGTTATTTTTACAATAATAATATAAATCTTCGTATTTGATTTGAAATTAGTAAAATGGAATTTGTTAACCGAAAGTAAGTATCGGGTTTATTATTATTATTCTGATCGATTGCACTTAGCCTCGAGCTCGAGTGTTGTGAAATATTGTGATGACACCAACGTCGGAATTCTGAATTTTATTGAATGATAAATATCAGGTAATTATTATCGGTTCCCATTAATGTAGTGTTTGATATTGACGATTTACTTAAATATTCTAATGATTAGAATTATTGTATTAGAGGAATATTTAAATATTTGTATCCAGGTTTTTCAGGATCTCACATGTTTATATGTACAGTTTGAATCTCTGTCCATAAGTGTATATTTGTTTCATTTTATTTTTTTTACTTAGGTATATTTAACTTATCTAAGACTGTTTTGCATTAATTGAGTGCCCTATGGCATATTTTTTAGCGCCTTGTACTAGTCTGTTCGCGCAAATTAAACTTATATTTTGGAACTGTTGTATGCTTATTATTCCTTTTAATTACAACATTTATTTATTTATATTTAGGAATTTAATGTCCCAAATTAGCAAAAATTACTACAGCAGATATTTTAGGACGGGTAGGTGTCCTGATTATGTGTATTTAGAAGGTATAGGGGAATCTACCTGTCGCCCTTATTTTCTCTTATTTATATCCGCCAAGTAAAATCTGGCATATACGTTCAAATAAAACGAACCCCCCCGTCTTCACTGAGACTACCGGACATACCTTCTGCCCTTAGCATAACTAGGTAGGGTAGAAATTTGGCGTCTCGTAACATTTTGATGTGGCATTTTAGCACCAACGTGTAGCGTGGCAACTGTAAAATTTGGAAAAATGTCTATTCAAACTTCCACTAGTCTATTTAAATCATACATTCGCCTTTTAATGGAGTACTGTGGGCCCGTATGGTGTCCAGAATTAGTACATTATGTAAATCTTCTAGAAAATATTCAACATCAAGCTACCAGACTATCGTTCGGACGAGTACGACCGGATTACTCAATCAGACTGTCATCAGCTGGGTTGCCATCTTTCGACACCCGTCGACTACGTGGTGATTTGATTATGACTTTCCGAATATTACGGTACAACATTGGAAATTTGAGGTAATTGTTTACTTTGGACAGCGATAGCCGACTGCGTGGTCACAATATGAAGTTGAAGAAGGACTTTCAATACAAAATCGCCACAAAACTTTTTCTGCAATCGTATTTTTACCACCTGGAATAGTTTACCAAGAGAAATCATTGACTCTCAATCAGTTAACATTTTCATAGATTAGACAATTTCATGTTTACTTAACTATGTTTTTCAAACGTGTTTGCTTTGCTGTGTTATATAATTTTCATATTGTTATATTTTCTTAGTTATGATGGGCTTAATGACAGCATGCGGGACGTCGGTGGCAGGGTGCTGAGGAGGCGGGCCTCTGTCGTCCAAAGAGCTACAGCCCAAGAACCACAACAACACTCACCAATACAGTCACAGCAACAACGTGACCATCACCAACGTAGTCAAACGAGAACTCCACCCACAGAAAGTGTTGCGCAGGATCAACAGCCAGTGCTTACTCAAGCGAGACTGGTAAGACAGCGCATGAAGTGGACTAGCGCCATGAATAAATTTATAATGCACACGTTTTACAGAGTGGCTAACCTTGGCCAGGACAAGACTGGATATCGCCAAATACTGCATCAAGAGCCCTGTCGTGAGTACCCAGAGCTTCAAGTTACCGAATAGAGAGTCGCAGATCAATATCGTGTCATCTTGAGAAATAGCCTTATTTCGCCTGATCAACTGGACGAAATAAAGAGCGAAGTTGAGCGCGATTTATTTGGTCGAAATACAACATATCCAGAGCCTGAAACACCTTTAGCGAGAAGAGCGGACGAGATTCAAGAACTTCAACAAGAACAGCCAGCCAACGCTGATCTGCTTGAGAAAATCCAAGCAGAAATGGAAAGAGCTCTTATAGAGTATAGTGGAACAGATCCATTGATTAGACCAACTCTTCCCAAACTAAGATCTTCTAAGAAACTGGGTATCGTCTTGCAGGCTATGAACAAATTTATCTCGCCACACTATATTTTAGGTGATAATACGTTTGAGTCGCTACACGCATAAGTTTTATGACAGTCTACCCATGGCTCTTTGTATATTTCGGTCTGTAAATCCGTTTTGTCTCAGAGCTGTTTTTAAAAACAAAACGGATTTACACACTGAAATATACAGAGCCCTAAAGTCAAAACCGAGACAAACAGACGAGGAGCATGAGACACCAATAACCAAGGCTTATTTACCGTATGTCAAGGGTACCACGGACAGTATTGCAAGAATTCTACGGAGACACAATATCGATACAGACAGAAAAATAAGCTCGGTGTTAAGGACTCCGAAGACAAGGATCCCTTTAGAACAACAGGGAGTGTACGAGATTTCATGTGCAGACTATCATAAAACCTATGTGGGGCAAATTAACAGAAGAATTCAATCTAGACGTTAAATTTGAAGACGCGAGATGTAAGACCGACATGTAGGATTTTCAAGAGAATCAGTACACATAGGTTCCGAATCTGGAGCGATTGTGTACAAAGGAATGACACCTCGAAGAGAGTATTCAATATCTCTGACAGGTGAAGTAACTTGAAAATTTTATCGTGACATTCTGTCCTAGGAGTTAAGGGAGAACAGCAATTACACGGAACGGCTCCAGATTCGGAACCTCTGTGTACTGATTCTCTTGAAAATCCTAGATGTCGGTCTTACATTTCGCGCCTTCAAATTTGTTGTCTAATAGTTGAGTTTTTGTCTATGTATTGGGAATCATGATAATCGTCTGTATTGAAATTCAGAAGAGGGTGAGTTTTGTCAAGTGGTTCCAGTTTTAAATCAGAAAAGTTTAATGTTTTAGGCATCGCGTTAGCGTTGATGATGGAAGTTAGAAATTCGCCATTTGCGTTAATGTGTACGAGTGCGTTTGGAAGTCGTACTCTGTCAATTTCTTGAGTTGGTAAGATGGCGTCGATGTTAGAGGATCGCATTTAAGTTTAAAGATCTTTTCTGTGCGTGCCTCAATGGTTATTTTGTTTTGTGTAGGTGTTTGTGAAGTAATATTTGGCTTAAAGGGATAGTTTTAAAATTTTAGATTTTAAGTCAACTATGCACTCATAGTGTTCAAGAAAATCTAAACCTAGTATGCCGTGAAACTCAATGTCCAAATCGTATATGGAAACTTTATGTGGGTTACGTGGAGCGAACGGGATTAGGGTAGATTGTGAAATAGGAATTTTTTCATGGGTAATACCTTGAATCGTCACCCTTTCAGGAGATCTTTGGGTGAAATTCTTTACGGTATTTCCTTTGAAGATAGAGATACCAGCTCTGGTATCAATAAGTAGTTTGAATTTTGAAGAAGCGTCAAGAATGTAATAAAGGTTTTTAGAATTAACGGTAAGAAGGGGGCTTAGAGAAATAGAATAGAAAAATAGTTCAAGTCGGGGTTCAAATCGTCCAGATTGAGGTTTTGAATCTGGGTTTCGACTTCCCACAAAGTTGTTGTCGAATCGGGAGGTTGGTCTAGGCTCGGAAGCGCTAAAAAATCCTGGTATTGATAGCTATTAAAAGGCTCGATAGGGGTATCTTCGAAAGTTTGTTCAACAATAGGATAATTTTCATCATCCTCGTAGTCGTAAGTGTTGCTATCCTCGGTATAGTAATTGTATCTGAATAGTGGGAATAACCATCATTTTGATGTTGGTAGAAGTGGTGGGTCCTTTCAGGACCGTTGTTAGGATTATTCTGTATGACAGAAGGTCGAGAATAATTCGGGTTCATTTGAGACCTAAAAGGGGGTCTCTGGAAGTTTGATGGGCGAAATTGTTGTCCTTGTTGAACGGGGGGATTGTTTGTAGGGAAATTTGGCCTTGTTTATTGATTAGGCCCAACAGGATTTGGTTTATAGTTTTGATTAAATGCTTGAGAACTATTTTGTGTTTTCAAACGGCAATTTGCAGCTATGTGGCCTAATCGACCACAATGAAGACACTTAGGTGGTTGTGTCTGCTTTCGAGGTTGGAGAGGAATAGATTTGTTCGTTTTCTGATCGTCGAAATAAGAAAGTTGAAGCTCTCTTCTAATCCGGGAGTGTGCTTCTAGAAGGTCTTTAGGATTACTGGCACGTTCATAACCATTGTATCCACTAGAGTGGTCTGGGCGTCTTTTTGTTCTAGACTAAGCCCAGCCGTTTTGTGGATGCAGGAGTGCATTTTCGCACTCAATACTTGGAGTCTATTGTAAAACGTTAGTGGAGATTCGTTCGAAAGTTGCTTTAGACGTTGTAGGTCATGAATTAATGACGAGAGATCACGAGAATCTCCAAAATGTAGGGTCAAGAGTTGTTTGATTTCAAGGTATGATCCGGGGTTCTTTGAATAAACTAACTGCGCCGCTTTCCCTTTGAATTTGTTCTTTATATGGATCACTAATAGATACTTTTGATCCGCGGTCGACATATTATATGCGCAATTACACGCATCTATAAAGGTTCCCAAGGAAATTTGGTCGCCTTCAAATTCGGGTATAACGGAAAATATATCCGTTAACCGATATCTCTCGGTTTCGGTGGTAACTGATGTTGGAGAAGCTTGGGCCATTTTTATATTAATCGATATAATAGAATTGGAACAAAGGTGTAAAAATGAAGTATTAAAAGGTATAGAAAATTAATAAACTGTAGAATACGTTAATGGGAATAACGATTGTTTGAATGATAGAACAGTATGGTAACCAATTAAAATAGTAAATCAGTTATTCAAATAAACAAATCAATGAAATAAGTAAATCAAATATACCAATATCAATAAAAAGAAATCAAATAAATATATCAATAGAATAAAATAAATCAGTTAATGAAATAAATCAATATTTCATTTGAATCAAATATATCAAAATAAAAATCAAATTGATAAATATGTAAAATCAAATAATAAAATAAATCAATATCAATCAAATCAAATAAATTATATCAAAATATTAAGAATTAATGTTCAATAAAATAAATCAAATAGTATTTACTTAAAACGAATGACGATTCACCATTACTTACATCAACAGGAACATCCCAGATGAAATGATTTAAACCAGATCATCCCGTGCGGGTTTTGGGGAAGATAGGAAGGCTAGGTAGTAGGTCAGAGGACAGCTGCCCCTTTAGTCGCCTCATACGACAGGCGGTAGATACCATGGTGCTATTCTAATCCGGACACCACACGGAATAAGATCTTAGTCTGACTTGACCATACAGTGTATGGCATTACACTCCCTCTAAGGCACGCTATGAGTGCCTTTAGGGAAAAATTCACTAAACCCCATATATCTTAGATATCAAGAGGGTTTAGCTTTGTGGGAGCCCTTGCCAGGTTTTCAGGCCCGTAGTTGGAGTCGTGGCGGCAGTTTCCCATGAATTTCCTGACCGTCCAGGCTGTTCCTAACAGGACGGCTTTTAGCATTTGTTTGTAAAGATGTTCGTCCAGAACGAGGTATTTTAAATTGTTTAATAGGTATTTTGGGACTAGTGTGTTGTTCATGTCCCACTGAGTCTTTATTTGAAATTCCTAATCTCTATATTTTGTTATTTTCTCAACCTGCTTGATATTTATTTATAGGTCTTCCATGAAGGGGCTTCTCTTTCCATTTCAGCAGTTTCTGATCTGTGGTATGGTGGTGTAATTGGACATGTTGTTGTGACAGTCGCAGTGGTGTTGAGTCATCAACCTGGCACATGACTCTGTGTAGAGATCTTAGTCCCGTGTCGTTCTTCGTATTCAGTTGCAGCGAACGCTTGACAACCTCCTATGATATGCTGTATAGATTTAGATGTTTGGCAATCGTACCTGCATCTGTCGTTGTTAATAGAAGGGTCTTTAACGATGTACTTTAAGTAGTTCTTAGTTGGAATTACTTGATCTTGGTTTGCCAATATAAAGCCTTCCGTTTCAGGAAACATATGACCAGAGATCAACCAGTAGTTCGACGCAATCTTGGTTGACGTCATTTATATGTCTTCCATGAAGGGGCTTCTCTTTCCATTTCAGCAATTTCTGATCTGTGGTCTGGTGGTGTAATTGGACATATTGTTGTGTCAATCGCAGTGGTGTCGAGTCATCAACCTCTGTGTAGTTCAGAAAATTCTGCGAGTTTGTGAAAATGACTACGCAAAATAGAAATTTGTTGATCTAATAGTTTGCTTAGATCTGTCAATCCTCTTCCTCCTTCATACCGTGGCAAAGTTGTACGTTCGACAGAGCTCTTTGAATGGTGATTTTGAGCTTTTGCTAGTAGAACTCGAACATTTCGTTGTAATTGTTGAATGTCAGTCTTGCATCAATTAACTATACCGAAAGAGTAAGTGAGCACTGAACACGCATAGGTGTTAATAGCCTGAAACAGATTTTTACTGTTTAGTTTGGTTTTCAACAGTCGTCTTACCCTTCTTGCTGTTAGGTCCTTTTTCAGAGTCAGGTGATCTTAGTATTATTATTATTATTATTACAATATAAATAACGGCAGAGATCCAAAGATCCATTAAGCCCATTATAACTATGAAAATACAATAATATGAAAAATATATAACACAGCAAAGCGTAAACACGGTTGAAAAACATAGTTAAGTAAACATAAAAGTGTCTAATCTATTTTTGAAAATCTTAACTGATTGAGAGTTTATTATTTCTCTTGGTAAACTATCACAGGTTGTAAAAACACAATTACAGAAAAAGTTTTGTACTGAAATGTACCTTCTTGAACTTCATATTGTGACCACGCAGTCGCCTATCGCTGTCCAAAGTAAACAAATGCCTCAAACTTCCAAAGCTGTACCGTAATATTCCGATTGTCATAATCAAATCGCCACGTAGTCGACGGGCGTCGAAAGATCGCAACCCAACTGATGACAATCTGCTTGAATAATCCGCTCGTACTCGTCCAAACGATAGTCTGGAACCTTGACATTTGTATATTTTCTAGAATATTGTTATAAATTTCGTGGGTTCAATTTAAAATTATAAAACTAATATTCACTTTCACTTTTCTAGAACTTTTATTTACATCAAATTATACAGAACAGCTGATTCAAATATCACAATAACATTTCTACATATAAGGTCTTCGCTGTAAAACCGGCAGAGAAAATTCTCGTACAATCAATCATCAATTTTACAGCTGCCGAGCCATTTCGAGAACAATTTTTGTCCTAGAAGCGATCGGTGTCGTACTGGAATGAAACAGGGCCGGCTTAGGTAAATTTCGTAACACTGCCCCCCCCCTTTAATTCTGATCGTCCCGGTCAGAAACATCCTCTCCATGGTGGGGAGCGAGTCGATCTAAATGGACCCTTGCTCCGTTGGGGGTTGTACAGCCAGACTTTGTCCCTCTCCTGGAACCCGACTGAATTGGCCTTGAGGTCGTATCGCGTCTTCATCCGACCACTGGTGGCCAACATCTGCGTTCGGGCTAATTCGTGTATTGCCAGCATGTTATGTCGGAGCTGGTCGGCATAATCGTCGATGTGTTGGGACGGTTCTTCGGGGGAACCAAAAGCCAAATCGCAGGTTAATCGCAGCTCCTTTCCGAATAGGACCCTGGCTGGAGTCAGGAAGCACTATTATGTACGGCACAGCGATATGCCAACAGGAATAGGGGAATATGCTCATCCCAATCACGCTGGTTATTGCTGACGACCTTGGATAGGTGTTGTTCCAAGGTCCTGTTGAATCTTTCCACCATTCCGTTTGACTGTGGGTGCAATGGTGTTGTTCTCGTTTTCCTGATACCCAACATCGTGCAAACCTTCTGGAATACATTCGATTCGAAGTTACGCCCATGGTCTGAATGTAGTTCCATCGGGCCGCCAAACCTGCTGAATAGTTGTTCTACTAGCACCGTCGCTACCGTCGTTGTCTCTTGGTTGGGTATCGCGTATGTCTCAGGCCATTTGCTGAAGTAATGCATTGCGACCAGAATGTATTTGTTCCCCCTCTCAGACTCGGGAAACCGACCGGCGGCATCGATGGCAATTCTCTCAAATGGGGCGCCCACATTGTACTGCTGCATTCTGCCCTTGGGGCCCTTACTGGCTGCACAGGTGGCACATTTGCGGCACCAAGCTCTGACGTCTTAGAAGTAATTCACTCAGTAGTATCGCTAGCGACCTTTGTCTAGGGTTGTATTCATGCCCAGATGGCCTCCGGTAATCCCATGACGTACTTCGGTCAGGATGGCTGGTACCTTTTTCTTCGGAACTACCAGTTGGGACTTGGTTTCTCGTCCATCAGCGCTTTCCCAAACTCGCTGAGCATTCCATTGTCTACTCTTAGAGAGCACGCCTGAGTATCTAGCTACCTATTCCCATCGTGGCCTGGGTGCCCCTCTCGTTTTGAGTGACAAGATTGGTTCCATGTCTGGATCAGCTATTTGGTCCTGGATGCACTGTTCCGTTGTCCAGTCTTCATTGGCCTGCACTCGGATCTGCCTGATGGAGATACCCTCTCGCTGTTCCGTCTTCAGACAATGTCCGCATTCTGCTCTACAGGGTCTTCTGGATAGGGCATCGGCATTATTGTGCAAACGGCCGGCACGGAGTTCCACCTTGAAATCGTATTGTTGTAATTTCTCCATCCACCTGGCCGGTGGCCTTCCGGTGTCTTCATGTCCAGCAGCCATTTGAGTGCGGCATGATCTGTTCGGATTAAGAAATGACGACCATAGAGGTATTTGTGAAAATGGTCTACAGTCCTTATTATTGCAAGAAGTTCTTTTCTGGTCACGCAATAATTTCTTTCCGGTTTCGAGAATCCACGGCTGTTGTACTCGATCACCACCATCTTGCACCTGGGATAGGACGGCCCCCAAACCTGTGTTACTGGCGTCGGTGTCTAAAATGAACTTGCCGGACTGTGTAGGAAACGCTAGAACTGGGCTGGAACATAGTGCTGCCTTCAGTCGTCTGAATGATGTTTCGCAATACTGATTCCAACCGAAGGTCCCTTTCTCAGTGGTCTGCCTATGTAGAGGCGCGGCAATGGTGGCAAATCCCTCAAGAAATCGCCTGTAGTAGGGACAGAGGCCCAAGAAGCTTCGGAGTTCATGCTTGTCTCTTGGGACTGGCCAATCACGAATGGCTTCTATCTTGTCCTCGTTAGTGCGGATTCCTGACTCGGAAACGACGTGGCCCAAAAACTCTACTTCTTTTTGGAACAAGGAACACTTCTTCGGGTTGAGTCTGAGTTTGGCGTTATTAATTCTGGAGAATACTTCGTCCAGGTTCTTCAGATGGTCGTCGAATGTCTGGCCCATGACTAGAAAGTCGTCGAGGTATACTAAGCACGTCCTCCATGTTAACCCGCTCAGTACATACTCCATTAGCCTCTCAAATGTAGCAGGTGCATTACATAATCCAAAGGGCATGACCGTGAACTGAAACAGCCCTGGTGGAGAACGCTGTCTTCTCTCTGTCGTTTTCGTGGAGACCAACCTGCCAATATCCACTTTTTAGGTCTAGTGTGGAGAACCAACGGGAGCCTGCTAGTGTGGTCAGAGTGTCATCAATTCGGGGTACTGGATAGCTGTCTTTCTTGGTGACGTCATTCAGCTTTCTGTAATCCACGCAAAATCGGGTGGTTCCATCCTTCTTTTTAACTAGCACGACGGGAGCGGACCATGGGCTGATGGATGGCTCAATAACTCCATTTTGTAACATGGACTCGATATTTTTCTCTACTGCCTGTTGTTGCCCCAATGGTAGTCGTCTAGGCGGTATTCTGATGGGTTGAGCCTTTCCGGTATCTATTCGGTGCTGAATGATGTTAGTGCGACCGGTGGTCCCATCTTGACTGTTGATAATTTGCCAGTGTTTTGTGATAAATTGCTTGGCTTTCTTCTGTTCCCCTGGTGTAAGGTGTGTCAAATGGTCAGCAAATTATTGTAGGAACTCTTTACTAGGCGCTGTCTCCTTCACCGATGTCTGGTACTCTTCTTCGCAATTGATGATGGTCTCCACTGACTCGAAACAAGCTATTTCTTGACCATTGGCAATTCTGATGTCGTTGTTGAACAAATTAAGGACTCTAATTGGTTTTTTTCGTCCGGTTTTAACTATAGCCCGTCAAACTAAGTAGTCATGAGCTGAATGTACAGGCTCCACCATTCCAACGCAGCTCCCAAAATTGCTTGCTAGCTGCCCATGAATAATCTGTTCCGTTCGACCGGGAATTCTGGTTGAGGATCTTGCTACAATTTTTATGGGAGTCGATGAGCTGTTAACGGGTCGTGTCAATACAAATTCCTCATTTAGGAACCGAAGGACATCATATCTCAGGTCGAACATAAATCCATGCTGCCTAATTAGGTCCATACCCAATATGAAATTGTACTCAATATTCACTACCAGGACCCTATGCCGGCTCATGTTGTCCCCTATCTGTAGCACGACATCTACCTCACCCTGTATTGACATGGACTCGCCGGTGACTGTTCTGAGCTGGATGTTATTAGTGACTGGCCGAATTTCTGATGCTCTCAAAACCCTGGACTTGGCAATGGACACAGCGGCGCCGGTATCGATGGTGATGGTAACTGCTCGGCCATTGATGGTGCCTCTGATGACTAGGCTGCTGCTATCTCGGCAAAATCCCCGGATGGATACTGTCCTGGGGGCTGGTGGAGGGTGCTGACTGGTTGAAGTTTCCCTGGTTGGTAAAGTCGGTTTGTTGGCAACCCCTGGTTGGTGATCGTTCCGGTAGCCTTACTCGGCAGTCACGTTGAAAGTGTCCTGTCCGTCCACAGCGGTAACATGCCCCTCTGGCGCCAGTTCTTTGTGACCGTTCTAATAGTTTGTTCAGACCAGCCAGCAGCGCTTGAAATTGTGACTCTGACTCTTCCTGGTTGAAGGAAACTGCTCGCACCCTCGGCTTGGACATATTCATGACGGCCTTTACCTCCAAAGCCCGGAGCAAAGCTTCGTTACTCTTCTTGATGCCGCTAAGTCTTAGGTTTCTTTGTACTTCCACATCTCTGATGCCGTTTATGAAGCTCTGCGTGGCTAATTGGTCCTTGGTTTCATCTGGCAGGTCTGGGTAGGACAAGTGGCTCAAGGATTGATTGTCGTATCGTTTGTCCAGGATGGCGATGATCTTGTCGAAATTGCCTTGTTCATCGACTGGAATGCTTTGGAGGAGTTCTAGGGCCGGACCTCTTAACGAAATTACCAGAAAAGTAGATTTTTCTTGATTATCTCATCCATTAGCTGTAGCCACGGCCTCAAATTGCCGTTTATACATGGGCCAAGATGAACTGCCGTCAAATGTGGGTGGTTTATTAAAGGAACGTTTGGTACTCACGGTGTGCTAGTATTTTCTTCGCTGTAAGTCCTGTTGCATTTTTTTTTTTTTGATTTCTGTTTCTACCTTGTTTTGTATGGCACTGATTTTTATCTTGTAGTTCACTTACTTCACTTTGAACCGTGTTTTTAATGGAACTGATTTCAAATTTCACCTGGCTCTGGATGGAATCGATGTCATCTACTTTTATTTCAAGAGTCTCCACATTACTTTTGTGGATCTTTATGTCGTCATTTATTTCTTTTATGTCCGATTCAACTATCCGCATTCTTTCATTAACTGTTTCATTAACTTGCGATACTATTTGCATTAATTGTTCAAATTGCAGTTGTCTGTTTTCTTCCGTTTTGCCTTGTTTTTCTTCAAATTTCGAGATCAATCTTTCAATTAAATTATGTTGTTCACTTTTCATCGTGGAAACTAGATTTTGTTGTTTTTCTTCCATCGTGGAAAAAAGATTTTGTTGTTCGCTTTTCATCGTAGTGACAAGATTTTCTAATTCTATTTTACGTTTTTCATCAAAAGATTTTACTAACCTTTGTTGAAGTTCTTCTTGATGTTGTTTCTTCTTCTTGTCACGTTTTTCTAGAATCTGGGCCATTTTTTCGTCTAGTCCCTCCGTAACCTGCTTGACTATTTTTTTGGTAGTTTCGTCCATTTTTTCCATGCTACGGGTTTCCATAAATCAAATTGCGATTTTAACTGCACTTAATCCTGCACTTCTGATCACCAAATTGTTATAAATTTCGTGGGTTCAATTTAAAATTATAAAACTAATATTCACTTTCACTTTTCTAGAACTTTTATTTACATCAAATTATACAGAACAGCTGATTAAAATATCACAACAACATTTCTACATATAAGCTTCTTCGCTATACTAACTAACTGCCGCGATTTTGGGTCGGTCCTTTTAAAACCAGCATAGAAAATTCTCGTACAATCAATCATCAATTCTACAGTTGCCGAGCCATTTCGAGAACAATTTTTTGTCCTAGAAGCGATCGGTGTCGTACTGGAATGAAACAGGGCCGGCTTAGGTAAATTTCGTAACAATATTTACATCACGTACTAATTCTGGACACCATTAAATTGTGAATGTATGATTTATATAGACTAGTGGAAGTTTGAATAGACATGTTTCCAAATGTCTTTTTATGCAAGTAGAGTTTACGGTTTGATTTTTTTGCAACACTTAACACATGTTCCAACCAACTCAAATTCTTCGTGATTGTTATGCCTAGATCATTATATGATTCCACTTTGTTTAATACATGTCCATCAATGAAATAGTTCAAGCACGGATGATTTTTACCCATATGCATAACAACACATTTATCTTTATTGAGAGGTAGGAGCCATTCACAACTCCACTTGTAAATATTGTTCAAGTCATTTTGAAGGTTTTGTGTTATGTAATAGTGGGTTTTTAAATATCTTCGAGTCGTCTGCATAAAAAGCGTTGCTAGAATTAAGATGATGCTGTAAATCACTCGACTATAACACAAAAAGTAAAGGACCCAAAACGGAACCTTGTGGCACCCCACTTAGCACTAGCTTTTCTGAAGAATGGGAAATCCCAACTCTAACACTGAATTTTCTGTTGGTGAGGAAATCACTGATCCACCGAAGAAGGTTGCCACGGATACCGAATGTTCTAGTTTATGTAAGAGTCGTTTTTTTGGCACGCGATCAAATGCCTTTGGGAAGTCCAGGTATATGATATCTATAGGTTCCTTTCTATCTAGAGCTGATGACCACTCATTAATACACCACAGCAAATTAGTCAGGGTTAATCTTCCCCTTACGAATCGGTGCTGTTGCCTTGGAATAATATGGTCACTAAGAAGAAATTCGGATACGGAATCCGTGATAATAGATTGCATAACTTTACAAATTACTGACGTTAGGCTCACTGGTGGGTAGTTGTTAGGGTCTAGTTTATCACTTTTTTTGAATATTGGTGTTACAGAGGCTTGTTTTCAGCTTTTGGTAGATAGTGTGCGTTAAATGAAGATAACATCATAAGTGAAAGTGGCAAAGCTAACACATCTGAGCATTTTTTCAAGAATAACGATGTAATCTGGTCTAGTCCTGGAGAAGAATTATTTTTAAGTTTTTGGAGATATACTTTGACATTATCAGCTGTAAAATAAACATCTTTGAGCGAGGAAAGAATTCTTGAGTAGGGCATGTTGGGGAATTCGGTACCGTCGGCTTCTATAGAGAACACGTTAGCAAAAGTATTGGCCAGAGATTCTGCGATATCATAATTATTTTGACAAAGTGTCCCATTTGTATTTTTCAATAACGGAACTGATACTTTAATCGACGGAAAACCGAAGATATTTATGGAGTGTCTTTGAATTATCCTCTCCTGTTATTGATTCTTCGGAAGCAATCCGACGCTCATTTATAGATTTTTTGAATTGCTTGGCAAAATCTTTATGAATTTCTAAATCTTGCAGATTATTTGTACGTTTGTATTTACGCCATAAATTTCGTTTGTGTTTAATAAGAGAAATTAACTAGCCATTAATCCACGGTTTCAGTTTGTTTCGGTAAAATGTTTTTGTTGTATTTTCTTTTTTAAGACAATCGATAATATTTTCTAAATTTTCCCAGACCTTCTCAGGATTTTCTAGATTTCCTAATTTTGCAGCCCAATTAACTTCGCCTAACTGACGATTCAATTCGTTAAAATCGATTATATCATATACCCCTCCATTTTCGTTATGAGTTAGATCGTCTGCGGTTAACTGTATGTGAAATGTAATAACAGCATGGTCAGAATTGCCTACTGGAGAAATTATTGTGGGACTTATAACGGTTTTTATAATTTTGACATTTCGATCCTCTATTTACTAAAGAATTTATGTATTTAAAACTTGATTTCAATCTAAAATATGTTTTATTTGGTGTTCTCATGGCCTTATATGTGATCTATACTTGTTCCACAAACGCTATTATGATCTTACATGTGAATTTAACCTTTTTGATGTTTGACCTTATTATGAGTTTTTGCATATATTTCTTTATGTAAGTATTAATCTTTTATTAAAATTTGCATGATATAATATCTAACTTTATATGCCACCTTTTATCCTTTCAACAGGTTGCTTTTGAAACATTTTTACATTGTTTGTATTTTTAGGTTATCTCTATCTTATAAGATGATTCCTTATTTATTTACAAATACTTGTCACTTCATTTTTACAATTTTGATTCCTGCAATTTTCTTTTTTTATATATGTATGCCTTTTATTTACATTATCCCATTTATTTAACTTATTCAAATTGCTAAAGTTTTTAAATGATTTCATGTTTGTTTAAATCCATTACAAATTCCCCAAAATTTTACACAATAAATTCTTTTAAATTTAACTTAAGAATTTATTTTGCTGAAATTTTTCAATACTTTCTTCATATCTATATTTTTTTAACCTTTTATATTTATTAATTTTTCTTTAACTTTTAGCTATCAAGATCATCAACTTTAATAACAAACAAGATTATGAACAAATTAATTATGAACTACTAACAAATCAACAAGAAAACTCAATATACTCAAATAAACATATCAACTGATGAACTCTCAACAAATCTACAAATACTAGTATAATTATTTACAAACTTGTCTAAGATATGCTGTTCAAATTTTTTCATTTTTGGAACCAAAATTCTTAGTAAGTTAATTCGATTATCATGTATCGTTCTTATTTTAATTTTTTAACATACTCTTTTATTTTAAATCATATCATTAATAAATTTTTATTTCTTCCCTCTAGTTATATCAAGACTTCTTCTGGTTCTTCCATAGTATTTCATCATTGAAGATTATAAGATTTCTACAAACATGTTATTAATTTTAAAATATATTGACTTGTATTCCCTGATATTATTATAATATTTTTCCCAATTGTCCTTGTTTAATTTTAAATTTAAGTTGTACATGTTTTCATTAATTTAAGTTCTTTGTGCTTTTAGTTCATAAGTCTCCTCTTCTCTTTTTTATTCTACTCAACACTCTCACCTTTCCCACTATTTACTTGTTTGCTTCTATTCCATTTCCATACATTCGATAGCTGTTCTAATACTTCTTGCCTACAGGATAATTTATATTTCTTCACATATTACCGCATTTTTACCACATTATTTATTTATTTCAACTTCTTATCTGTACCTTAGTACCTTTATTTCATCATTAATTCATACCTTCATATAATTCTTTTATTTTAACCACATTTATATCATATATTCATTTATAATTCATCATATTTTGAAATATTTGTTATCATCCTGTTTCTTTTTAATTACACTGTCTCCACACAAATCATTCACTGTCTACAATCTTACCTATCTATCACCTACATTCTTATTTATCTTATTCATTTTTACTCTGAACATTTATTTTTATATTTATATTGTATACAATATGGATTTTAATTACTTTATTTTATATATATTTGAAAATACTATCAATGTTGTATATTCCTTTGATCTTCTTTGTCTTGATGTCCACTAACTCATAACTGTTCACTCCATCTTTAGTTTTTACCATATAAGGTCTGATTATGATGATACTTCCCTATGATGATCCTTTATCTTGATCTTTTATTAATTTTCATTTCCATGTTTCTGTGCTAATGTTCTATCCATCCTTCCTGATCTATATTGATATTTTTTTTTCTGGTTTTCCAGTTTACTTTTGGGTTTATTCCCCAGTAATAAACTGTGTTCTTATGAGTTTTCCCACAAAACTTTCCACATTTTTCCATATACCTGCTCATCTTCATATATTCTTTCTCATACTTCATATTATTAATGCTTGGTTTCATGTACTCTGATAATTCCTTTTACTCATGATTTTTACCAAAAATACTATTTTTCTCCTTTGTATATTCATTTTCATCTCATTTTTTACCTCCATAATTTACATATTTTTCTATTAACTTCAATTTTTCATATAATTTCACTTTTCTACTATGTTCTGGTATAACTTCTTCATTTTTCATTTGTGTTCCTGCTTTTGCCTGATTACTTTGAATTTTGACTTTTTCCCCAAATTTCGCTCTTTCTTCTTGGCTTGTCCCTATAACTTGTTTGTCTTGCTCTTCATATCTTTTCTTAAGCTCATTTTCAGTTTTCTCCAATCTATTGCCCATCGTTTCTTCATATTTCATCATAGTTTCATTCCATTTTTCTCCAATATACTGTATTTTCACTTCATTTGTCCCTACTCTCTCTTCTACTCCTTTTATTTTTTTACTAACTTGTTCCTCTACGTTCTTTATTTGTGCCTGTCTCTTTGTTCTTTCATCCTCCAAAGCTGCACCAAATTTTTCTCCCATTTGTTCCCTATCACCTTTTACTTCTCTAATATCTTGCTGAAATTTATTTTCCACTGTTTTGGTATTTTCATACATTTCTCTTTTAAAATCTTTTAGATTCCTTTCAATATCTTCTTTTATACTACTTATCTCTTGTTTTAAACTTTCCATTTTTAAACTCAAATCCTGTTTCATATTTTCCATTTCTTGTCTTAATATCTGATTATCTTGTTTTAAATCTGAACTTATATTATCCATTCTTGAACTTATATCTGAACTTACATTATCCATTCTTGAACTTATATCTGCCATATTAGAATTTATATTTTCTATATTTGTTTTATATCTGAACTGAAATCTTGCATCATTCTCTTCATCATTTCCATCAATTGTAGATTACCATCAGATCCACTTTCTGTATTTCCTTCTGATCTTGATTCTTCTGGTTGTCCTTCTACTGCCACATGCTGTGAAATTATTTGAATATTTTGTTCCTCCATTTGCTCTTCAATTCCAGTTCCTTCTTGTCTATCTTCTGTTCCCTGCATATCCTGCTCCATTTCTTCAGACATATGTTCTTCTGGATTATCCACTGATTTTGTCGATCTAGTTTTTACCATTTTAATAAATTACTTTCAACACAATTTCTTTATTTATTGTTATATATTATTCAAATTTATTATTACTGTTTCTTTTTAAATTATACTGTTCCTTTATTTTATATGTACCTTTTTATAAATTTCCCACCAAATCTTTCGAAATTGCAAAAATTAATTGTTTTATAATTTGAAATATTCTTACCTTTTTACCTTATCTATATTCTCACACAATTTGCTTCTATTTATTTGGAAATTTATTTTATTTCTTTCTTTATTTATTTATTTAAATCTGACAATTATTAATATTTTATATTATATAGGACCCACTAATTTTTTGAGCCCTTTACGTTGGGTGCCAATTTAAAATAGAATAGCCAATTTTTTTCTAAGCCCCACGTTTGGTCGACAATTTATTATAGAATGTAATTTAGAATTTATAATTATATTATCTCATGGTCTTTTTCGCTTGGGTTCAAATCTTCAAATTTTAAAAAAATAAATAAATTTTATACTTATCTTGTTTATCTTACAAATATCTATTTCTCTTCAGGTTCACTTAAACTTTTTAAATTTTTTTGAAATTCTATTTGCACTTTACTTTTCCTATTTTAAAATTTTAAATTACTGACAATCAAATTTCCAAAATTTCAATTAAATCACAATTTATTTAAAATTTTCACAATACAATATTTATATTAATTTTCTTTCAAAACAAACAAAATAAATTTCCTCTTCACTTAACTTTCAAATTATTTTACAAAACTGTTTATCATTCAGATACAATTATTATAATTATTCTAAATTTTGAAAAACTTTTATTATCATTGATTAACTAACCTTTTTTATGATTTTCTTTTAAACAATGTTTCAAAAACTCACGGTTGTTGTTTTCCTATTCTTTTCTTCTAATTGTTGACCTTTATTAAAATTCCAAATTTTCAAATACTTTACTGGTACAATTTACCACTCAAGTGAATTTCTCGTGCTGGTTTGCAATTGGTTTTCTCCAAATACTTTTGAGTTTTAAATTTTTATACCATTAATACCATCATCTTCTTTTCATCGACCATTTATAACAAATATTTTTTGAATTCGCCTTTCCAAATAAATTTAAATTAAAATTTTCAGGTTACTCTTCTCTTTCTGACATGGAACATTTAATTTGTTTTATATCATAGGACATTGACTTCGTTGTCATGGAAACTGAATTAATGAGAACGATATTTTTGACCCTATCTGCTCGACGCTTGACGACCAAAGAGAGTTTGTCAGTGTCAGATTTCCTGTTTATGTGATTTATTTTGCCACCTGCTATTTCCATTTCCGCTTCTAATTATTTTATTAATTTCCAACTGTTATCCTTTTAAATCATATCCAACAATCTAAACAAACTTCAACTTAAATTTCAATACCTTTTACACTCATAAATTTTACCCAAATCATTTAATTCATATGTTCAAAAACATTGAGTTGACATTTGTCAATACGGAGGGATGTCCAAATTATGTCTAAATTATTTAAATTCCAGTTCTTCAAAAACTAACTACTTATCCATTAGTATCCATCGTGAGTCCATATAAATTTAACCTTAAAAATTATTGTTTTGACGATAATTAATATTTCAGTGTTATTTACCAGAGAGTTATCAAGTTTTGAAAAAATCAGTTTTGAGTTTACTTGGTGAAAAATGATCCAATCAGGATTATATTGCAATATACTTCGTGGGTTCAATTTAAAAATTATAACAACTAGTATTCACTGTCACTTTTCTAGAACATTATTTACATTTAAACAGCTGATTCAAAAATACAATAACAATCTCATATAAGCTAGTCGTCGCGGTATCACTACTGCGATCGTGGCGTGCTTCTTTTATAATCCCCGTGGAATTCTCCAGTAGAAAATAATCTTCGCTCCTTCCGCTGCCGAGTCTTTTCGAGAATCGTATTTTTTATCGTAAAGCGTTTGTTGTCGTGCTGAAAGGACACAGGGTCGGCTTTGGGAAAATTTCGTAACACTGCCCCCCCCCCCTTAATTCTGATCGTCCCGATCAGAAACATCCTCTCCATGGTAAGGAGCTAGTCGATCTAAATGAACCACCTTCAATTTAGCCTTGGGGTTTCGACGGATCCGGTAGACGACGTCATTAAGCCTCTTGACCACCTCGTATGGACCATCCCAGGCGGGTGTAAGCTTTGGGGATTTACCCTTGCTCCGTTGGGGGTTGTACAACCAGACTTTGTCCCTCTCCTGGAACCCGACTGAATTGGCCTTGAGGTCGTATCGCGTCTTCATCCGGTCACTGGTGGCCAACATCTGCGTTCGGGCTAATTCGTGTATTGCCAGCAGGTTATGTCGGAGCTGGTCGGCATAGTCGTCGATGTCTTGGGGAGGTTCTTCGGGGGAGCCAAATGCCAAGTCGCATGGTAATCGCAGCTCCTTTCCGAATAGGACCCTGGCTGGGGTCAGGCCTGTACTATTATGTACAGCAGAGCGATATGACAACAGGAATAGGGGAATATGCTCATCCCAATCACGCTGGTTATTGCTGACGACCTTGGATAGGTGTTGTTCCAAGGTCCTGTTGAATCTTTCCACCATTCCGTCTGACTGTGGGTGTAATGGTGTTGTTCTCGTTTTCCTGATCCCCAACATCGTGCAGACCTTCTGGAATACATTCGATTCGAAGTTACGCCCCTGGTCTGAATGTAATTCCATCGGGACGCCAAACCGGCTGAATAGTTGTTCTACTAGCACCGTCGCTACCGTGGTTGCCTCTTGGTTGGGTATCGCATATGCCTCAGGCCATTTGCTGAAGTAATCCATTGCGACCAGAATGTATTTGTTCCCTCTCTCAGACTCGGGAAACGGACCGGCGACATCGATGGCGATTCTCTCAAATGGGACGCCCACATTGTACTGCTGCATTCTGCCCTTGGTCCGGGTCTTCGGGCCCTTACTGGCGGCACATGTGGCACATTTGCGGCACCAAGTTCTGACGTCTTCGAAGTAATTCACCCAGTAGTACCGCTGGCGAACTTTGTCTAGGGTTTTATTCATGCCCAGGTGGCCTCCGGTAATTCCATCATGCACTTCGGTCAGGATGGCTGGTACCTTTTTCTTCGGAACTACCAGTTGGGACTTGGTTTCTCGTCCATCAGCGCTTTCCCAAACTCGCTTGAGCATTCCATTATCTACTCTTAGAGAGTCCCACTGAGCCCATAACGATTTCAGCACGCCGGAGTATCTGGCTACCTCGTCCCATCGTGGCCTGGGTGCCCCTCTCATTTTGAGTGACAAGATTGGTTCGATGTCTGGATCAGCCATTTGGTCCTGGATGCACTGTTCCGTTGTCCAGCCTTCATTGGCCTGCACTCGAATCTGCCTGATGGAGATACCCTCTCGCTGTTCCGTCTTCAGACAATGCTTGCATTCCGCTCTACAGGGTCTTCTGGATAGGGCATCGGCATTATTGTGCAACCGGCCGGCACGGTGTTCCACCTTGAAGTCGTATTGCTGTAATTTCTCCATCCATCTGGCCAGTTGTCCTTCCGGTGTCTTCATGTCCAGCAGCCATTTGAGTGCGGCATGATCTGTTTGGATTAAGAAATGGCAACCATAGAGGTATTTATGGAAATGGTCTACAGCCCTTATTATTGCAAGAAGTTCTTTTTGGTGACGCAATAATTTCTTTCTGGTTTCGAGAATCCACGGCTGTAGTACTCGATCACCCTCTCTTCACCATCTTGCACCTGGGATAGGACGGCCCCCAAACCTGTGTTGCTGGCGTCGGTGTCTAAGATGAACTTGCCGGACTGTGTAGGAAAGGCTAGGATTGGGCTGGAACATAGTGCTGCCTTCAGTCGCCTGAATGATGTTTCGCAATCCTGATTCCAATGGAAGGTCTCTTTATCAGTGGTCTGCCGATGTAGAGGGGCGGCGATGGTGGCAAATCCCTCAACAAAACGCCGGTAGTATGAACATAGGCCCAAGAAGCTTCGGAGTTCATGTTTGTCTCTTGGAACTGGCCAATCGCGGATGGCTTCTATCTTGTCTTCGTTGGTGCGGATTCCTGACTCGGACACTACGTGGCCCAAAAACTCTACTTCTTTTTGAAACAAGGAACACTTCTTCGGATTGAGTCTCAGGTTGGCATTATTAATTCTGGAGAATACTTCGCCCAGGTTCTTCAGATGGTCGTCGAATGTCTGGCCCATGACTAGAATGTCGTCGAGGTATACTAAGCACGTCCTCCATGTTAACCCGCTCAGTACATACTCCATTAGCCTCTCAAATGTAGCGGGTGCATTACATAACCCAAAGGGCATGACCGTGAACTGAAACAGCCCTTTACTGGTGGAGAACGCTGTCTTCTCTCTGTCGTTTGCGTGCAGACCAACCTGCCAATATCCACTTTTTAGGTCTAGTGTGGAGAACCAACGGGAGCCTGCTAGTGTGGTCAAAGTGTCATCGATTCGGGGGAGTGGATAGCTGTCTTTCTTCGTGACGTCATTGAGCTTTCTGTAATCCACGCAAAATCGGGTGGTTCCATCCTTCTTTTTAACTAGCCGACGGGAGCAGACCATGGGCTGATGGATGGCTCAATAACTCCATTTTGTAACATGGACTCGATGTTTTCCTCGACTGCCTGTTGTTGCCCCAATGGTAGTCGTCTAGGTGGTATTCTGATGGGCTGAGCCTTTCCGGTATCTATTCGATGCTGGATGATGTTGGTGCGACCGGTGGTTCCATTTTTACTGTTAAAAATTTGCCAGTGTTTTGTGATAAATTGCTTGACTTTTTTCTGGTTCTCTGGTGTCAAGTGTGTTAAGTCGTCAGCAAACTGTTGTAGGAACTCTTTATCGGGCCCTGTCTCCTTCACCGACGTCTGGTACTCTTCTTCGCAATTGATGATGGTCTCTACTGGCTCGAAACAAGCTATCTCTTGACCATTGGTAATTCTGATGTCGTTGTTGGACAAATTCAGGACTCTGATTGGTATATCTCGTCCGGTTTTAACTATAGCCCGTCCAACTAAGTAGTCATGAGCTGAGTGTACGGGCTCCACCATTCCAACGCAGCTCCCAGGATTGCTGTCTAGCTGCCCATGAATAATCTGTTCTGTTCGACCGGGAATTCTAGCTGAAGACTTTGCCACAATTTTTATGGGCGTGACTGATGTGTTGACGGGCCGTGTCAATACAAATTCCTCATTCAGGAACCGAAGAACATCATATCTCGGGTCGAACATAAATCCATGCTGGCTAATTAGGTCCATTCCCAGTATAAAATCGTCCTCAATATTCGCTACCAGGACCCTATGCTGCCTATCTGCCTCACCCTGTATTGACATGGACTCGCCGGTGACTGTTCTGAGCTGGATGTTATTGGTAACTGGCCGAATTTCTGATGCTCTTAAGACCCTGGACTTGGCAATGGACACAGCGGCGCCGGTATCGACGGTGAAGGTAACTGCTCGCCCGTTGATGGTGCCTCTGATGACGAGGCTGCCGCTATCTCGGCAAAATCCCCGGATGGATAACGTTTTGGGGGCTGGTGGAGGGACAGTCAGCATTCGCCCCCCTATGCTGACTGACTGACGGTCCCTGGACATGTAGCTGTTCTGTTGGTTACCCCTGGTCGGTGATCGTTCAGGTGGCCTCACTCGACAATTACGTTGGAAGTGCCCTGTCCGTCCGCAGCGGTAACATGCCCCTCTGGTGCCAGTTCTTTGTGACCGGTCTAATATTTTGTTCAGACCAGCCAGCAGCGCTTGAAATTGTGACTCTGACTCTTCCTGGTTGAAGGAAACTGCTCGGACCCTCGGCTTGGACATGTTCATGACGGCCTCTACTTCCAAAGCCCGAAGTAGAGCTTCACTACTTTTCTTGACGCCACTCAGTCTTAAATTTCTTTGTACTTCCACATCTCTGATGCCGTTTATGAAACTCTGTGTGGCCAACTGGTCTTTCGTTTCCTCTGGCAGGTCTGGGTAGGACAAGTGAACTAACCGTCTAATTTCTGCTTCGAATTCTTGGAGGCTTTCACCGGATTTTTGGGTTTTTCCACTCAGTTGGACTTGGTATACCTGGCTCAAGGATTGATTGTTGTAACGTTTGTCTAGGATAGCGATGTTCTTGTCGAAATTGCCTTGTTCATCGACTGGAATGCTCTGGAGGAGTTCTAGGGCCGGACCTCTTAAGGAAATTACCAGAGATGTGGATTTTTCATGATTATCCCATCCATTAGCTGTAGCCACGGCCTCAAATTGCCGTTTATACATGGGCCAAGATGAACTGCCATCAAATGTGGGTGGTTTACTAATGGAACCTCTGGTACTCACGGTGTTCTGGTATTTTCCTCGCTGTAAGTCCTGTTGCATTTTTTTAATTTCTGTTTCTACCTTGTCTTGGATGGCACTGATTTGGTCTTGAACTGTGTTTTGAATTGAACTGATTTCAACTTTTACCTGGCTTTGGATGGAATCGAAGTCAGCTACTTTTGTTTCAAGTGTGTCCACGGTATTTTTTATGGTCTTAATGTCATCATTTATCTCTTTTATATCAGACTCAACTATTTGCATTCTTTCGTTAACTGTTTCATTAACTTGTCTTACTATTTGCATTAGTTGTTCAAATTGCATTTGTCTTTTTTCTTCAGTTATTTTAAATTCTGGATTGATTCAGCCGATACTTGTTGGAAATTCATTTCACTGAACTAAAATCACCTTGAATTGCACTTTCCACTTTATTTGGTTTTTTAAAAAACCTTTTCTGACGCGTTTCGATATTAACTATCTTTGTCAAAGAACTTTAAATTCATTTTGTCGTTTTAATTCAGTTTGATCTTGTTTTTCTACAAATTTCGAGAATAATCCTTCCACTAAATTTTGTTGTTTTTCATCGATATTAGTGACAAGATTTCCTAATTCAACTTTAAGTTTATCATCAAAAGATTTCACTAACCTTTGTTGAATTTCTTTTTGATGTTGTTTCTCCTCCTTGTCACGTTTTTCTAGAATCTGTGCTATTTTTTCGTCTAGTCCCTCTGTAACCTGTTTGATAATTTTTCTGGTAGTTTCGTCGGTTTTTTCCATACTTCGAGTTTCCATAACTGCACTAATCCTTTACTTGTGACACCAAATTGCAATATACTTCGTGGGTTCAATTTAAAATTATAACAACTAGTATTCACTGTCACTTTTCTAGAACTTTATTTACATTTAAACAGCTGATTCAAAAATACAATAACAATCTCATATAAGCTAGTCGTCGCGGTATCACTACTGCGATCGTGGCGTGCTTCTTTTATAATCCCCGTGGAATTCTCCAGTAGAAAATAATCATCGCTCCTTCCGCTGCCGAGTCTTTTCGAGAATCGTATTTTTTATCGTAAAGCGTTTGTTGTCGTGCTGAAAGGACACAGGGTCGGCTTTGGGAAAATTTCGTAACAATATAAACGTTCATTAAGAAGGATTTCCGATTCTGTGGACGGCATTACGGGTCGTTCATTACTTTTTATTATATAAGCGAAAAACAAAAGAAGTTTGTATTTTTATTAGTTAAATAATTTACTTCTACGAGTTTGATGTTAAAATCTTATCAATAATTCTGTGTAAACTGTTACTGACTTGATGGTATGAGCGAATTGCTGTTGAATTGTATGTCCGAAAATGAGTTCAATTTCGCCTTATAAAATAATTTTAATTCATCTAATACAAGTTTTACATTGTTATTTTTATCTCAAAGCTATTTCTGAATCAGGATTAAGTTGAGGTATTTGATTATTCTAATGCCTAAGGTGTTGATGTAGGAGGGTACCTTGGAGAAAGTGCCAATAATAGCTATCGTTGCAGTTATATTCTAAAATATGTAAAAACACACAACTACAATTTGGTTAATTAGTCTTCCTGTTTACATATATGTCTACTGTATGTGTGGTGTGTATGTACCCTTATCTTTTACACTAATGTTTCACATCTAAATGCACTAATGTATTAATAAAGCTTTATTTTCTTTCATAGTGATTTTTTTTTGTATGTCAACAAAGTTGACAGGAGCAATTATTGAAACACCAAGTAAGTATGCACAATACATATATTTGTACACAGAAAGAGTGATTGATCAGATTGTAGATATTACTTCTTTCAGGTTACAGATGCATGATCGTTATTAACGTAATGAAATATTAAAATAAATTTTATTTAAAAAAGCTAAAAACACCTTTAATATCAAACTGAACCAAAAGACAAAAATAAATTTTAACTAATAAGATTTTGTTCAACAGTGTTAAAAAGTCCACTAACTTAATATAATTAAATGATTTGTAATACGTTAATAATAAGATTAATGTCTTTGGCAACAAAACTCAATTATTTTGTAAAATAGGTGATAGTAATTGTTATAAATATTTCATTAGTAGTTCACTATGCAAGTTGTTATACAAATGTAGTAAAAAGCACCCATGCAAGATCCCCAACAAGTTTCTCGAAACTGCCCTTCAACATTTTAATTAAAACCCAAATTGAAATACTTACGTCTTTCCAAAAACTGTGAGCAGTGAGAAACCGAAAGAGACATCAGAATATTTTTGAAAAACTTCAGTTATATATACTTTCATAATTAAGAGTTATGGAAGTATATTATTTTAAAATTGTTTACAGTTCTTGTTCAATCTTTCAAAACACAAAATAATTTATATTAAAATTTCATGTGTGGAAATACTTATCTGCTTTATTTTTACTATGCCAGTTAATAGTATGGTTTTATTCTTAACTATTTGTAGCAGTTATTAAAAAAATGTGGAAAAATGTCAAAATATGATACATGCTATTACATCTATTTAAAAAAATGAGACATAAAACACTGTGGTAACAATAAAACCATTACAATCATACAGTTCACAGCTCCCTTACAAAGAGAAGAATGCTAGATAACATTATTACAAACAGTTCAAATCTTTTAATAGTAATGATACCAATGATAATAGTGAAATTGATTTAAATTGAATCCTTGATGAAGATGAATATTGCAACAATTCAATTATCTGAATTATAATAATGATTTGATAAAATTATTGATAAGCACTGGTACATAGTTTTGACAGTTATATATGAAAATATCATTCAAAATACTATGAAGACTTTTATACAATATTTTGAAGTTTTATTGAATAAACAAAAATATAAAAATGTATATTTTAAACTGATTGTTACTTCAATATTATTTCAAAGTATTATAAAAACATAACATTTTCAAAAAAAATTATAAGGATATTTAAAAATGTAACTACCAAATTTTTTTAACAATATTATACATATGTTTCAAGTGAATATACCAGAATCTCTGAAAGATATTTAAAAAATCATATATGGTTAATTGCAAATATTTTAAAAATAGTATGCCAATCTTTCAATAACATATTTCTTAATATTTTTATAAACTGTTTTGAACAATTTTACCCTACAACATTTTGCTACGTTAAAAATAATTTGATATTGTTAAAATATTTTTCATAAAAAACATTTATAAAATATTTTTAAATATTAGAACGATAGTAGCTTGTTTGCACCGGGTCTAGACCCACCCCCCACCACTTTCTACACCCCCCACTACTTGGCCTTGAGAGTGCCCTTGACCTTAAGAGTGTCATTGACCTCTATCCCTACCATTGACACTAAGATTTGGCCTTGACAGATGTATACTTGACCTTGAATGCATTCAACCTTGAGATTTGTTCTTGACCTTGTGCACTGACCTTTGTTGATATTTACCACTAACCTTGGGATTGACCCTGAGATTTGGCCTTGACAGATGTATACTTGACCTTGAGAATTCTTTGGCCTTGAGCACTGTCTTTGACTTTGAAATTTATCCTTTGTTGATATTTACCACTAACCTTGGGACTGACCCTGAGATTTGGCCTTGACAGATATACACTTGACCTTGAGTGCATTCAAACTTGAGACTTATTCTTGACCTTGAGAATTCTTTGGCCTTGTGTACCTTAGCCTTGAGATTTATCCTTTCGTCTTTAGTATTCACCTTGAGACTCATCCTCGTCCTTGAGAATCTTAAGAGTGTCATGGGCTTTGATAGTAATGATATCCCCATAATGGTACTGATTTGTAAGCTTGATACCCCCCACTTAGTGAACAAACTGTTATTTAAAGTCCAAAAAACAGTATAAAGCCTACAGAATTCACATTATTAGTTGACTATTTCAACATGTTTTGTGCTAATACACCAATGATAGAAGTGATGGATTTTAATAGTGCATTAAGATATATTTGTGATGAGCTTTCAAAAAATATTTTTGAATACCGTCACGAAGCAATTTATGGAATGGGAAAGTTTTTAACAGAAAATGCTACAACAAGGCCGATCAAAATGACAAAGCTCTAAAATTGACAAGAATGTTTATGAAAAATATAATTTGTGATGAATGTTGGGCATCAGCGGTTAGCACGCTCAATATTTCAGAGATGTTTAAAGTATTCTCATATCTACCGGAAAACGTTAAATTAAGATTAGCGTTTTCAAAAGACTTTTGTGAGGAACACTGTGATCAAAAAATAGCTACTAAACTTAATCATGAAGGAATGAAGATGATGGTGGTGACGATGATGGTGTACAAGGTGAGTACGATGTACAATCCACACCTCCCACTAATGTTCCAAACCCACTTGTCTTTAAATGGAAATGTTAATAAAGATAACAGCAAGAATCAACAAGCAGTAGATACCATGTTTCCAGTTAACCAATGTCTTTCAAGCTCTCATAGTGCCTCAGTGTCGAAAGGTGAACCTACAAATCAAAACAGTAAGGATAGTGCAAAAAATAAAAATGAAACGGAGTTACTGTCATTAGGTGAAAGAAGATTTCATCTTAACAAATCCAAAAGTAAATTTGTAGCTGTGGGATTTGTTTATGAATATGGTTTTGCTCCTGGAATTAAACTCACAGGTAACAAAATACCATAATGTTTACTGAACAAGAGTGGAACACCTTTTTAAAATACCAAGGAGTAATAACAAACTACTTCTACACAAACGAGAACTATGAAACCATATATGCAGGCAATTTTACAATATATTTTGATGAAATTCATTCCACAAAAGTTATTCAGATATGCATGAAATTTAACTTTTTTTAAAAAATTATTTTCACTAATACAAATCTAAAATTTTAAACGGCAGAGTTACACCTTACACAAATTACTATTATGATCTCCGACGAGACCGTAAATTATTTAGTATTTATACAATTCAAGACGTGATAAAATCTGCAATTTAGCGTCTACAGGATTATACTGAGAATTGTCATACCGTTAACGTAATATGATATTGCGAAATAGTAAATGATACGCTTCTCACGGATTCTTGCTGAGTAAGCAACACGTGTGTGTATGAATTATGATATAACAACTCCCATCACAAATGAAAAGTTGATGGTATAGCATTAACTTTTTGAAATAACATTTTAATGTAATATGAAATTTAAATGAAATGAAACGCAAAACCTTAGCAATTGTCTGAAATAACTTAATATCTAATAATTCATAAAAATAATAATGTCAAAATAAAGCATGAACATGATAATAAGCAAAATACGATAAATTGGATAATAATATAAAATAGGTTACGAATATAATGATAAAATTTGCAATTGTTTTTGATTCAAACTACTAATGCTATTTGTGTAAAACTCGCCGTCCGAGGCATCTAAATTATCTGTTATAGCTTTAAATAACGTTCCGGCACCGTTTAATAATCCGCGTTTAAATCGTTTCGTGTCGGAGTATATTTCTGAAAATTTCTCTTTAAGAGAATTACAGATTTGTGTTAACAAACTGATATGAGTTTGTATTTCAGACCAGAAATTATTCATAGAATGTACATCGAGACTTACTGTTTCAGTTAAAATGTCAAGTAATCGGTTATTGGTTGTAAAAGCGTGTTCTAGTGCTGATAAGTTGCGGTGGGCTAGAAGAGTCCATTTGTGGTTGGATACGACGATCCTTGTTTCATCATGATAATATATCCCAAGTATTGGTTTTAGTTCGAAGTGTGATATTGCTGATCCGAACAGCAAGAAAAATGTGGAACAGAAATTAACTTTCTGAATAAGGCTTCAGTCTATCGAAGTTAACTTTGGTCCTTTGATTAGTTGATAAGTTTAGGAGAGTTGCGGAATTGTTTCCCCAAAATTTGAAAGGGTCCATTGAATTTATTTTTGAGTTTATTTTTAAGCTGCGGTTCTTTCACATAGACTTTGTCGCCGATTTGATAATTTGGAAGGTTTTCAGAAACGTGTTTATCGAGTCTTTCTTTTGCTTTTTGCTTTTGAACTCCTGTTCGTTCCCGTGCAATTCTGTAATAGTTGGATATGCGATTATTGAGGTCACGAACGTATTTGGAAATTAAGTCTTGTTGGTTATAAAGTGTTTCGGGGGGTCGACTGGATGTGTGGCCAAATACAAGTTCATACGGTGTGAAGCCATGGGTTTTACTGGTTGAATTGTTGTATGCTATCACAGCATAAGGTAAAATGTTGAACGGGTGTTCATCAGGGTTTTCTGATTTGTCAATCCGTATCATTTCTAGAAGTGTCGAATGAAAGCGCTCGAGTGAGCCATTGGACTGTGGATGTCCTACACTGGAAAATGACAGTTTAATATCAAAAAAATTGCAGAGGTCCTTGAGTAGGGCATTATCAAATTCTCTGCCGTAGTCGCACTGTATACGAAGGGGTGTTACGTAATGCTGGAAGTAAAGTAATAAAGTGTTGACGACTGTTTTCGCTGATTTATCGCCGATAGGGTAAGCTTGTGAAAATTTTGTAAGTTCATCACGGATAGTAAGTGCATAGTTTTTAGTTGGTACTTCGAGGATATCGATGTTGATTCTCTCGAAAGGTGTCCTAGGAGTTTTAGTAATTACAAGTGGATTATCTAAGTTTTTACGATACGCCTTTGTCTTTTGACAAATATCGCAATTTCTGATAAAGATTTCTACATCTTTAGTTAAACCGGGCCAATTAAATTTTTGTTTGATTCTACGAATTGTTTCGTTTATTCCGCGGTGAAAATTACTTTTACCGTTATGAAATCAGTCGAGTATCACAAGAACTTGGTCTTTTTCGACTGTTTGTGTAACATTTTGACAAATTTTCCATTTTATATCAGTGTCTGCGAAAATAAAGGAGAGCATCTCTAATATGGGTAGGTCAATGTTGTTCTCTACGCAATAGGTTACTTGAGGTGTTAAGAGGTTTTTGTTTTTGTAGAGAGAGGCAAATAATACCTCGTTAATATTTTCCGGATCGGATGGAATCGGTATGATAAAGTATTTTCTTTTTCGTACAGTTTTACTTGAATAAACGTTGATGCTAAAAGTTTGAAAGTCTGCATTTTCTTCAAAAATGTCGTCAAATATTTTGTTGTGAAAGTCCTGGAGATTTGAATGTTGCGGGAATATAATGATGTTTTTATTTTTTTATCGAAAAGTTGACCGTTCGAAAATTGACTTTTACGGTAATCTATCAGGGAAGTAGTTTGATATATTTCTAGAAAGGTTTTGAATTCGCGAGAAATAAACTGGGGATTCATTTCATTTTCTTCGTCTTCGGAAACGTCGCTGTCTGAATCTTCGTTAAGTGGTAGTACTTGGTAAGTAACGAGTTCGTGTTTGGATTGAAATTCAGTATATTTGTTAAAGTTATTGATTTTTATACGGGATAGGGCGTCTGCGTTTTTGTTGATTTTGCCGGGTTTGTATATTATCTCATAGTCATACTCTTCAAGCTTTAGTCGCCATCTTGCTACCTGGGTCTTTGATGGAGAAAAGCCAGGTTAACGGGCGGTGATCGGTGATTATTTGAAACTTACGGCCAAAAATTAGCGGCCTGTACGTTTTGACAGCCCATAGAATAGCTAAGAGTTCTCGTTCAATCGTTGAGTATCTAGTCACCGCTTGACATAAAGTTCTGGAAGCGTATGCAATAGGTAGGTCTTTACCTATCGTTCCCTGTGACAATACAGCACCGATTGCAAAAGCGCTTGCGTCTGTAGTTAAGAGGAATGGTTCATTGAAGTTTGGATATATTATTATTGGTGTTGAAGTCAATGCCTGTTTTAATTCGTTAAAAGATTTAATACACTCTGAATCAAATAGGAATGGTGTATCCTTTTGAAGAAGTCTCGTGAGGGGTTTAGAGATTTTTGCGAAGTTTGGGATAAAGCGCCTGTAATAACCGGCTTAATTTCTTTTTGATTTTGAGGTTGAGGGAACTTTATTATACATTCGACTTTATTAGGATTTGGCTTTACGCCATCGGGAGTGATGAGGTGTCCTAAATATGCCACTTCTTTGCGAAAGAACTCGCATTTATCGAGCTGGATTTTTAAGTTAGATTTTCTGAGGCGTTTGAAAACTTCTGTGAGTCGAAGGGTGGCGCTCATGAATTGTGGGCGAGAATTTACTGGTATATCTGTATACAAATCCAATTCAATAAAATAGAAATATATATGAAATACTGAACGAAATGCAAAAAAATAAAAATAATAGAAATTTTTAAGCCACTCACATGATCATCCTTAGTTGCAGTCCAACCCAGTTGGGAAGCTTCGTCAGCTACTAAATTTAGCCTCACAGGAGATTTCGTCTAGTGGATCAATTTGTCCTTTCCTGAATTTTGGTAGATATCGTCAATAAAACTCTCCAGATTCACCAATACCTATAAATGCAAAAGAGGCCGGCAATAATTGTTCCCTTTTTCCTTTATTTTTTTTATCACGATAAGTGTGAAATCTCTAGCAACTAACGATTGCTTATCGAAGCCAACTACGTTGCAGATGCAAAGCAAAAAAAAATACAAAAAAATTAATGAACCACGCAGTTAAGCCACAAACTATTTATCGTTGCAAGAAAACGCGGTATATCGATATTAAGAAGAATATGAAACCAGATTCACCCAAGATTTCTTTCCAAAATTATTAATAGATACGATAAAATATGAACTACAGCCGATAAAAAACTATATACAAAAATTCATTCGATAGATCAAACTATAACGATAAGCTGAATCTGCTTAATTTCAATCAAGGGTACGATAAGGAAAAGGATAAATTAAGCAAATTCTAGTAGATATTTTCACGATAAAGGTAAAGAATTTTCCCAATAAAAAAATTAAACTCAGAACGAAATTCGCTTACATACCGTCTTTTTTGGTGGTCGAAACAGAAGAGGAAAGCAAAATGTACTTCCTTCGAGCGTTTATCCCACTTGTCCAATAATAAAAGTGGGGAAAGGAAATGACATGTTAAATTTCAAATTTTATTGAGCGCGAAAGCAGGAATATTAATCAATAGTTGGTCAATACAGGAACTAATACAAGATAATTTCGATAAAAGAACAAAGCAAAATTTACCTAATTAAATCGTAGATAAAATTTTATTAATGACAGTTTCCTTCTTCCCAACAAAATTATATTTATTTAATATTTCCAGTTTGGAGGGAAGCTACATCAAAATAGCACATGATGTTCGTTCTGTCAATACATTTATGACGCTAAATCCTACGGACAGAGTTCGACTTGAGTATATAAGCTATGCCGATTCTAGGCCAAAATCGACCAAAAATACATGTAATTTCCCATAAGAGATTCTAAGGTTAAAATTAGCGAAAATTTACCCCGATGATCTTGAAATCGCCAACGTAAGCGAGCCCGATTTTGTAGTTTAGAGGCGAGAAACGGCGTAATTAGAGCCATTTTGGGGTGTAAATGTCATATTTAGGGGTGTTTTCATCACATTTAAGGCCCTTTTGACATTAGGCGGGGGTGAAATTCAATTGAGGGTGTTATTTTGTTCCGCGAACGTGGGGGCCGCGTTCTTAGACCATAGCGGACTGCGAGGGCTCCGACTAGAGCTGTGGGGGCTGAAGGGGGGCTCCGACTAGGAGCTGTGGGGGCTGAAGGGAGGTCGCGATTTAGGTTATGTTAGTGACAGCTGTCGAGGGAGGGGGCCGCGATTTAGGTTATGTTAGTGATAGCTGTCAACGAAGGGGGTCGCGATTTAGGTTATGTTAGAAGAGTGACGGTAGTCGGGGGCTGTGATTTAGGTTATGTTAGTGATGGCTGTCAACGAAGGGGGCCGCGATTTAGAATATGTTGGAAGAGTGACGGTAGTCGTGTGCCGCGACTTAGGTTATGTTAGAGGTTCGCGGGGTTTGCTTGAGAGGTTAAACAGGGGAGTGTTGGGGAGTCTTGCAGCGTGGGTGTGTTGCGTGTGTCGCAAGGGTGCACGCCATCTGTTGGTGGTTGTGGTAGTTAGAAAGAAAAAAAGCTGCGGTAGGGTTTTGAGCCTGGGACCCTCGCATGGTAGTCATCGTTCCGAGCATCTGAGCTATATGGTTATTAATATAAGAATTTCTTTGGGAGAATAGGTATCTGAGTGTTGAAGGTAAATTTTTAATAGGTTGAAATTTAATCAATAGAGTATGCTATTAGGTTGTATGTATCCTTAACATGTCTAGTGATGTTGGCAAAGTGATAGACTTGCGCAGTGATGTTGTGTGACTGTTAGACATGTGCAGTGATGTTGTGTGAGTGATAGACTTGCAAAAGGTTAAATTGTATATGAAAACGTATACAAATAAGCTATCGTCCCATAAATGAACACAAATTTTAGCTGGAAGCTTAAAAATATGTACGAAAACGGTATTTCGATGTAGGTTATCAGAGTGATATCTTATAGAAGGAATGGAAGGAACAGTATAGTAGAAATGGGATAGTGGGAAACGAGATTATAGGCAACGAGATAGAGGAAACAGTAGGTATATGCTTGAAGTTGGTTGGCAGAACGTCGGAAACGAAAATGGTTGGAACGATATAGCGGAGCGGGATGTTTGAAGTTGGTTGACTGAACGCTGGAAACGGGAATGGTATGAATGACCTAGTGGGATCGGGAACAAAATAGCTGGAACAGGATAGTGGAAAGGAGCGCGCTGGATGGTTGGACCAGAGACGAAACAAATGGGTTGGAGCCACTACAAAAGCTAGAAACAGCCCATAAAAACTTCTGTCAACCGGGAAATATGTTCATGAATGGTTGGAGTCACTACAAATGCTAGAAACGGCCCATAGAAACGACTAGAACCATAGAAACGGCTGCTGGAAATGGTTGGAGCCACTACAAACGCTAGAAACGACTGGAACCGTAGAAATCGCTGCTGGAAATGGTTGGAGCCACTACAAAAGCTAAAAACAAACTGTAGAAACGACTGGGACAGTGGAAATCGCTGTAGGAAATGATTGGAGCTACTACAAAAGCTAGAAACGGCTCATAAAAACGACTGGAACAGTAAAAATCGTTGCTGGAAAGGGTTGGAACCTCTACAAATTCTACAAACGGTTCGTGGAAACAACTAGAACCATAGAAACGGATGGTAGAATGGTTGAACCCACTACAAAAGCTAAAAATAACCTGTAGAAACGACTGGGACAGTAGAAATCGTTGTAGGAAATGATTGGAGCTACTACAAAAGCTAGAAACGGCTCATAAAAACAACTGGAACAGTAGAAATCTTTGCTGGAAATGGTTGGAACCTCTACAAATGCTACAAACGGTTCGTGGAAACAACTACAACCGTAGAAACGGATGGTAGAATGGTTGAAGCCACTACAAAAGCTAGAAACGACCCATAGAAACGACTGGGACAGTAGAAATGGTTGGAGCCACTACAAAAACTAGAAACGTCCCGTAGAAACGACTGGGACAGTAGAAATGGTTGGTAGAATGGTTGAAGCCGCTACAAATGCTAGAAACGTCCCGTAGAAACGACTAGAACCGTAGAAATCGCTGCTAGAAGTTGTTGGAAACGCTACAAAAGTTAGAAAGGTCCCGTAGAAACGATTGGGACAGTAGAAACGGCTGGTAGAAATGGTTGAAGCCCCTACAAAAGCTAGAAACGTCCCGTATAAACGACTGGGACAGTAGAAATGGTTAGTAGAATGGTTGGAGCCGCTACAAAAACTAGAAACGTCCCGTAAAAACAACTGGGGCAGTAGAAACGGCTGGTAGAGAATGGTTGGAGCCACTACTAAAGCTAGAAACGTTCCGTGGAAACAACTGGAACCGTGGAAACAACTGGAACCGTTGAAACGGATGGTAGAATAGTTGGAGCCCCTACAAAAGCTAGAAACGTCCCGTACAAGTCATTCAAATGTTGGAAATGGTAGGTTAGTTGGAAACGGGCAACAAATGCTAGAAACGGTAGGAAGGTTGAAGCAGGGACGTTAGAAAGGTCATAATGAGAATGCTGAGAACGACGTAATAGAAAGTAGGAAATGTGAGGGTGGATGGATGAGGAATGTTGAAAAAGACAAAGTTGGATTGTTAGAACAAGCGCTGTAGAGTTGTGATGGGAATGTGAGAAACAGGATGGTAGGAATACGAATTCTAGAAACATGAATGCAGGATGTTTGAATAGAAATATCTGAAACAAACAGACTGAAGGGTAGTCAGCAGCAACTGTTACTAGATTGTTAAAAGGATAAACAGTTGGAATGTTGAGAAAATTGCTGAAAATGATGTGATTCGTATTGAGTGATTAGAAGATTGCATCGACAGAGTTACTAGTCAACCACAACTAAAAAGTGTTATTCGATTGCCACCAGTTTTGTCACAGAATTTGTCACTGGAAAAGGCTACTAGACACAGACGCAACTGTCGTGAACTACAATCAAATCAGTGTTATCAAAATGATATAGGGCTCAAAGTGATAAAGATCGTCCTGGAATAGATGGCTAGAACAAAGATTACAAATTCGGAATGGGTGAAGTCTAGTAGTTAGGTTCAGGGAGGTCGTAAATTTTACTTGAATCGTATTAAAACATAATACCTTTTAACTGACGCTGATATATCATAATATGTTGCTTGTTTGAAAATAATTCAAATTACAAGACATTGTTTTACTACCATAAACATGTAAGTACTTGAAATTTACTTCTAAGTAGAACGCTTGCTAAAACGAACCTTGTTATCCAGATCCGGCAATAGCTCTCTTGATTAGTAGCATAAATATGTAAGTACTAGAAATTTATTTCTGACTAGAACGCTAGTGCGAACATTGTTATCTCTCCATAAAACTTGTGTGTGTTTTCAGAGATTTAGAAAAATATGGCCTCTTAGCGGGCCCCCCTCCCTTTCTCTGTGACGTCATCACTGTCATTGGCTGGTTTATTAGCACACTACCTGCTAAGCATTAGTATGTTTACCTTATATATTTATAATGAATACATATATATCTATTTAAAAGTTTGCTCAGTTGAATTTAATACCTTGCAAGTGTCTTTATAATAGTTATCATAATAAACTAAAGTAGATAAAAAGAACAACTCACCCAAGTGGAAAATTTTCAGAAATATGCCAATGTCCCCTCAATCAGAAATCTGATCTCCTTTATCCAGAACGTTGTAAGCTACACTCTCAGTGACAGGTTTATCAGTGGACGACCTGCTAACCATCAGATATGTAATTTATATTTATAAAGAATAAAGAAAAAATAATATCTTACATATGATCGATTGGATGTCCTTTAGAAAGCTACTATGCTGGACGCCAAAGAAAATCACTCGACCTAAGAGATAACCTAACTTGTTTAAGAAATGTGTCACACCTTGTAGGTAAAGCTCTCAACTTCCGACTTAGAAACTTAAAATGGTGCGCTAGAGGTTGAGAAATCAGCTTCATTTTCTTGAGTCATGGAATAATTCCAGCTCGGTTAATAATATAGAAAACGTTGCCTTGGAGATTTCCAATGATACCTAACAAAAGATCAACAAAAAAATAGAGTGTTTGAATAATAGACACATTGGTATATTGTTTCTCGATTATATATTCTAATATCATATGTTTAAATAAAACAACATATTGGTAACTTTGTTTTTTATTTTTAGCATACATATATTTTTGAATATCCAGCAATTTTCCGTCTACATATACAACAATTATCTATTTTCAGTGAGCAATCAGAGCAACTGGCAAAGTACCTACTTGGCATAAAAACAATTGACATTTCATTAGTTAAGCAATAAACATTTAGCTGAACCGTTTTTATGAAGTTCTGTAATATCATCATAAGGTAAGAGATTCTTGAGCTCTAAGCCACAGCAATGACAAGTGATCCTGTCACATTATCCTGTGTAAAAGAATCCAGCGTTAGTAAGCTCAGTGGGTGTCTGCTTCAAAGCAATAGGCCATTCTTTAAACGTCTCAAGTCTGCTTTGATTCCTGATAATAAATTCTCAAATCATGAATCTGTATTTATTTAAAAATAATGTTAATAAAATCGAAAAATAATATAAATCATTAATCCGTAATTATTTAAAAATTCCTGATAATAAATTCACATTATATCTGGTATGTTAGATATCTTCCGCAAACCGGAAATGATGACCGCAGTGAAAGGAAACAGTGATATCTTGTTTACGCTAATTGAAACCGAGCTAAATAAAATTTACAGGAAGCTGTGGTTTGATAAGGTTATCATGTTGTTTGCAGCAATAAACTTTTGCAGGAAGTTCCCATATGATAAGCATTAATTAGTTGTTTTTCTAGAACTAACGGAAATTTCATTATACGCAAATGACGTAGTTCGATGCTGATAAATAAAATAATTGCGAATTTTTATTTCATTGTTAATTCGACTCTCAAAGAGATCACATATCAACTACAGTGATTGTGTTTGTGCTGTGTGAAATTACTACTAATTCAACTTTCAAAGGGATTACTTCTTAAGTGTATCTAGTGATAGTGTGTGTTGTTCAAAAAATATTATGTATTTACTTAATTTAATTTATGTTAATTTGCTTTTAGTATTTTGTGACTGCCCTTCAAAATATTTGAAATTAATAGAGAATGTTTTTCGAATTGAATATTTTCTGACTGCTTTTCAATTCAATGTTCTATTTCTAAATTTTTGGTAATTTGCTTCTAATATTTTGTATGTGTCTTTCAAAAATTATTAGGACTGTTTAGATTCTTTATAAGTTTGCAGTATGTTCTTTACCAAATCCACTATTTTCTGAACGATATTCAATTCAATGTTCTAGTTCCAAGTTTTTGTTAATATTTTATACCCACCTCTCAAAATTATTAGTCATTTCCAAAAATTACTAGAGTCTAGGAACACTAAATTATTAGAGTTAAAGGTTCTGTTCTCAATTTACAAATATGTTTCTAGTATTTAATGGTAGGTTTTCAAGAAAATTCTTTAGTAGTTTGATCAGATGTTTGAGGGTTATAGATGTATTTTAGTATGTTCTGTCATGAATTTTCTAATATGTTTCTAGTCTTTAATGATAGGTTTTCCAGACATTTTTTGGTAGTTTAATTAAATTTTTGAGGGTTATAGATGCATTTTAGTATATTCTGTTCTAAATTTTCAAATATATTTCTATCATTTTGTTGTTTTTCTTAAAATATTTCCAATAAGATCTATAAAATTATTCAAGTTATAGATGAATTTTAACAGGTTTTATTCTAATAATTTAACTTTTTCTCTAAAATTTCGTGTTTGTTTTTCTTAAAATATTTTTAATTAGAGATATAAATTTATTCGCATATATATCATATTTATCTCTACCAGCTGATTGATATCTGTTGTTGCTTAGTAGTACTCCGAATCTTTATCAGCTAATATTTATCAAAGACTATTGTTGCACTCAAATATTTTATTACAGTAACTAGAACTTGCTATAATTAGATGCGGAGAGAGAGAGAGAGAGAGAGAAAGAGAGAGTCATTTTAAATGTTTTTTGTTTATTGAATTTTGCTGATGTCTAAATTATCAGTTTCTTTCATATCATTGAAGAGTAAAGACGTATACTATTTTCTAAATGTAAGTCCAGGTAGGTAAAGCATGTAAATGTACTAATGATACAAGACACGTATGAAGATATACCTTCGTATGGATAAAGAGCATGTCTCGACTCTTATCTCACCAACTCAGTAAGCATAAACATAAGACGCATTTCTGTGATAGATGTCTTCATTATTTCTATTCTGAAGAGAAATTAGCAAAACATTCAGAGGATTGCTCTAGAATAAATGAGACAGCCATAAAGATGCCTGAGGAGGGGGAAAATATTTTGCGATTTAAAAATCATAAGAATAAGGAAAAGGCTCCGTTCATTGTTTACGCTGATTTGGAGTCAGTTCTCCAGCAGACTAATAACCTTAAGGAACCACAGCAACACATTCCAGGTGCTGTTGGATACTACTTGAAATGTTCCTATGATGATTCTCGTTTTATCGATCTTATCGTGGAGAGGACTGTATGCAGTGGTTTGCTGACCAAATGCTGAACTGGCTGAAGATATGGCTCCGGTATTCTGGTGTGCTTATGATATGCAAATGACATATGCCCAGGAACTTGAGTTCCGGAAAGCAACACACTGTCATATCTGTGAGAAGCCCTTTTCACCTCAAGATAAGCGTGTTCGCGATCACAATCACCTTATACCAGAAAACAACTATAGAGGGGCTGCACATGAGGGATGTAACGTAAACTATAAAGATAGTCACGTAATTCCTATAGTTTTTCATAATCTCAGCGGATATGATGCACATTTTATCATTACGGATATTGCCACACGAATGAAGGGATCGATCGACTTACTTCCAGTCACCAAAGAGAAGTATATTTCATTTACAAAACATATCGGTGGTTATCCAATCCAATTCCGCTTCATTGATTCCTTCAGATTCATGAATTCATCACTTGACATATTGGCATCATATATGAAAGAGTTTCCTAATTTGAAATCACAGTTTCCTTTTCTGCCTGTGGATCATTTCAAATTACTAACGATGAAAGGAGTGATGCCTTATGACTACATTGATTCATTTGCTCGATTCGATGAGGAAATATTACCGCCAATAGAGAAATTCTACAACAACTTGGAGGATAAACCCTGCCCTCGACTTCTTTATAGTCGGGCTCAACAAGTTTGGAGCAGTTTTCGATGTCAGAACATTGGCGAATACGTCGATCTCTATATGAAGACGGACATACTGCTTTTAGCTGATGTTTTCGAATAATTTCGTACTAGCTGCCTAAAGACTTATGGTTTGGATCCGGCTCATTATTATACTTTACCTGGCTTCACATGGGATGCTATGTTGAAATATACTAATCAAGATCTAGAGCTGCTTACTGATCCTGACATGTTTCTCTTCTTCGAGCGAGGTATAAGAGGTGGTCTTAGCCAAATATGTTCAAAAAGACGGGCTACAGCTAACAATCAGTACGTCAATAATTATGATCCATCGAAACCTAAAACGTTTCTTATGTACTTCGATATTAATAACCAATATGGGTTCGCTATGAGTCAACATCTACCTTATGGAGGGTTCAAGTGGACTAATCAGAACATTGATATCTCATCTATCCCAGATGATAATAATGTTGGATATATTTTAGAGGTTGATCTTGAATACCCGAAACATCTTCATGATCAACACAGAGATCTGCCGTTCTGTATAGAACATATTAATCAAAAAACAGGCAAGCCTCCAAAAACTGCTAGAGAGATCACTAAATTGATGGCGACTCTTCACGATAAACACAGGTATGTCATTCATTATAGAACGCTGAAGCAAGCTGTAGCTTATGGAATAGTCATAAAGAAGATTCACCGGGTCCTAGAGTTCAAGCAATCTCCGTGGCTCAAGTCCTATATTGACCTAAACACAAATCTCAGGAAACAGGCAACTAATGATTTTGAGAAGAATTTGTTCAAATTGATGAACAATGCTGTTTTCGGTAAGTAATTTATCACTTTGATATTGGATACTACATATTCGTTTCATTTAGGCAAGACCATGGAGAATGTTCGGAAGAGGGTAAATGTTCACCTCCTCACGGAATGGAGCGGAAGATATGGAGCTGAAGCATTCATCTCCAACCCAGAATTTAAAAATAGTACCGTTTTCAACGAGAATCTAGTAGCAATAGAGATGCGCAACCAGCAGGTGTATCTCAACAAACCGATTTATGTTGGTCAAGCCATCCTTGATCTCGCCAAGACAACGATCTATGAATTCTATTATGGATACCTAAAGGAAGCTTGTGGAGGTGAATGCTGTATATTATATCACGATACAGACAGCTTATTGGTGGAGATTAGGAATTGTGATATACATGAGATCATGAAGAGAGACTGCTTGAAACATTTTGACACATCTGATTATGCTCCGAACAATATTTATAACATCCCACTGGTTAATAAAAAGGTGCTTGGTTTAATGAAGGACGAAAACAACGGCATTCCATTAATAGATTATATTGGGCTTCGATCAAAATTATATGCTCTCAAACTATTTCATAGAGATAGCGAGATTGCAGAGAGACGACTAAGATGTGTGGAGGAGGGATATGATTCTGATGAAATTAACGTGATTATTAAAAATTATGGGAAAAGTAAGAAAGCTAAAGGTGTCAAGATATCTGTTGTGAAAACAAATATTGGTTTTCATGATTATGAAGAATGTCTTGAGGAATGGAAGGCTAAAACTGTACAGCAGAACCTAATAAAATCATCCAAACATCTAGTCCACTCGATAGTGCAGCAGAAAATTGCTCTAAGCCCATATGATGATAAACGATATCTGATCCCGGGCACTGTTGAGACTTTACCTTGGGGACATTATTCAATAATATAGATTAGATCACCACACATATGAAATATAGATTTTGTCATCTCATATATGAAATATAGATTTAGTCATCACACATATTCTACATAGTAAAATAAATACGATGTTTATGTTCAATGTCACTATTCCTGAAGCCAAACAGTGGTTATATAGGCCTATAGGAAATGTTCCACTATAAAAAAAACAAACGCGCCTTGAGGTCAGCCTCCTGGGCGGTGTGGAATAGAGCTCTCTATGGTTAGTAATATAAAATCTTACGCACACATTTGTTTTCTCTTAGGTCGAGTGATGTTCTTTGGCGTCCAGCATAGTAGCTTTCTAAAGGACATCCAATCGATCATATGTAAGATATTATTTTTTCTTTATTCTTTATAAATATAAATTACATATCTGATGGTTAGCAGGTCGTCCACTGATAAACCTGTCACTGAGAGTGTGGCTTACAACGTTCTGGATAAAGGAGATCAGATTCTGATTGCGGGGACATTGGCATATTTCTGAAAATTTTCCACTTGGGTGAGTTGTTCCTTTTATCTACTTTAGATCATTATGATAACTATTATAAAGACACTTGCAAGGTATTAAATTCCACTGAGCAAACTTTTAAATAGATATATATGTATTCATTATAAATATATAAGGTAAACATACTAATGCTTAGCAGGTAGTGTGCTAATAAACCAGCCAATGACAGTGATGACGTCACAGAGAAAGAGAGGGGGACACGCTAAGAGGGGCCATGATTGCCAGATTTCCATATTTCTCTAGATCCCGGAAAATGCATCATTTTAGTCATATGATTAAAGTGATGGAGCAACATTGCCATATTTCTCTAAATCTCTGAAAACACACACAAGTTTTATGGAGAGATAACAATGTTCGCACTAGCGTTCTAGTCAGAAGTAAATTTCTAGTACTTACATATTTATGCTACTAATCAAGGGAGCTATTGCCGGATCTGGATAACAAGGTTCGTTTTAGCAAGCGTTCTACTTAGAAGTAAATTTCAAGTACTTACATGTTTATGGTAGTAAAACAATGTCTTGTAATTTGAATTATTTTCAAACAAGCAACATATTATGATATATCAGCGTCAGTTAAAAGGTATTATGTTTTAATACGATTCAAGTAAAATTTACGACCTCCCTGAACCTAACTACTAGACTTCACCCATTCCGAATTTGTAATCTTTGTTCTACCCATCTATTCCAGGACGATCTTTATCACTTTGAGCCCTATATCATTTTGATAACACTGATTTGATTGTAGTTCACGACAGTTGCGTCTGTGTCTAGTAGCCTTTTCCAGTGACAAATTCTGTGACAAAACTGCTGGCAATTGAATAACACTTTTTAGTTGTGGTTGACTAGTAACTCTGTCGATGCAATCTTCTAATCACTCAATACGAATCACATCATTTTCAGCAATTTTCTCAACATTCCAACTGTTTATCCTTCTAACAATCTAGTAACAGTTGCTGCTGACTACCCTTCAGTCTGTTTGTTTCAGATATTTCTATTCAAACATCCTGCATTCATGTTTCTAGAATTCGTATTCCTACCATCCTGTTTCTCACATTCCCATCACAACTCTACAGCGGGTGTTCTAACAATCCAACTTTGTCTTTTTCAACATTCCTGATCCAACCACCCTCACATTTCCTACTTTCTGTTACGTCATTCTCAGCATTCTCATTATGACCTTTCTAACGTCCCTGCTTCAACCTTCCTACCGTTTCTAGCATTTGTTGCCAGTTTCCAACTAACCTACCATTTCCAACATTTGAATGACTTGTACGGGACGTTTCTAGCTTTTGTAGGGGCTTCAACCATTTCTACCAGCCGTTTCTACTGGCTCAGTAGTTTCTACGGGACATTTCTAGCTTTTGTAGTGGCTCCAACTATTCTACCATCCGTTTCAACGGTTCCAGTTGTTTCCACGGTTCCAGTTGTTTCCACGGAACGTTTCTAGCTTTAGTAGTGGCTCCAACCATTCTCTACCAGCCGTTTCTACTGCCCCAGTTGTTTTTACGGGACGTTTCTAGCTTTTGTAGTAGCTCCAATCATTTCCTACAGCGATTTCTACTGTCCCAGTCGTTTCTACAGGTTGTTTTTAGCTTTTGTAGTGGCTTCAACCATTCTACCATCCGTTTCTACGGTTCCAGTTGTTTCCACGAAGCGTTTGTAGAATTTGTAGAGGTTCCAACCATTTCCAGCAACGATTTTTACTGTTCCAGTCGTTTTTATGAGCCGTTTCTAGCTTTTGTAGTAGCTCCAATCATTTCCTACAGCGATTTCTACTGTCCCAGTCGTTTCTACAGGTTGTTTTTAGCTTTTGTAGTGGCTCCAACCATTTCCAGCAGCGATTTCTACGGTTCCAGTCGTTTCTAGCGTTTGTAGTGGCTCCAACCATTTCCAGCAGCCGTTTCTATGGTTCTAGTCGTTTCTATGGGCCGTTTCTAGCATTTGTAGTGACTCCAACCATCCATGAACATATTTCCCGGTTGACAGAAGTTTTTATGGGCTGTTTCTAGCTTTTGTAGTGGCTCCAACCCATTTGTTTCGTCTCTGGTCCAACCATCCAGCGCGCTCCTTTCCACTATCCTGTTCCAGCTATTTTGTTCCCGATCCCACTAGGTCATTCATACCATTCCCGTTTCCAGCGTTCAGTCAACCAACTTCAAACATCCCGCTCCGCTATATCGTTCCAACCATTTTCGTTTCCGACGTTCTGCCAACCAACTTCAAGCATATACCTACTGTTTCCTCTATCCTGTTCCAGCAATCTCGTTGCCTATAATCTCGTTTCCCACTATCCCATTTCTACTATACTGTTCCTTCCATTCCTTCTATAAGATATCAACTATTATTTTCGATAGTTGAATCTGTTAATCTACCACTCTGATAACCTACATCGAAATACCGTTTTCGTACATATTTTTAAGCTTCCAGCTAAAATTTCTGTTCATTTATGGGACGATAGCTTATTTGTATACGTTTTCATATACAATTTAACCTTTTGCAAGTCTATCACTCACACAACATCACTGCACATGTCTAACAGTCACACAACATCACTGCGCAAGTCTATCACTTTGCCAACATCACTACACATGTTAAGGATACATACAACCTAATAGCATACTCTATTGATTAAATTTCAACCTATTAAAAATTTACCTTCAACACTCAGATACCTATTCTCCCAAAGAAATTCTTATATTAATAACCATATAGCTCAGATGCTCGGAACGATGACTACCATGCGAGGGTCCCAGGCTCAAAACCCTACCACAGCTTTTTTTCTTTCTAACTACCACAACCACCAACAGATGGCGTGCACCCCTGCGACACACGCAACACACCCACGCTGCAAGATGGCACCGCAACCAACACTCCCCTGTCTAACCTCTCAAGCAAACCCCGCGAACCTCTAACATAACCTAAGTCGCGGCACCCGACTACCGTCACTCTTCCAACATATTCTAAATCGCGGCCCCCTTCGTTGACAGCCATCACTAACATAACCTAAATCACAGCCCCCGACTACCGTCACTCTTCTAACATAACCTAAATCGCGACCCCCTTCGTTGACAGCTATCACTGACATAACCTAAATCGCGCCCCCCTCCCTCGACAGCTGTCACTAACATAACCTAAATCGCGACCTCCCTTCAGCCCCCACAGCTCCTAGTCGGAGCCCCCCTTCAGCCCCCACAGCTCTAGTCGGAGCCCTCGCAGTCCGCTATGGTCTAAGAACGCGGCCCCCACGTTCGCGGAACAAAATGACACCCTCAATTGAATTTCACCCCCGCCTAATGTCAAAAGAGCCTTAAATATGATGAAAACACCCCTAAATATGACATTTACACCCCAAAATGGCCGTTTCTCGCCTCTAAACTACAAAATCGGGATCGCTTACGTTGGCGATTTCAAGATCATCGGGGTAAATTTTCGCTAATTTTAACCTTAGAATCTCTTATGGGAAATTACATGTATTTTTGGTCGATTTTGGCATAGAATCGGCATAGCTTATATACTGACTTGGAATATTTTCCAATCGAATTAACTGTTATTTAGTAATTAAAAGCGAAAAAGCGACTAAAATAGGAGTATTTACTTACGTGTTTGTTTATTAAGGTAATGCCACTGGTTTATTACGGTAGAACTCAGTTCAGAAAACGATATAATTAGAAAAGTGATTTGAAAAATATAGAAGGTAATTTATTAATGCCACAAATATTAGTAAATATCAACGGGGAGAACGGCAACTCACCCGTTACAGTATATGCATTTCAAACAGTAAATTATTTATAGCTGAATTTAATAAACCTTGACTCGAATATAACTTCATGATGTTATTTCATTAACTATCAACTTAAAACTAACATATATTATTTGTTTTATGAATATTTATCTCATTTTATAGTAATATGTCAAAGAATGAGGGTGGTAAAACAAAAAACTTCTTTAGCTATTGAAAATGATAATTTCAGTAGTATACCTGATAAGTCCATTGCATGGTCCATTGTTTCCGTCAACTGTGAGATGTATTCTGGTGGGTCCAAGCAATTGCGGTAAAACCAACTTTATGGTTAATCTAATTGAACACTTGAACCGACTGAGATTTGAGAATGTTTATGTTTATTCAAAATCCTTGTATCAACCGAAATATATTTATCTGGAGAAGTTACTAAAACCAATATCGGTTATTACTCGTTCAATGCAAGCGAAAATATTCTGCATCCTTCAGAAGCAAAAAAAAATTCAATCTTTATATTTGATGATGTGGCTTGTGACAATCAAGATGTTATACGTCAGTATTTCTCTATGGGAAGGCACATTCTAGTGGACTCGTTTTACCTGTCTCAAACGTATGCGAAGGTTCCAAAACATCTCATTTGAGATAACGCAAATTTTTTGGTTCTTTTCAAACAAGATGATTTAAATTTGAAACATGTTTATAATGATCATATTGGTAGTGACATGTCGTTTGAACAGTTTAAAAGCTTTTGTGCAATGTGTTGGTACAGACCATATGGATTTTTATGTATCTCTAAAGACAGCAACATCAATGAGGGACGTTACAGAAGAGGTTTTGATCACTATATATGTTTCGAATAAGACAATTAATTTCAGTATAATTATTAACATCATAAGTGAAAGATATATCAAAAACTGATTGAATCAGATCAATAGCGGATTCTAGCAGATTAAAGCGGATCAAAAGCGGATCGAAAGCGGATTGAAAGCAGATCAAATGCTGATGACAACATGATATTAACTGTCTAATTATCAAAATGAATCTATCAGAGAAGGAACTAAAAGAGCGTCTTGTACAGAAACGTAGAATTGTAAAAGAAAAACTACAACTTCTCAAACATGGTGACATTGTTAAGGAGAAGTTATTTTCTCCTATAACAAAACATCTGAAGGACATTGAAAGTAAACTCAGTCACAAGGAAAATAAACTGGATGCAGCTAGTAAGATGCAAGAAGATAAAACTTTTTTAAAACTGAGGATCCTAGTCATGTTGATGAAGAAAAAGATTTTATCTTTGATGATAAACTGTACCCATCAACATTTTCACGTCAAGCTGAATCACTGTATCAGGAAACACCTAAGATTCCTCGTAAATTTTCAACGAGTTTATCTACACCTACAGGTCAGTTATGATTAATGCAAGATGAAAATGAAGATGCAAGTGAAAACAAAATGACAATTCTTCAAGAAATCACATCTGATGATGAGATAGGATTATTACATTCTCCTGCAACACCTGGACGGTTCGCTGATATTGCTGAAAAATCCTATGTTGACTATTTAGAGCAATATGATCCCTTACCAAGAAAATATATAAATGACATGTATTACGATGATGACAATAAGGAATTTGATCATAAATATGGTGTCAGATTAGATACTGATACTGAGAAACTAATGATTGGGGACCCAAGATTAGATATTGATGGATCTGATATTATCGTTAAGAAGAAACGATATCGTTATAACGTCGTTATATGAACTATTGTTCAAAAAACGACCGAAAGGCCACTCTAAAGAAGATGAAAATAATTATAAACAAATTGTTGCAAAAACTAATGCCCATAGACGTTATTATAAACCTAACAAACAAATAGATGGGAGCAAAATGAAAAAAATATATAAGAAAATTATTGCTCCTATGGTGGCCGGGTGTTTTTATGGAAGTGGATAACAATAAAATCGATTACGTTCACTGGGATGATCCAAATGAACTTGTTGATAGATTACGATTACTACTCGCTTCACAAGCAGCAGGACACACAGGTCACACAAACGAGATAGCATCAATTATTGAGGAATTGAGAGAGGTCGGTATAATTATTTAAAAATGAACCCTAATAATACTGTGAAGAGACAAATTTTAAAAGACGAAAAGTCATAATTAAATCTTTAGATGATCTCTTTCAAGCTGATTTAGTGGAAATGTTTTAATAATAGAATCAAAACTGATGCAATTTTCAATATAAAATTCAAAGACCCTGAGATGTTTTTAAAAAAGCTTTTCGCATTTTATCAAATAAAATTAGAAAGGCTCTAAATAACTCTCGTTTGAAAGTTAATGTAGTTTTTTCAGCCAATTTTATCAAACCTAAAGACTTTGAAAAAGATGTTAAGCATTTCACAAAAAAAATAATTCTGTAATAGATACCACAACTGATCTTAAACAATGGTATGAGGAACAAGTTGTAGGTAGAAGTTTGGCGAAATTGGAAGATTTTCAAGAGAGAGATTCAGGTTGGGCATTATATGAAGTTTTACAATTGAAAGTAAATATTAACAACGATTCACCAATTAATTGCGGTCTTTCAACTTTCACTACATTACCAAAATTTGTTAAAAATTCTCATTGTGTATTAAACATCCAAAATAATGACGAGTGCTGCTTCTTATGGTCTATTGCAGCCCTTTACCCTGCATCAGACAATAAAAACCCCAGAAGAGTAACATCATATCCACACTTTAGTAGAATTTTAAGATTTTCTGATATTAATTTTCCTATGCAATTGAAAGATATTGCAAAATTTGAAAACATGAATAATTTATCTATTAATGTTTATTCTTATGATAAGAAAACATTAGTAGAACCTGTTCGTTTAAGCAACAACGATTTTCTTACACGAATTAATTTACTTATTGTTCCTTGTGACGAAAGAGATGATGATGATCATGATCCAATGGAAACAAATACCACTGAGGTTATAAAATCCACTTTTCATTTAACTTTGATAACGAATTTATCAGGCTTACTTAACAGACAATTGCCTAACAGTCATATTAAGACATACTTATGTGAGAGGTGTTTAGTACACTTTAGTACACAGGAAAATTTAACTAAACATTTATTTGACTGTCGAAATTTAAACAAAACCAAAATTTCTTTACCATTTCTAAAAGATAAAAATTTAAAATTATAAAAACAAAGAAAAAGTACCTTTTGTTGTGTATGCTGACACTGAAAGTATTGTAGAAAAGCATCACGATTTGAGAAGTAAAACAACCCTCGAAAGATATCAAAGACATCAAGCATTTAGCATATCATAATTGTATGAAATGTTCATATGGTGACAATCTTTCACGCTTCAAATTATACACAGGTAAGGATTGTCAAGTTTGGTTTGCTAAAGAGCTACAAAATATTGCATATGAAATTAACCATATATTTGGAAATCCTGTTCCAATGAACAAGCTAACACCTGAACAAGAGTATGATTTTCTCAATGCTACTTGTCACATTTGCGAACAACCTTTTCTACCTACAGATATTAAGTTTCGCACGATCACTCTCATAATACAGGTGAATACAGAAGTAGCAGTCATCAAAGTTGCAATATAAATTATACTGATAACCATGCAATACCTGTCATTTTTCACAATTTTTCTGGATATGATAGTCACTTATTGATAAAAGCTCCAGCTACTGAAATTAAAGGTAACATATCATTGTTACCAGTTAATAAAGAAAAATATATTTCATTTACCAAGTATATTGAAAATACAAAAGTGTGCTTTAGATTTTTGGACTCATTCAGGTTTATGGCTAGCAGTTTAGGTGACCTTTCATCCTATTTAGATATCAAACAAAAAATTATCACACGAAAGTTTTGTAAGAACGAAGCTGAATTTCAATTATTACAACAGAAAGGTATATTTCCGTATGACTATTTAGATAATTGGGAGAAATTGCAAGACCAGTCTTTACCATCACAAAAAGAATTCTTTAATAAATTAAAAAACTCTCATGTATATGATAGTGCATACCAACATGCTTGCAAAATTTGGCAAACTTTCAATATTCAAAATTTACAACAATATGCAGAAATATACTTGACTGTTGATGTATTGTTATTAGCAGACGTTTTTGAGAATTTTCGAACAGCCTGCCTTAACACTTATAATTTGGATAATTTGCATTACTACACTGCACCAGATTGGCATTTGATAGCATGTTGAAAAGTACAAAAGTTCAACTAAAATTATTAACAGACATTGATATGATCATGTTAATTGAACGTGGTATCAGAGGTGGGGTATCACAATGTTCCTTCCGATATGGTAAGACAAATAATATATATATATATATATATATATATATATATATATATATATTTGTTTTTAAGTTTTCGCGGGCACTAAATGTTTTAGGTGGTTTCCGGGAATTCATCCGCGTAGTTGATAACTGATCCCTGCGGGGTTCGATGGTAAAATGACGACATTTCGGCAGAGTCACATCTGCCCTCTTCAGGTCGGTTCGCATAATTCTCGTAGCCTTCTGCTTTCGCTTCTAGTTACTCGAATACTAAGATTTTCTGAAGCGAGCGCGCTGTTATATAGTCGCGGCTCGGCGCCTATCGGTTGACACCGTGAACGGCTGCGTGTGATTGGCCCTTGGCGCTCAGTGGGCACGGCTCCATCCTGCTGATTTGTTATTTCCGGTTGAGTTGTTATTGGACGGGTCTGGGCCGGTACGGTGTTTAATAGGATTTTCCAACAATTCGATAAGTTCTGAATTTCATTGGGTGCGTTTAGACTGTGAGATCTCTTCGCTATTTCAATTGCCCCTCCTACGAGTCTTGATTTCGGGTGTTCTATATTTGCCAGTAATCTGGTGTTCTCAAAGTCTAGTCGGTGTGACATCGTGGTGGCCTGTTCCGCAATGGATGTTGTTTTTTCCTGCTTTCTTACAGCGTTCTGGTGTTCATCACGTCTAGCTTCTATTAGTTTGCCCCACATAGGTTTTATGACAGTCTGCACATGGAATCTCGTACACTCCCTGTTGTTCTAAAGGGATCCTCGTCTTCGGAGTCCTCAACACCGTGCTTATTTTTCTGTCTGTATTGAAAATAGGATCGATATTGTGTCTCCGTAGAATTCTTGCAATACTGTCCGTGGTCCCCTTGACATACGGTAAATAAGCCTTGGTTATTGCTGTCTCATGCTCCTCGTCTGTTTGTCTCGGTTTTGACTTTAGGGCTCTTTGTAAATTTCGGTCTGTAAATCCGTTTTGTCTCAGAGCTGTTTTTAAACTGTCTTTTTCCTGTTTGATGTTATCCTGGTCAGCTAGCCTTTGTGATCTGGTTACTAAAGTCTTGGCGACGGCTTGTAGTTGGGCTGGGTGGTGATGAGAATTAGCATGAAGGTATCTGCTGGTGTGAGTTGCTTTCCTATATACTGTATGGCCAAGGGTTCCATCTTGCTTCCTATTTATGAGAACATCAAGGAATGGCAGTTGATTGTTGGCTTCAACCTCCATGGTAAATTTTATTTTGTGATGGATGCCATTAAGGTGATCTAAAAAAGTATTGAGGTGTTCCCTCCCATGAGGCCAAATCACAAATGTATCATCCACATATCGCAACCACAAACTGGGTTCAAGAGTTGTTGTTCTTAGTGCCAACTCCTCAAAGTTCTCCATAAAAAGGTTCGCTATAACTGGTGAGAGTGGCGATCCTATTGGAGCTCCTTCCACTTGTTTGTATCGTTGGTTCTCGTAAACAAAATAGGTGTTCATCAGGCAGTGCCTTGTTAAGTCTACAAGGTGTTGAGGTGGTTTGTATTTTTCTATTATGATATCCAAGGCTTCGTCGATAGGGATGTTGGTGAAAAGGGACACTACCTCAAAACTTACAAGAAGACACTCTGGTTGTAAGACCGTTTTTCTAAGAATTTCGATGAAATGTGTCGAATTTTTTACATATGAGTCTACCCCCTCTGCAAACGGTTGAAGTTGTTGGGCTAGGTATTTGGCTAGGTGTTGTGTTGGGGATCCAATTGAGCTTACTATTGGCCTCAAAGGTGCACCTTCTTTATGTACTTTTGGCAACCCATAGAATTTCGGACATCTCGATGACTTTTCACGCGGAATGAGTTGCAGTTGGAGATTTTTGTCGATTCTACTTGCTTGGATTTTGGCCTTGGTTGTTTTCTCTAGATAAGTTGTTGGGTCAGTAGCAATTTGTTTATATGCTGGATCTTGTAGCAATATTTGAATTTTGTTTGAATAATCCGCTGTATCTAAAATTACAATGACAATGTCCTTGTTGAGGCGCAGTTGTTTCAAGGCATCATTTTCTTCTATAGATAGGTTCCTTTTGGGTGGTTTAGACTTTCTTAGAACATGTGACACATTTTGCCTAATTATTTCAGCGGTGTTCGCATCTAATTTTGAAACTGCTGTTTCCACGCCACATATTATGCTCTCTGTTGGTATGTGAGAGGGAGCAATAGCGTAATTGAATCCAATTGGACACTTCCTCGATTGGCGTGTTGGCTAAGGGATTCAATTATTCAATATATATATATATATATATATATATATATATATATATATATATATATATATGGGTGACATGTATAATCCTGACGAACCATCATTATATCTGATGTATTATGACGTCAATAATTTATATGGAATATCAATGAGTTTACCTTTACCTTACGGTGGATTTGAATGGATCGATCCCTATTCTGTAAACATTTTTGATGTTTCAGAAGATTGTGAATTTGGTTACATTTTAAAAGTTGATATACATTACCCTACAGATCTACATAAAACACACAAAGATTTGCCACTATGTCCTGAGCATTTGGTACCTCCATTATCAAAATCTAAAAATCCAAAATTATTAACAAAACTTTTTGATAAGGAGCGATATATAATTCATTACCAAAATTTAAAGCAAGCAGTGACTTTGGGTTTTAAAATAACTAAAATTCACCGTATATTAAAATTTTCTCAATCTTCGTGAACGAAAAAGTATATTGATTTAAACACTGATTTAAGGAAACAAAGTAAAAATGAATTTGACAAAAATTCTATAAATTAATGAATAATGCAGTGTTCCGAAAAACCATGGAAATGTAATAAAATATAAAGACGTAAAATTAGTCACTAAATGGTCAGGAAGATATGGAGCTAACTATTACATTTCTAAACCAAATTTTCACAGCTGCACCATTTTCGATAATGATATGGAGCTTATTGAAATGAACAGAACAAATATTAAATTTAATAAACCTATATATGTAGGTTTTTCCATATTGGATCTTTCCAAAACTTGTCTTTATGATTTTCATTATAATTACATTTTAATATTCTTCCCAAATTACGTAACATTATTATACACGGACACTGATTCTCTAATATATCTCTTTTCAGTTGATGACGTTTATTCACACATTAAAAATGACATTCATAAATTTGACACATCTGACTATCCTCCGGATAATGTGTATCAAAATTCTTTAAAAAATAAAAAAGTATTAGGTTTGATGAAGGGTGAAAAGAATGGTATTATGGTGGAATTTATTGGGTTGCAGGCTAAATTATATGCTTATCTTCTTCTAACTGGTAAACTTACCAAAAAGGCTAAATGTATAACTCGTGCCTCAATAAAGACCATTACATTTGATGATTATTATCAATGTCTGTTTAATAATGTTAACAAAATTACTCAAGAGCATACCATCAGATCGAAAAGACATGAAGTTTATTCCATAAAAAATTTAAAACTTGTTCCTGGTCCTTTTGACGATAAAAGAATAATTAATATGTAGTCCACAAAGACGCCTCGATGGGGTTTTCAAAAACTATTAAACACTTAAAAAAGTATTTTTGCTTATTTACTTACTCATCATTTCTAGCCACCACCCAACGTCTATTTGTTGGTATGTAAAAAATGCGAAAGAATGGTCCTACAAGACACTCTAAATTTCCTCTGCTTGGTATGTGGAGAAAATGGCACGTTATATTGGCGGAGATCTACACAAGAAATATGGAAACCAGTGGGTATTGTACTGACAATACAACAACCAAATCCAGAGGAACCAGAAGGAAATGATCATTATGAAGAAAGTGATCAATCTGATGAGGGGTTTTCTGACATCAGCTTTCAACCTGACTATTACACCGAGTCAGATTCATCAGATTCATCAACATAAATATAACATACAAATAAACAAAATAATCAATAATCGAGGTCTGAAATGATCACACTAAAACACACATTATGTACAAACAAAAATCAGTTTACAAAATGCCTTACAAGGTAACAGTTCAAATTACATGTCTAAATTGTAAAAGTTATTCTGACAAAGATGTGATCAAAGATGAATACTACCCGTTTCGAAGACATATTGCTCTACAGTGCAGTCATTGTTCTTCTTTTAACATGCATGAAATCAGAGATTTGTATGGTAAATGGATATCAACACCAATGTCAATTTCAGAAAAACAACATTTGAGCAAAATTGGAATCAAGACGTCTTTGAGAATAGAAAAAGATTTCCTAATCTAGCAAAAATTTCTTCAAAGCGCATTACTCCTATACAAATAAATCAAGATGATAACAATGCAACATATTAGTTTGTCTCAAGATTTAGCCATGAACAGTCTTATTGTCTATTGTCAGCCTTGTTAAGAAGTTTTGGAATTTCCTTGGTGTTTCAACAATGATATAATATTACAGTCATCAAAATGTAAAAGGTGTTCTGATCGTTTCAAACTGGTTTCACCTACTCAAAAAAGTAAAAACATAACGAATGCAAATTTCTTATCATGTGAAAATTCAAAATATTATGATGCTTTCTACTTTCTATCAGAGGACAAATTTGCCTCCTATCATCTACCTAAAGATGAAGTTTCATTGCCAATTCTCTTTCTCAAGATGTCCATCCCCCAAGTACCGCTTGGGGGATGGACGATGATTTGAAAAATGTGAAGAAGGACTTGTAAACCTATGTGAAATTGAAAATTGTGTTAATGAATATTCGGATAATATGTAAATGATACTATAAAAATGAATGTATTTTTCTGAGATTAAATTTTTGTTGTTTATATCTAAATAAATTGAATTGAAAATCATCCTTTTTTATTTCATGTAGAATAATACTTAAAAGAAAAATAAATGACTCATTAGCTCAGTTGGTTAAAGTGTCATGCTAATCATTAATATCGTAGGTTCAAATCTTACATGAATTATATCACCATCTTCCAAATAAACCATATAAACAATAGGCCAGGCAGATGGAGCTGACACAGCACTCTCAAGATCATATATAATAGAAACGACAGCGGGAGCAGTCAGTCAGCATCGGAACGTCGAGTCTTATATATCTTTTTTATATTTTAATGTTTTATTGATTTTAATTGTACTTATTCAATAAATTGATTTTTAAAAAGGCGATATTGAGTACGTGTTCCGTTATTGGCGCAGTCAGGAGGATTGTCCGAATTGTATCGAATCGATCGGTTCAAGTTCGTGTTTACGATTTGTCGGACACCGAAACCGTTAAGTTTGTGATCGATCAGTGTAGGTGTGAGTTCCGGAGTGAAGTGCCGATTTTTGGATTACGCGGTCCCACACTTCAAACATCATTGTCAACACTGGAATTTGGGACAACCATCGCCCAAATTTGCAAGGAGCAGCCTTTGGAGAGGACAAGCATCGCTAAACCAATCGTCGCCCTTATAGATAGTTCCACAACACAGGGATTTGGGACAAGCATCGCCCAAATTCGCAAGGAGTGTCTTTTGGCAAGGACAAAAATCGCCGACCTGAAAGCTCACCCTTATAAAATGCTCTTTGTCGCAATTTTAATGTAAGTGCAATAATTAATGTCTTGGAATAATTTGTCCACAATACTTGAGAATTTAGAAGATACTGTACCTTTAGCTGACTCACTAGATCCTCAAGAAACTATTGAACGTATTGATAATTCATACTTTTCTAATATAAATATTTTAAGACCCCCTTTACTGTCTCAAAGTAGTAATACAATGGCTCAATTTAAACCCGAATATTTACACTGCATCCCCGAATTCAACGGTGATCCTAACGAATTGAACAGATTTTTAAGTGTAAGTGAATCGATCATTACCCAGTTTTATGATAGAACCAATATTGATAGCTTTATTAATGCTTATCTGTTTAATAGTATAATTTCAAAACTAACAGGAAATGCAAAACCTTTAGTAAATATACAAGGTGCAACCACATGGTTAGATTTAAAATCACTTTTAACGAAAAACTTTTCTGATCAAAGAGACGAAGTATGCCTAATTCGTGATTTAGTTATGCTTCGACAAACGCTTAACGAAAATGCACAAAAATTCTATGGTAGATGCTTAAACATTCTCAATTTACTCTGTAGTTATGTAAATGTACACGAGACTACCGAAGAAGCTAAACGACTTAAACGAGACCTTTATCAAAAACATTTCTTTCTGGTCTTAAAGATCCTCTTGGCACAAATATAAGATGCATGAAACCATCGACACTTAACGAAGCTCTACAATTTGTCCTGCAGGAAGAAAATGTACATTATTTCCAAAACTTTTCAAACAGAAATTCATCTAAACCGAATCCAGTGCCTAATTTACAACGACCATCAAATCAACAAAGTTTCTCAAACGCAAGTTATTCACAACAACTTTTCAGAAAACAAAATTTTCAAACAAATCTTTCAACACAACCAATTCCGACCCCAAACTTTCAAAGGAACCAATTCTCGTCGCAACCAATTAATATTCAACCCGATAAAAATTATGTACCCCCCAAACTACCATCAGGTTCAAACATTTTTAAACCACTTCAACCATCAAATGTCTGGAGACCTAATCCAAATAGGCAAATTCCAGAACCGACTCCAATGAGTGGTATTTCACATAATACATCTCAAATTCGTCAACAACCATTTCCCTATCCCAAAAGGAGACCTGAACAACTTTTCAACACCGAAACAGACGACGTCTCCCCAGAAGACAACTTAGGGTCAGTGCAAAATCAATATTACTTTGACGGAGAATGCGACAACCCTACAAATGACAATTACGATTTTCAATCAAATGTTGATGACGAAAATGAAAATTTTCCGATTTCACCCCCCGACAAAATTTTAAGATAACAACACCTGTCATAACTTTTAACACGATTTCCTCAAATTCAAGCGAGTTACCATATATTACTGTACCAAAATATAATTTAAAATTATTAATAGATTCCGGATCAACGAAATCATTCTTAGATCCTCACATTGCTTTCAAATTGTTCCCATATGCAATAAAAAATGATCCATTTATTGTTTCTACCGTATTCCAGAAATCAACGCAACATAGTGTATCTATTCCAGCTTTCGATATATTTAAATTAAAGAAACCCACAGATCTAAAATTTTACCTTTTCAAATTTCATTACGTTTTTAATGGCCTTATCGGCATAGACAACTTAAAACTTTTACAAGCTGTTATAAATTTTGAGACAGGATATTTAAATAGCTCTTATACAAATATCAAATTAAAATATCATCAAATAAACCATAATAATTGTCATTCAATAAAAGTCTTGCCACGATGTGAACAAGTTATTAAAATTAAAACCTCAATTGCGAATGGTGACATAGTAATACCTCATCAAAAATTTCAAAATTGCGAAATTCCTTCAAGTTTAACAAAAGCCAAAGATGGTTATGCTTTAACAACCATATTAAACAATACAACTGGATACGTTACTCTAGATTTTTCAAAACCTATCGAAGTAGAACAATTTAAAATGTCAGATTTTCAGCATATAAACTTAAATAATTTTAATCTCTCAAAGCCTAACGAAAAGATTGACATTTCAAAAATTAGAACCAGTCATATGAATAATGAAGAAAAGTCTCAAATCTTAAAATTATGTAAAGAGTATTCTGATCTATTTTATCACTCCTCTGACATTTACGAATAAAATCATCTATAAGAAGGGCAAGTTAAATTTAAATCCGGATGCGTTATGCCGGATTGAAATCCATGCCAAAGAATCGGACACATTTTGGAACCAGTTCGACGATATTTTAGGTGTCGAACCCGAAAATCGCGTAACTTTCAACTATCAACCTGAAAGGAATATTCAGAATGGTCAAGACCCGAGCCAAAATCCCGCCGAAATTGAAGTCAACGATAATTCATCTATGATCGTCAACATAGGTGAACCTGAAATTCCCCAAGAACAAGAAGATCTGGCACCAATTCAAAATCCTGACCAGACAGACGATGGCACTGCACATTCAAACGCAGAACATCACCCGATAGTTGATATACCTATTCTAGACACCGCAGTCAATTATGGACAAAATCAAATTTTAATACAATCTGTCCATCATTCACCAGCAAGCCCAAAAATAACAACTCTGTTTGACAATAAACAACGAATAACCATTCAAATATCGGAAAACAACTTTGAAAAAGATGTTGTTAAATTTGTAAAGGAATATATTGCACCAGGTGTATAATATTATTTGTATTTTGAAAACCCACAAATTTATGAACCGTTTTCTGTTGCTTTACAACGACACTTCATTTGGCCCTCATTAAGATTTAAGAGATGTAAGAAGATATTAATAGATGTGGAAGAAAATGAAGAAATAGAAAGAGTCATTAAAAACTACCACGAATGAAAGTCAAACCATAGAGGTATCGACGAGACACTATCAAAAATCAAAGAAAAATATTACTGGCCACTTATGAAAAAATCAATACAAACTTTTATCAATGAATGTGAAATTTGCCAACAAAGTAAATATGATCGAAACCCGGTTAAAATGCAACTTAATATCACACCAACAGCTGCAAAACCATTTGAAATAGTTCATCTCGATACTTTTACATTTGATCAATCAAAATTTTTAACAATTGTTGATAGCTTTTCAAAATATGCTCAAGCATATCCTCTTGTTAGTGCAAATGCAACTGAAATTGCTGATAACCTTCTACGATTTTTCTCTCATCACGGTATTCCAAAATTATTTATTGTTGACAATGGAACTGAATTTAAAAATTCTGTCATATCAGAACTATTGAATCTTCATAAAATAAAAATTCATTTTTGTTCCCCAAATCATCCCGAATCGAATGGAATTATTGAAAGGTTTCATTCAACAATTATTGAACACTTGCGCATTTTAAATACACGCGGATTTTTGAAAATTCCTGTTAAAATGAAAATGATATATGCTATATTAGCTTACAACAATTTTTTGCATTCTGTTACTAAATTAAAACCCGTCGACATAATCAACGGACATATCGGTAGTAATGACCCCTTTAACTTAGAAATAGACCGTGTAATATTAAACGACTATGTTAACCAACACAAAGACAAAGCAAAAGTTTTATATGAAAAATTAAATTCCCAGATGATAGCGCATAAAGAACAAGCAATTGAAAACTTAAACCGAGTTCGTGACAAACCGGAGATATTTCAACCGAACCAAATGATCTTTATAAAAAAGCATATACGCCAGAAACACGCGAATAAGTTTGACAAACCTTGCAACCTTGTAAGTGTAAATGAAAACAAAAACACTCTTTCCACAGAAAAACAACAGAAAGTTCACATGGACAATGTAAAACGACCTCTTAAGAAACCTTATACTTTTAGAGACTAAGATAGTTTTAATTGTTTTTCAGACTAACCGGCGTTTGCGGCTCCCAAGATAAAATTCTGCTAAGAAATCTTGACGATAACCCTGGCATTATACCACTACGACTTGGCTCAGCAAAACTAACAAAATATTCACATACTCTTATTCATTATTACGACTTGAATTTAATTGTTACTGAAGTAAATAAACTTCAAGACAAATCAGCAAAAATAATTAAGTTCATTGAAACTAATCCAACATATAAAATGAGTGCTTCTAACTGGCTCAAAATTCTAAATTTTTAGATGAAAGGGTAGAAAGTAAATTATTAGAAATAATCCCACATCCTCGTAGATTAAAAAGAGGTTTAATGAATGCAGTCGGTTCATTTTTAAAGCAGTGGCAGGAGTACTTGATGAAGAAGACGGTAAACGTTATGATAAATTAATTCAAGAACTACAAAATAATGAAAATAAATTGGCAGCAAACATAAAAAATCAAAATTCTTTAACTATTGCGTTAATAAATAAATTTAACAACACAATTAAGCAGATAAGTCATAATGAAGAACTTTTGGAGGAAAAGATTAAGCACATTGCCGCTATAGTCGAGGGTGCTCATTATAATATAAACAGTATGGTAATAATCGATGTTCTAAATCAAATTTCAAACATTTACGAAATTATATTATTGATCTTACAGGACATTGAAAATTCACTAATATTTGCAAAGCTAGGTACAATGCATCCTAGTATTATAAAACCGTCTGATCTGTTCAAAGAATTGGAATCATTGCAAACGAAATTTAATATTCAATTTCCAGTCAAAATTTCTTTAGAAAATACATTTCTCTTGGAAAAAACCATAACAGTAGATTGTTTCATTCTCAATAACAGAATTTCATACATATTACACGTACCTATTGTTTACTCACAAACATTTGATTTGTACCACCTTTACTCTATTCCTGTTCCTTATAAGAGTCAGTTCAAGGGAATAATTACAAAAAATAAATATTTGCTAACAAATAAATTGCACTATTCATTTAATGGCGAACCCTGCGTTGAGCTGAGACAACAAGATTTTCTCTGTAGCAAAGTTGATCTCATGGACATAACAGACAAAAATCCTTGCGAAATCCAATTATTGAACATCCAAAATAGTTCTACTTGCCGCTAGGTTCCAATTGCTGTATCTCAGACGACCTTCAAAAAGTTAGAAAACAACAGGCAATGGATCGCAATCTTCCCTAAAGAAGAAACCGTGAATTTGCGATGCCATCTACAACAAGAAGTAACCAAACTTAAAGGGACATTCCTCATAGACCTACCAATCAGCTGCCAAATTTCTACCAACATCGAAACACTGATCAACGAGAAGTACGCGGAGAGCTCCAGTCAACTAATCATGTTCCCAGAGTTCGATACGGATACGCCTCCTATCCCGACCAACTTCAGCATCCACTTAGAACACATTGAACTTGATGAACTGCAGAAAATCAAGTCCGGATTCATCCAGAACCAACCAGCCTTAGACTTCACCTCTCCTCATTCCAATATCAGCATCTGGACTATACTCACATATATTGTACTTGTGGCAATACTTGGATATTTTGGCTACATGAAAATGGTAACATGGTTTTCACGTCCAAAACCGAGGACCAGAGTGACCAAAGCACAATCTGTAGAAGAATTGGAAATCGATAATGTTCGCCTTCCTCCTTGTTAACATCGGAAGTCGAATCTGCGTAGGGAGGAATTATATCACCATCTTCCAAATAAACCATATAAACAATAGGCCAGGCAGATGGAGCTGACACAGCACTCTCAAGATCATATATAATAGAAACGACAGCGGGAGCAGTCAGTCAGCATCGGAACGTCGAGTCTTATATATCTTTTTTATATTTTAATGGTTTATTGATTTTAATTGTACTTATTCAATAAATTGATTTTTAAAAAGGCGATATTGAGTACGTGTTACGTTATTCATGGGTCATTTTTTTCTTTTACCTGGTAATTATAAGCTTATTTCAAACTAAAATAACAAAGTAAAAAATGTCTAAAAAGTGTAAAACTATTAAACAAAGAAAGTTAAGTAGTGTACGTTATAAACAAAGAAGAAGAAGAGATCAAAACTACTGATAAGCGATACGCTAGGTTAGTCCACCCCTCGTACAAGCCAGACAAGGACAGTCTTGGCCAAACAAGGATAGACGAACAGCTAGCGAAGAAGAAGAGATCAAAACTACTAATAAGCGATACGCTTTTTCCAGCAAACCCTTCTGGTTATTGGCGATCTCTTCACCATCTACTTCTAGCCGAATTTTTGTCAACTTTGTCACACCTAAGATGTCTCTTTGTCACCCTAACCATTGTTTGCGACAATTTTTTCGTGATAAAGTGACAAACAACCCTCTAGGCATTGATGATTTCTTCTGCAAGAACTGGGGACCCCCCTATTACGGTGGACAGTTTGGTGGACATGCCATCGAAGTGTCATAAAATCCCGGTGGTTTAACTACTAAAATCGTTCAATGTTTTTTAGAGTAGTTATTAATAAATCAATCTATTTCATGGCTAACTACGTTAAAAGTGAAAATAAGAGAGAAAAGCATCCATAACTCCGTTATTTTTATGAATAACTATATCGAGTATTATATCGTTCAAAAGCTCTAAAAATGTCCGATTTTTTGAGGTCATAGCCAACTATGGTTTCCATTCAAAAAAAGATAAATTTGTGTCATATCTCGAAAACGAGAGCTGTCGCGCAAACGAGGATATGACAATCATATTCGGGATACAATTCCCTTCAATTTTGATATTTACACTTTTTTATAAAATCAAAAACATAGGAGCTAGAGGGATTTGACTAAATCGACAGAATTTCGGTTTTTCAAAATATCTAGTAAGCCATTACTTTTTACAAAAATCCGAGTGTCATTAAATTGGGCCAGTAAAACTGCTAATCCTTCCCAATTTAACCATTGCTCTATCTCCGCTAGTTTCATAAAAAAACTCACCCTTTATAGAAGGGAATTTGACAAAAGAAGATGGTAAATCAATTGAAACATTAAAATTTATAAATAATGGAATAAACTTTTTATTTCGAGAGCTTCGTTATGAGATGAATGGTGTAGTGATTGATTCAGTGAGAAATGTTGGTCTCACCACAACCTTGAAAGGTTACTTATCCTATAATGAAAGAGAAAGTCGGAAATTGCAAAATGTCGGTTGGTTTCCTAAAGAATCAATTATAGCTGAGTCAGGAAAGTTTAACGTGTGCGTACCACTTGGTATGGTAATGGGTTTGTTTGAAGATTATAAATAAAAAAGTTGTTTTAAATATGAAACAAGAGTTAGTGTTAATAAGAAATAACAACAATGATTCTGTTATATCTGATGTCGAAGAAAAACCGAAAGTTACAATAGAAAAAATTTACTGGCGGGTTCCACACGTTTCCGTTGATATTCCACAACAGTTAGCTCTGACAAAAATCATAAATAAGAATATTGATATTCCACTTTTTCAGAAGTTGGGAACTTGTTGAATATCCAACAGTGCCTGAAAGTACAAGACACACCTGGCCATTAAAAATGAGCACAAAGTTAAAAACTTCACGTCATGTAATTGTTGCTTTCCAAACTGATAAAAAAAATAAACTAACATCAAATATGTCCAAATTTAATGATTGCAATCTTGTTAATATAAGAGTATTTTTAAACTCTGAATGATATCCGTATAATGACTTATTTTTGTATTTTAAAGACAAAAAGTTTGCTTCTTTGTATGAAATGTTTTCCAAATTTCGTTCACTATATTACGAAATGGAAAATGAACCAATATTTTCCCCTAAAGAATTTAAAACTATTGCACCAATTGTACATATTGACTGTTCCCGACAAAAAGAAACCTTACAATCTAGCGCTGTTGTTATGCGCATTGAATTTGAGACAAGCGAACATGTTCCAAAAAATACTCCCTCATTTTGCATGATCGAATTTTTTATTATAATCCTCTAACAAAAATTGTGAGACAAAGATAGATATTTAGTTGATATTTACCATCCAAAGAAGTCAGTAAGATTCTCGTAGCAAAGTACGAAACAGCTTTTGAAAAGCATATAAATAAACTACAACCTTTAAAACATATAGAACTATATTCAAAATACTCAAAAATCTTAAAAATTCTCAACAATATAAAAATATGAAATTTGTTCTTGACATGCAAGGATTAAAAATTCAAAAAGGAAGATTCATAGTTAAAGAATTGGTAAACGAATTTGTCATTACGTGTTTAAACCACCTTTTCCATTCGAAATGCTCCAACCAGAATTTCAGAAAAAAGCCGAGTGGCTTACCATGAAACATCATTACATTACTTGGTCGGATGGTCACACCTTTTCACAAATTTGCCAAAATAATTAATCATATGACATCCAAAACAAACTGTATATATATATATATATATATATATATATATATATATGTTAAAGGTAGAGAAGAGTCGGTTTACCTTAAACAAAATACCAAGAAATTAATAATTGTACCAGATGAACAAACATGTTTACAAAAGACAAAACCAAAATGTTTCTTTCATATAAGTAATAATTGTATTTGTGCTTTATCAAATATTTATCTTAATCAGAAAACCTAGTATAATGTACTACAACCTATAAGTAATTCTCATTCTCAATAAAAATTCATCAAAATAACAGTAGAAATATTTTCTTCTCTGGAACATCCTAATTAACTTTTGTATGTCTTTCAAAAATTTTGATAATAGTACTAACACATAATGTCATGTTATTAATTATTCACTCTCATACAATTACACCATATTAAAGCGTAAACAGTTCTCACTCAATTTTTTTTATATTGCATTGTAAGATTATATTATTTGATATTTTTATTTCATGTTTTTTGTGGTGTCTGACGTTTCCATAGATATTTGGAACAAAAATCAGTTAATTTTAAATTCATCTCGATTCTTAAAAAAAGAAATAAATTTAACTACATTTAACTACTGTGACTAAAATAATTTTATAACTATATACAAATTACTTTAAACTTAAACATTAGTTGCCATGAGCCGACGAAACTGACATATACTTCGCCGAATCATAGCTTTCTCTCATCTTCTTGTGATTATAATATTTTGTAAATCTTCCTCATTTTTAGAGGCTTTTTATTTTTGCCGCAACTCATTTGTTTCGTCTCGACACTTCTTTAGAGCCTCTTGAATTTCAGCATCCTATTATAAAATATATCTGAAACACAATGACAATTTTTACAAAAAGTAAATCTTACCGACTCCTCCTCCTTCCCTTCACATTGATTTTCGCTTTGTTCACTGTTTTGTTCCGGAACCGTTAACTACAAAATGAAAACAACTATTACATTATTTCAGAATAGATCAACGCTAATTTTGCGTCATTAAATATCTGTTCTGCCTCGACCGGCGATATTGGTTGCAGAATCTCGGTCCCTTCATCTCTTTCATCTTCCAACTAAAATACATTAGATATAAAAAATTGTTTGATTTCATATTATAAATTTACCAAAGCTACCAATCTTATATTTTTTATTATATTAATTTTCTGACTTTCCAATGCTTTTCTTAAAATTGGCATGTTTTGAGACTATATAGAAACAACTTACCAGTGAAGTTTAGTTTGTTAAATCATGAGTGTTAAAGGGATTTTATATGCTCAACATCTCTCCCACTTTCCAGTAGTCAGGATGTTCACACAAGCAATCTTAAGTTAATAACCTTGCAAATGCAATGAATGGGTCTTTGAACACAACCCTATCCTTGAAAATTCTTGTATATCGTTTAAAGCATCATTCTTCGATAAATTTACCACCCTCTAGTGGATAAACTTGAACGCTTACTAATGCGAATACACTCTGGATATGCGTATAACCTTGGCATCACAGAAGTGAATATTCTCTTAGTTGCACCTGACAGGTAACTCTTACATAAATTGGAGAGTCAACTAACGCATACAAATTAATTAATTGTGCATATTGCAAATGAATGTAATATACGAGCTTCGACAATATAAACATATATTATCAATGTTAGGGGTTATTTTCATTAACTCCTTTTTTAAAAAACTATTTATTTATTAGCTGTAAAGGACACTGATTTTAATTGAAACACTTAAGAACTAGTTTTACACTTTCAAAGCTCAAGCTGAGAACGATGTTAAGACTCACAAACACAATCTAAATCTCCTAGAAATTAATGAATATCTCCTATTTATAATCTTTGGATATGAGACGCTACGCAGCGCTTAATTGCAGTTTTGCAGGTGTTCAGTTAGACAAGTAAATAAGGTTAAATGAAGTACAATGTGACAAAATATCTTAATAACTGCGTAGTATCCCTTAACAATGGATTCTTTCATTGGGTCATCCATAACACTCCTCCTCTTTTCAAGAAAATTTGCTGTCTTCCCAATGACACGAATTTTTAGAAATATCAAAATTGTAATATTATTGGTTAGTAAATTCATGGTTATATTATTAAAATAGTTATATTTTATAAATGATATTGTTTAAAATATTCGATTAAATGTGTTAGTATATGTGTTAATTAATATTAATATAAAAATATAAAATATAAGTTATAAGACATACATTTTGGAAATCGTCCAAAATTTGAATTTAACATTTAAATTGGTGTACTCTCTCATTTCTATCATTGAGTTGTCTCGAATAGAACTTCGTCTTCTGGGTTGGAATCTTCTGAAAATATGCCTGGAGGGTCCTGGTTCTTCTTGTTGTGGATTGGGGTATACAGGGTGGAAATAGTTTGACTGCATATATTTTAGGTGCAGATAGTACCCACCAAACAAAACAAAAAACTCTTATAACACTATGTTCTAAAGGCCTTAATAAGCAAGAAAATTTGAAATACATGTTAAGTAAATTATTGTCAATGTGGCAACGTCGCGCTAAAAATGAGATTTGCTTGTAGCGTGAATAATAAAGGTATGAGTCACCACAAAATGAACACCTGTTATTTTTTTGTATTAAATAATTTCATAGTTTCGAGTGCTGGTAGATTTATTTAGGTAAATAAAATTTTATGAAATATTTTATTTTTTTTATTTTATTTTCAAAAATGTACCCTTTTAATATCTATGTATTGAAATGACTATTTATATTTGGCGATTTATTTTATGCATCAAGTTGAAGAAGGGTGGATACAAAGTTGTTTACATTATGATACAAAAATAATGCGATACAAACTATATTAAACAAAACATTTCTTATATGTAGTTCTTTTATGTGTTAAATTCTTCGAGAAATAATTGTTACTAAGAAATTAATATTACTTATCTTAGACAAATAAAAACCTTTGACCTGCAGGATGTTATTATTATAGAGCTCTGGCGAGCAAACGGATTATTTATAGTAAATATTCAAAATTCAAAATTCTTGTTATTACATTTGCTTTCCCCACAAATTAATAGCATGTCAGGTCTTTACCTAATTGTATGATTGTCACTGTTTGTCACAAGATAATACACTCGAACTCACAATTCACAACAGATTTTATTTATTTTTCCAATTTATATTTTAAAATGAAAATCAAATAACTTACGCTATGTCGAATGTCACGCAAAAATCACTTTCACTTTCTTAAAAGAACCGGGCAGCAAAAAAGCATTCACGGCAGCGGCCAGCTGTAGTACTGAGTATATGCTATGTTGCTACATCTGATCGGAGAAACGTAGGGCAAATTATAACAGAATATTAAGAGTTTAAATAATAATTTTCTTTGTTAATACAGTTATTAAAGGTGTATACGCTATTGAGTATTTACATATTTAGCTTTACAATCATTTTGAAGCCGGAAATAATCTATTATTCACTGTAATAAAGGCTACAGAACTTCTAACTTTTTCATTTTTTTTTTTTGGCAAAACTATAGTTTATTTCTGAAAATGTTATAAAGCTGTTTGATTTGTTTTGACCTGAAGTATTGATCCTCAAAATCTTTGCACTCAAACCGTTTACACCCTGTATTAGTGCTGAATATACTCTGCTGCATTTCCTTCTACATTTGTAAATTATAAAATTAGGATTACAATGTTTATTAAAACGATGCACACTATTGTAATGTTTTTTATTTTCACACTCGGGTTCTGTTCAGTTCTCGGATTTATTTAAAAACACAGTCCAATTCACTCTAATTTATTTCCACTACTTTAACACAATTGTATATGCACAGAAACTACTATTTACATTTTATGTTAACTGTACAAAACGAAAGACGAAAACTGAATGCCTCCTATCGCCAGCTGTTTCTTATTTATACATTTATCTTGGAATTGTCTGGTACGTCCACGAACCATCGGGAAATTCCATCATGTTCTGGAAGCTTTAAGGGAATTCCCAGTAACGGCAGCGGTCCGCCGGTTGAGAGACAAACATTTCGGGTTCCCAGAATTTATCGGAATAATGTCCCTTCCATGAACTGGTTGATGGCCGATTGCACCAGCTGTCGGATGAATTCTCGTAACATTGCCCCCTCCTTAAGATCATTTCGTCCCGGAATGTCCTAGAATCCTCCCTGGTGTGACGATATTTGCAGGACTCTCCATTTCGACAACGGAAAGTTTGGTGGAAGTAGCAGTCAACGGTCTTCGAACCTGGGCTGCGAATATTGAGACAGCATACCAGGATGTTGATGGCACTGAATCGAAAGACTGTTTCCATCATACTTCTCACCACCCTTCAATTCAGTCCATCCAACCCGCAGGCTATCTTTGGGACCGCCAATTTCATCAGATTCTTCTCCATCATTACATTCCTCAATTCTACCAGAGTCTTCCAGAGATCGCTGTATGTTGGCTTGTCCTGCGAGAATGTTTTGGTTACCAAATAAAAGATGTCTCTGGTACCCACTGGTTGTTTATCGTCGAGATGAAGGACCTTCCCCACCGCTGGATCTTGCTCCCGTAGCTTCTGGAACTGGCCGTACTTATGGCAAACACCTTGGCTATTCCTCTGGACATCCGGAGATCTCGAGCTACACAATGAGCCAGGGCATATTCTGTGGGCACCTAAAACAGGTCTCGGGGTTCCTCTGTGGTCACGTCGTACTGTACATTCTGCCCATTAGAGTACAGTGCCATAAACTGTTCCAAGGTCATTTCGTCATCGGGTGGTTGGATGCTGCGGACTTGGGCTTGGTCATCTTCGCCGTCATGACTTCTGGCATAAGGGGCTAACCTGTTGAAATGTAAGACCTTTGGTTTTCCCCGAGGTAGCTTCTTTATTCTGTAGACGACATCGTTGATTTTGTTCACAATTTGGTACGGCCCCTCCCAAGATCTCTGTAGCTTGGGCGAATATCCATGACGACGTTGCGGGGTATACAACCAAACAAGATCATCAACTTGGAATTCTCCGCTCTCGGCTTTGATGTCGTAGGCTTCCTTCATTCGGGCACTGGAATTCTCGATGTTTAACCGGACTCGTTCATGGATGTCGTTCATCTTTTGACGTAGCTGGCTGACAAAGTCTTCACCTGCGATCTCTTCTCCTGGGGGACATCCAAACTTCAAATCGCACGGTAGTCTTAATTCTCGTCCCATGATAATACTGGCCGGGGTCTGACCCGTGGACTCGTGCACAGACGAACGATATGCCATTAGAAACAAGTGCAGATACTAGTCCCAGTCTCTTTGGTGGTCAGAGACTACCTTTGACAAATGGCGGTTAATGGTTCTATTCATCCGTTCTACCATTCCATCGAATTGCGGGTGTAATGCCGTCGTCCGTGTTTTATTGATCTTCAAGAGTTTGCAGACATCTTGGAAAAGAGTAGACTCGAAGTTTCTACCTTGGTCTGAGTGCAACTCCACCAAAACGACTGATCCATTCCTTGACAAGGACATCAGCAACGGTCAACGCTTCTTGATTCGGTAAGGCATATGCTTCGGCCCATTTACTAAAATAGTCCATCACCACCACAATGTACTTGTTTCCAGAGTCGGATTCAGGAAATGGGCCGGCAACATTAATGGCTACTCTTTCGAATAGACTGCCCACGTTATATTGCTTCATGGGAGCTTTTGGACGCTTCTGAGGCCCATTACTTGCTGCAAAAATAGTACATTTTCGGCATCAGTCCTTGACATCCACTTGGCAGTTTATCCAATAGAAACGTTCTCTCAACTTCCCCAGGGTTTTCGTTACTCCCAGATGTCCTCCAGTTGTACCATCATGTAGTTCTCGTAAAACCTCTGGTCTCCTATTTCTGGGAACTACAATCTATTTTCTGTCGTTTCCCTCCTCTGGAGTTTTTAGGACGCGCTTGAGAAGTCCATTTTCCAGGATGAGGGAGTTCCACTGAGCCCAGTACGACTTTATGGTTGGTGAGTATCGGGAAATCTCCTGCCACGTAGGTTTGCGGTCTTCTTCCTTCCACCGGATAACCTCTTTCAAATCTGGATCTGATTTCTGGTCTTTTTGGATCTCCGCAGATTGCCAATGGTCATCGATGGCGGTAGTTCTACAGAGAACAGTCCCTTTTTCTTCTGCTCGCTGACAATGTTTGCAATCATTAGGGCGTGGTCTCCTCGATAAGGCATCAGCATTCTTATGGCCTGTTCCAGCTCGATGTTCAGTCTCGAAGTCGAATTCTTGCAATCGCTCAATCCACCTGGCCACTTGTCCTTCGGGGTTTTTAAACTGCAAGAGCCACTTCAGTGCTGCATGATCAGTCCTCAGGAGAAATCTTTTACCATAGAGGTACTTGTAGAAATATTCTACCCCCTTTACCACAGCCAAGAGTTCCCTGCGAGTAACGCAGTAATTCCGTTCAGGCTTGCTCAAGGTCTTGCTGAAATAGCCGATGACTTTCTCCTGACCGTCTTGTATCTGCGAAAGCACCGTACCAATTCCGACATTGCTTGCGTCGGTATCCAAAACGAAGTTCCCATCTGGCAAAGGATAACTTAAGACGGGGGCACTCGTCAATGCTCTTTTCATTGTCTCGAATGATCGTTTGCATTCCTCGTCCCACTGGTACTGCACCTTCCCCTCTGTGAGTCTAGTAAGTGGCTTGGCGATATTGGCAAATCCGGCGACGTACCGACGATAGTACGTGCATAACCCCAGGAAACTTGTTAACTGGTGGATATCTTTAGGTATCGGCCATTCCTGGACAGCTTTGACTTTCTGTTTATCAACAGCTACACCCTCTGTGAAAACCACATGTCCAAGATATTGCACCTCCTCTTGGAACAACTGACACTTCTTTGGGCTTAACTTTAGTCCGGAACTCCGAAGTCGCCGAAACACCTCCTCCAGGTTCTTGACGTGGTCTTCAAATGATCGTCCAACCACGATAATGTCGTCAAGATACACCAGGCACGTTTTCCATGAAAGCCCTTTTAACACTGTTTCCATCAATCTTTCAAACGTCGCTGGAGCATTACACAACCCAAACGGCATCACCGTGAATTGATAAAGTCCTGAGCCGATGGTAAAAGCAGTCTTTTCTCGGTCTTCTTTAGCAAGTTCCACCTGCCAATAACCGCTCTTCAAGTCCAGGGTGGAAAACATCTTCGATCCAGCCAACGTATCTAGGGTATCGTCTATTCTAGGAAGAGGATAGCTGTCTTTCTTTGTAGCGTGGTTTAATTGCCGATAGTCCACGCAAAATCGGGTCGAACCATCTTTCTTTTTAACCAAGACAACTGGAGAAGCCCAAGGGCTATTGGATGGTCCAATAACACCTTCTTCCTCCATCTCGCGGACTATCCTGTCGGCTTCTTCTCTTTTAGCTAGGGGTAGCCTTCTTGCCGACTGTCGAATAGGTTGAGCGTCCCCAGTATTAATTTTATGTTTCACCAGATCAGTTCGTCCTCTTTTGCCATTCCCTACATCGAAGATATCCTGGTAGTTTCTAACAATGTCCCTCAATTTTGCTTTCTGGTTTGGTTTCAAATTCTTCGACGAACCCGTTATGAGTCTTTCCAGTTCCTCAGATAGTTTAGCTGGTGGTATTTCTGCATGCTGTGTGCTTCTGACTACAGAGGAAACTGTTGAACAATGGCCCAAAGTTGTTCCTTTCTTTAACACAACCGAATAATGATTCAGGTTCATTACTCTTACTGGAACAATCTCCCTGGCACGAAACAGAGTCTTCCCCATTGCGACTCCTCTGCCTACATTTCCGTCGTTAAGTTCGGGATCAAACATCATTACTGTTCCAGCTTGAGCTTTCCCATCTAAGCAAGCATCTATAATGATTTCAGCTCTTTCCGGAACATTGATATCCTCTGCTAAGATGGCTCGAAGCATTATGTCATCTTTTCCATGAAGCACCACTTCTTCGTCATTCACTCTCAGAATTCCATCTTTGAAATTTAACTGGAATCCCTTGGAGCTCATGACATCCATTCCAATGATTACTTCGTCTTCGATGTCTGCCACTAATGCCCGATGTAGGAAGGTTGTGTTTCCCAAGGTCATTTCAACCTCTATTTCACCATGGACTTTCGTTGCTTCTCCTGTCACTGTTCGCAGTTGCCATTTTGTTGGTTTTATCATTGTCTCTAAAACAATGTTGGGCCTTATTACTGTTTTCGTCGCACCAGTATCCAGCAGCATTGCAAATCGCCTCCTATTAATAAGGCCATCTACGAAGACACTGTTAACGTGGTTGCGTAGCGAAGCGACATATGCGTTGGTAGTTGACACTTGTTTGCTACAGGTCGACGATGGTTCCTTTACATAAGCCTTCCTTAGTTTCCCCGGCGAGGAAGTCTGGACTCCATTGCTCTCCTTGCAACGACTCTGGACATGTCCTACCTTACGACACTACCGACATCTTACTAGTCTTTTTTCGGTAAGGACTTCTTCTATTATCTTTCTTACAGAGGCTTCATCGTTTCCGCCATCTTCGGACTCTCCGTCAACGTTTCGGACTCTGGGTTGACCTCTGCACGTATTTTTCGCAGCCTCGAATTCTAGAGCTCGAGCCAGTGCATCTACTAATTGAGTCGGTCGAGCTAGGGTCAATGCTTGTCTGGCTTCGTGGTCCCGAAGTCCATCCAAAAATGCTTGCACTGCTAACCTTTCTATAACATTTTCCGGTGTGGCTGGATAGGCAAGGCGAACCAGACGGGCAATATCAGGTTCAAACTCTTGTAGGGATTCATTAGATTTCTGGTGGCGATTTTTCAATTGGGAGTGGTAGACATGCTCCAAATGTGTCTGACCATACCTCAGTTCTAAATGCTTGACCAGTTGTTCGTAGTCTTCTTGCTCCGAGGTATTCAATGTTTGTAAGATATCTGTAGCATCCCCTCTTAAGGCTAGGGTTAATGCGATTGTCTTCTCTGCTGACCATCCGTTTAGCTTAGCTGCAGCCTCGAATTGGCGACGATAATTAATCTATGATGATTTTCCATCAAATTGGGGAGGTTTCATTTTGTGTCTTGTCCCCTCGAGGCCAATTTTTGAATCCACTACCTCTGTACTGCTTCTGCTTTCGGTTTTTGATTGTGTTTCTTCTCTTTGCATTGTGACTACCTGTTCTTTTAGTTTGCTGATCTCACCCTCCATTATATGCTTTAGCTCTTCTTTCCGCGTTTCATTTTCGTCTGTCGTCTGTATCAGCTCTGCGACCATTGTTTGCTTTAGCTCTTTTATCAGCGTTTCATTTTTGACTCACTCTTCGACCATTGTTTGTTTTAGCTCTTCCATCCGAGCCTCATTCTCGAATATTTTCTCTTCCAGCGTTTCTGAGTTTTTCTGTACCATACTTTTCAAATTTTCTTCTAAGGATTGAGCATTTTCGTGTAATTTCTGTAGTTTATCTTCCAAAGAGTTCGAATTTTCTAGTAATTTGTCTTCTAGGGTTTTAGAATTTTCTAGCAGTTTGTCTTCTAGAGCTTTAGAATTTTCTAGTAATTTGCCTTGCAGGGTTTTAGAATTATCTTGTAATGTTTGTAATTTACTTTCTAAATTTTCCTCCATTTTTTTTATCGGGATCGTTACCTTCATTTATTAGAGTATCTCGTAGTCGTTGTACTAATTCACTTTTCTTCCCACTGATTTCTAAATCCCTTTCCTCAAGTTCTTTTTTTTAAGTCCGTCACTTTCAATTGGTCCAAACTCACGTTTTTAAACATTGTCAGTCTATTTATTTTCCACTTATTAAGTTCCACAAATACACCTCACACCTGACACCACTGTAATGTTTTTTATTTTCACACTCGGGTTCTGTTCAGTTCTTGGATTTATTTAAAAACACAGTCCAATTCACTCTAATTTATTTCCACTACTTTAACACAAATTTATATTCCCAGAAACTACTATTTACAGTTTATGTTAACTGTACAATACGAAAGACGAAAACTGAATGCCTCCTATCGCCAGCTGTTTCTTATTTATACATTTATCTTGGAATTGTCTGGTACGTCCACGAACCGTCGGGAAATTCCATCATGTTCTGGAAGTTTTAAGGGGATTCCCAGTAACGGCAGCGGTCCGCCGGTTGAGAGACAAACATTTCGGGTTCCCAGAATTTATCGGAATAATGTCCCTTCCATGAACTGGTTGATGGACGATTGCACTAGCTGTCGGATGAATTTTCGTAACACTATAGTGAACCAATGTGTGTGTTTTTGTATAAAAGGGCGATTTAGTATAGTGGCTATTTGTTCAGAGTACTGATTTAGTTTATATTCGGTATATTGAGTTCATCTAAATTTTGTTTTTGGATTTTTAGCGGTTTCAGTTTTAATACCGGTTTCACTTCACTTTTTTCAGTTTCACAACACTCATTGGGGATTATGGGCATTTCTATGGCACTAGATTGTTCCGATGAATATTCTTTTGTCGACTGGATACGTACAGATCCAACATATGCTATGCAGTGGGGTTGCAACTTAAGAATTGAGTTTTTCGGGATGTTGACCGTTTTGGCAGATTTTTCCTTGCAGTGAATGCTAACTGGAATGCTGCTGCTGGTTACTATTAACCATTCATTTTCTGCGGTTAGTTGTACTTTGTAGTCTTGAATAATGACATGTATTGTTTCACAATTTTCTGGAATTTTGCTGGACTTCGTAACTTTAATTTCACAGGGTGCGTTTTCGTTTGTGGGGTATGCTATTTGGTTATAACAGATCATATCTTCCGAATTTATTGGTTTACATTTTGCTGTTGATTCAAATGTGAAGTAAAGATTACCATCTCGACTGATTGCTACATACTTATGGGTATTTAGGATTAAATAGGAAATTTTTGTTTTTGGGTCGAATATGGGTAAAGAATATACATGAAGTAATTTATACTCTTCTGGTTCAACTAGAGGTATTGGTAAAATTGATATGCTTGGAAATCTATAAGATCAAAGTATTTAGCGATGTTTGCTATGGTTGGCAATAAGGGTAAATTATTTGTACTAAGGCTCGTTGAAATGATTCTTAGCTGAAAAATGAAATCTTCCGGTTGTATTACTGATGGATGTATACTTTTTAATCTAGCGAAAGTTATTGAATTTATTAAATCATTGAGCTCTCCTTCAATCAAAATTAATGATTCTAACAATTGCTCACAAATATTTATTATATGTAGTTTTGATTCATAAAAATTCTGATTATCAGAAATGTTGTATATCGCGTTTTCAATATTGTGAAGGTTATCATTGAATGTTTATTCATCAATTTGGAGTTTCCATATAGTGTAGTTAAAATTTTTAATAACAGAAGTAGTAACTGAGATTTGGTTTTTCATAAGATTTTCTAATGCTCTTTCATCATTTTCTACTTGTTGAATAATTTGATCATAGTATTCACCATCTTCGCTATCTAAATTGCCTGTAATAGCTTTCCAAATGGAACCTAAGAAATTAAATGCTCCTCTTCTCTTTCGAGTATTATTTAAGGGTAAGGAATATGGGTTAATGTCATTTTCGATTTCTTCGAATTTTCTTTCGATGTTCGTGATTATTTGATTTAACATGGTAATATGGGGTTTTACCTCTGAGTGAAATGCTTGCATCCTAGCGTTATCTTGTTCAACAAAAGATTTTAAGTTTTTCAGAATTTTAATATCATTTTTGTAAGAGTTAGTTAAAATTGTGGTATCTTTGACGATTATTAGTTTCCAATTTTCATTAGAGATTTTCAAATTTGACTCGTGGTAATATTGTATGCCTATATTATTATTTAGTGTAGTTACTTTATAATCACTAGGGTTACTTACTGCTATGCTAACTGTGAGTAATATTGCGAATGTGACACGAACGTAATTGTTCTGCATCTGTAAAGAAAATTTCCTTTTATTTTACAACTGTGCTTATTTGATCCTAATTTATTGTAAATTCTCGATTTGTGTCAATATCTTTTAATTTAATTGCATTGTTGTCAAGAATTCTGATTATTTTAAAAGGTCCATTAGATTTGTTGCTTAATTTATTTTTTATTTGGGAATCTTTAATGGATACAAAGTCATTTAATTCAAAATGTTTTTCTCGCGGTTTAGATTTTTCATGTCTTTCCTTTGCTTTAAGTTTCTTTAAAATCGTTTTTTCTCTGGCTATCTGGTAAAAATATGAAATTTTATTGTTTAAATCTCTTACGTATTTTGAAATTAATTCTTCTTGATTATAGAGTTCCGGGGGTCTAGAGTTTGTATGTCCAAATAGTAATTCGTATGGTGAAAAACCGTGCGTACTGTTTATTGAGTTATTATAGCAAATTACTGCGTAAGGTATACAAGTTGAAGGATGATCTTCTGGGTTTTCTGTTACCGTTGTCCTAATCATTTCGAGTAATGTGCTCATGAATCTTTCTGTATGTTCCATTCATCTTGTATCGTTTCGAATGCTATTTCAGTTTCTGTATCTGATGCTACTTCTTCGTTTTCTTCTTCTTCTTCTTTTATAATACCATAGAATATTTTTGGGAAATTTTGGAAATGGTTAATCTTTATTCGTGATAAAGCGTCTGCATTTGAATTTTGCTTTCCTGGTTTGTAAATTATCTGATAGTTGTATTCTTCAAGTTTCAGTCTCCATCTGACTAATCTTGAACCTGGGTCTTTGGCGTTAAAAAGCCATGTTATCGGGCGATAATCGGTCAGTAGTTTGAAGCTTCGTCCGTAGACGTAATGCCTGTATTGTTGAACTCCCCATACTATTGCTAGTAATTCCTTTTCAATAGTAGAGTAATTTTGTTCATGTTGGTTTAGCGTTCTCGATGCGTAAGCTATTGGTAAATCTTTTCCAATTGGTCCTTGTGATAAGACTGCTCTAATTGCGTAGTTATTTGCATCGGTAGTGATGATAAATTCCTTTTCGAAATCAGGGTACTGCAATATCGGATAGTTCGTTAATGTTTCTTTTAGCTTTTCGAATGCTTCTATACAATTGTTATCGAAATCAAATTTCACGTCTTTCTTTAGCAGTTGTGTCAGTGGTTTAACTATTTTTGCAAAATCTTTGATAAAGCGCCTATAATATCCTGCTAATCCTAGAAAGCGTTTAACATCTTTGGGATTCTTTGGGGTTGGAAATTCTTTAACTGCTCTTATTTTTTCTGGATTTGATTTAACTCTGTGACAATATGTCCTAAGTAAGATACTTCCTTTTTCAAAAATTCTCATTTATCTGGTTGTAGCTTTAAGTTTGCATCTCGCAGTCTTTGGAATAATTCTGTTAATCTTTGGATATGCTCTTGCAATGATGATGCGAATGATATGATGTCATCCATATAAATTAAGGCTCTCTCATTTTGAATATCTGTTAATACGTTATCCATTAAGCGTTGGAAAGTTGCAGGTGCGTTCTTTAATCCGAATGGCATTCTTTTGAACTCATAGTTTCCGTTCTCGACAGTAAAGGCTGTTTTTTCAATATCTGCAGGGTTTATTTCTATTTGGTGAAAACCTGATGCTAAGTCTAATGTAGTGAAGTAGTTACATCTGCCTAATTTGTCAAGAAGATCATTAATATTTGGTAACGGGTATTTATCATCGATTGTTACTTCGTTCAATTTCCGATAGTCGATTACTAGTCTCCATTTTTGTTTACCGCTAGCATCCATTTTCTTGGGTACCACCCATACTGGTGAAGACCATGGCGATGAAGAAGGTTGTATAATATTCTGTTCTAACATTTTGTTGATTTGCGTTTTTACTTCCTGTTTATGTATGTATGGATATCTATACGACTTCGTGTAGATTGGCTTTGCTCCTTCTGTGTCTATCTTGTGTTTTACTTTATTTGTAAAAGATAGTTCATCTCCGTCTAAATAAAAGATGTCAGAGAAACGTCTGCATAAAGAGATTATTGCATCCTTTTCTTCTTCGTTTAAATGTTCAGTTCGTAGTGCTTTTTCCACTCGCTGTTGTCTTGTGAAGAGATTTTGTTTTTTGATATTGAACACTGAAGTTTCGATATTTTAATTTTCCGTTTCGCGATTTCGTGTAAAATAAATTGTTTTCGTTTAACTTATTTTGCGATATTTTTACATTTCTTTGAGGTTCTCTTCTCGTTTTTGATATTGTTTTTGACTTTGCGCTTGGCTGGTTGAAGCCTTTAGAGCAGAAGAGCCAGCCTCTGTTTCCGCTCTCGTCTCGTTTAAATGATAGCTTCTTTGTGACCCGTTTTGAAAATTTCGATTTTGGTTACCTGGGGGGCGATTTGAATTTTCGAATCTCGGACTGTGATAAGTGGAATTATCACGTCTGTGGTAATTATTTTCGTACCTTTGTTGGGAATGATAAGCTGTATTATCATTTCTTTGGAAATTATTGAAGTTACGTTGATAAAGTTGATTTTGATTATTAGAAATTCGGGTATTTCTATATATTTCGTTATTTGGTTTTTGTCGGCATTCGTTTATTGAGTGTCCTACCTTTTTGCAATAGTTACAGTATTTTTTATTTTTATTAATGTTGGGGGAATTAACACTCGGTTTTCGTTGTTCAAGGTAGCTTAGCTGATATTCAGACTTAACTATATTTGCTGCCTCGGCAAGGTTTGCGGGACGTGATGCCCGTACAATAGCACCCATCTTCGGGTCAAGCCCTACTAAGAGTGTTTGTAACGCTATTTTGTCAACAAGTGCTTGCTGCGCGTCCTTTTGTTCTCGGGTGAGAGTTAACTGCTGGTTTATCGCGGCATATAATTTCGAAAAGTGTGCATTTATTCGATGTACGTAATTTTGAGGATTTTCGTTTGAGCTTTGTTTAATTTGCTGAAGGTCGTAAATTAAACTTGTTAAATCACGGGAGTCTCCAAAATGTGTTTTAAGAATGGTTTTTATACTGTCCCATGTTTTGAGGTCACGCGAATTTATTAATTGTGATGCTCTACCTTTAAGCTTATTTTTCAAATGTATTGTTAATAAATACGCTTGCTGGTCGTTTGCAACGTCGAATGCTGCATCACACGAACTTAAGAACGTATTAAGTAATATTGAGTCACCGTCGTATCAACGAATATAGAACCTTATAGAAGGACACGCCTTAAGTAAAATATGTCCCTTGTTTACATGTTAGTATGTTACCCACGCGATAGGGGCGCTGGTATTTCAATTAATGTGTCATGTATATACAATATTGAAATATGACACAATTGAAGCGGTAGCCAAGCGCTTAAGCGCCGGCCACCAATCTAATGTTCCCAGGTTCAAGACCCAAGAACAGATGTTTTTTTTTGTTTTTAAATATATATGTCCTTATTAATTAATTTGATGAATCAATTTTATGTACCATTTTCATTATTTGCATTAACATATTCCGTTAATATTGACAAAAAGATCATATGAAGTATAGTATATTTAATAGTTGCAAGTTGGTAGTCTTTTAATGCGAGCGCAAAAATCGCGCCAAACCAATAGTTTTTTATTGGCAGGTAACAAAACTGTATATCATTACAGTTTATATATTGTAAAATCTTAAAATAGAGATTTAATATTTATTTAATTCAATTGTAGATAGATTTCTTCGACATTCTTCTAATATTTATTTAGATGAACAAACACTAATTCAAGTATAGATTTGAATAATCAAATCTATACTTGAATTAAATAAATATTAAATCTCTATTATAAGATTTTACAATATATAAACTGTAATGATATGCAGTTTTGTTACCTGCCAATAAAAACCTAATGGTTTGACGCGATTTTTGCGCTGGCATTAAAAGACTATTAAATACTTCATATGATCTTTATGTCAATATTAACGGAATATGTTAATGCAAATAATGAAAGTGGTACATAAAATTGATTCATCAAATTAATTAATAAAGACATGTTTAAAAACAAAAAAAATATCTGTTCTTGGGTCTTGAACCCAGGAACATCAGGTTATTGACCGGACGCTTTAAGCGCTCGGCTACCGATTCTACTGTTTGGTATTTCAATAATATTGTATATACATGACACATTAACTGAAATACCAGCGCCCCCATCGCGTGGGTAACATACTAACATGTAAACAGAGGACATTCTCTCCATAAGACGTGCGCTTCTATAAGACTCTATATTCGTTGGTCGTATTCAGGGATAATTTGGCATAACTCGCTTAGTCTATACCAACGAATATAGAGTCTTATAGAAGCGCACGTCTTATGGAGAGAATGTCCTCTGTTTACATGTTAGTATGTTACCCACGCGATGGGGGCGCTGGTATTTCAGTTAATGTGTCATGTATATACAATATTATTGAAATACCAAACAGTAGAATCGGTAGCCGAGCGCTTAAAGCGTCCGGTCAATAACCTGATGTTCCTGGGTTCAAGACCCAAGAACAGATATTTTTTTTGTTTTTAAACATGTCTTTATTAATTAATTTGATGAATCAATTTTATGTACCACTTTCATTATTTGCATTAACATATTCCGTTAATATTGACATAAAGATCATATGAAGTATTTAATAGTCTTTTAATGCCAGCGCAAAAATCGCGTCAAACCATTAGGTTTTTATTGGCAGGTAACAAAACTGCATATCATTACAGTTTATATATTGTAAAATCTTATAATAGAGATTTAATATTTATTTAATTCAAGTATAGATTTGATTATTCAAATCTATACTTGAATTAGTGTTTGTTCATCTAAATAAATATTAGAAGAATGTCGAAGAAATCTATCTACAATTGAATTAAATAAATATTAAATCTCTATTTTAAGATTTTACAATATATAAACTGTAATGATATACAGTTTTGTTACCTGCCAATAAAAAAACTATTGGTTTGGCGCGATTTTTGCGCTCGCATTAAAAGACTACCAACTTGCAACTATTAAATATACTATACTTCATATGATCTTTTTGTCAATATTAACGGAATATGTTAATGCAAATAATGAAAATGGTACATAAAATTGATTCATCAAATTAATTAATAAGGACATATATATTTAAAAACAAAAAAAAACATCTGTTCTTGGGTCTTGAACCTGGGAACATTAGATTGGTGGCCGGCGCTTAAGCGCTTGGCTACCGCTTCAATTGTGTCATATTTCAATATTGTATATACATGACACATTAATTGAAATACCAGCGCCCCTATCGCGTGGGTAACATACTAACATGTAAACAAGGGACATATTTTACTTAAGGCGCGTCCTTCTATAAGGTTCTATATTCGTTGGTATTACAATTCATAGAGACATATAAGACAACAATGCAATTAGTCGTAGAATTCTTTTTATGATTAATAAACATGAAAAATAAATAAATACTCATTATATTCAGTATACTATACATGATTAATGATAAATTAGATAATTTATACTCATAACATAAGTGTTTATTAATATAAAACTTTTACTAGTAAATCTATACAATTCAAATTTTCACACTTTAAAACTTAGGGCGTCAAAGTATGAAATAGTATACTTTGACTAAGATTTCACTTTGACGGTAACATCATTACAGTTTATATACTGTAAAATCTTAAAATAGAGATTTAATATTTACTTAATTCAAGTGTAGATAGATTTCTTCGACATTCTTCTAATATTTATTTAGATGAACAAACACTTATTCAATATCTATACTTGAATTAAATAAATATTAAATCTCTATTATAAGATTTTACAATATATAAACTGTAATGATATACAGTTTTGTTACCTGCTAATAAAAAACTATTGGTTTGGCGCGATTTTTGCGCTCGCATTAAAAGACTACCAACTTGCAACTATTAAATACTTCATATGATTTTTTGTCAATATTAACGGAATATGTTAATGCAAATAATGAAAGTGGTACATAAAATTGATTCATCAAATTAATTAATAAAGACATATGTTTAAAAACCAAAAAAAAAAAATACGTTCTCGGGTCTTGAACCCATGAACATCAGATTAGTGACCGGACGCTTTAAGCGCTCGGCTACCGCTTCTACTGTTTGGTATTTCAATAATATTGTATATACATGACACATTAACTGAACTACCAGCGCCCCCATCACGTGGGTAACAAACTAACATGTAAACAAGGGACATATTTTACTTAAGGCGTGTCCTTCTATAAGGTTCTATATTCGTTGTCTATACTCTGGTTCATAGATGTTTTCTTGGCTCATTTTGGGCTGTTACAGTGATTATTTTAAAGTTAAAAATGATCCTTATTTTCACTCCAAATCAATTAAAAACCTTCAATTAATTTGTTCAAGTTCTCTAACAATTTGCGTTTGAAGCAGAACTCGCGGATTTAATAATGACGATTTTCATTCGGCAATATCAATCTCTTTTAGTGAAAATGTTCAAGGAATGTTTTACACAGAAAAATACAAATTCTCATGTATTGTAAGGATACGAAATATGTGTGTATGTATATAGCAATGCATGCAAAATGAAATCTTTGACGCACCTCGATTATTCCCTGGGGATTAGATTTGTTTGTCGTCTTGGCTCTTTTTGTAGTTAAAGGTTTAGAAGTCACCTAATTTGGTGTTGACTTCTCGAAATCTGGACTGGTCAATTTTCGTTTGATTTCTCAGGCCTCTGGATTTTCGTTTGCTGGTAAATTTCCAAATTAATTTTCTACATCCGTGCTGACTGCGCCAGTGTTAGGGGTTATTTTCATTAACTCCTTTTTTAAAAAACTATTTATTTATTAGCTGGAAAGGACACTGATTTTAATTGAAACACTTAAGAACTAGTTTTACAATTTCAAAGCTCAAGCTGAGAACGATGTTAAGACTGACAAACACAATCTAAATCTCCTAGAAATTAATGAATATCTCCTATTTATAATCTTTGGATATGAGACGCTACGCAGCGCAGTTGCAGTTTTGCAGGTGTTCAGCTAGACAAGTAAATAAGGTTAAATGAAGTACAATGTGATAAAATATCTTAATAACTGCGTAGTATCCCTTAACAATGGATTCTTTCATTGGGTCATCCATAACATCAATGACTGTGTTTCTTGTTCATGAAATATACATATTTATTAGATGATGACTGGTTAATAACAAATAAAGGATATTTGTGATTTTTTTTACATTCCACCCAATATTTACATCAAATGCTTGCGTTACTCATTGTTCTTGAAATAAATTTAATGTTATTACTCCTAATTACTGTTCAAGATGTGAAAAGAGAAAAATCTTTTATTTCTGCAGGTCATAGGAATACTTTCTGTAGGGTTTTTTTGTGTGTAGAGTGTTTGAGATTTACATCAAAGAAAATGAAGAGAAAACATTACAATGGTGGGAGACATGTACATAGAAGTTAGTAACTTGCTGAGAAACAAATTATATATTTTATGTGCTAAATTGTAATCGAATATGAACATTAGGTTTCCAAAAAACAAAATATATCATTATCTGCAAAAGTAATTATTAGCAATTAAATCACTCCATCTTCACCACACAACTGGCCCTGTGTTCCGTAATTGGCATCGGTTTTCGTAAATAACAATTTCAGGTTGGCAGTTCTGCTTTCTTAACTAACGGACGAACGTTCCAGTAACATCGGCAGCGTTAGCATTCGTCACATAATTATCGTACACAACACATAATTCAGCACATTGTACGTTTAAACATTGAGGTGTCGTTATGTGGTAAAATTGTACGATAATCCAGTTTCCATAACATAATTATACCATAATTTTACTTTTGTCAAATAATCCTATTAATCCTGCTTAAATCAAAATTTTTACTATGCTCCCATGTCATATTTTTATTCCTGCAAACTCGAATACAGAATTTGAAAGAGCCATCTCTTGCCTGGACCTATTAATAACGGAAATGGCTGAAATGCACAAATATCGGGGAGAGACTAGAGAGAGCAATAAAGGCAATAAAGAGGGTTATCTCACTTGGTGAGTAGAGGCAGCCAATGAACTACATACTGGACTTAGCTCAATAGAAGTCGCAACCAATCGAGTGAAATAGCCTCTTGCTCTCTCTATGGCTCTCTTTTTCTAATTTTGACACGATATTAGTGAATATTCCCTCCATAGTAAAAGGTCTAATGTTGACACTTAGCCCTCTGTACATAGAGTGCTTATTCTGAGCCCAATTTGACCTGTTAAGCGTTAAGCGATGGGTGGTGTCACGGGACGGTTGGTTTGAAAAAAAAAATGATTGATATTTAAATTGGTAATCAAATTAAGAATTATTATGGTATAATACTGAAATAATTACAATTCAATTTTGTTTGGAGCTGGCTCAAAATCAGATCTTGATAAAAATATAAAAACGAAAATTATAATTTATGTGGCTATTTTTTTGTATTCGACTTGATAAAATTATTTAAAAAATAAGATTAAATATTATTTTTATTCATATTTAACAGTCAACAAACTACAGGTGAAACATATGTTTTAACTTCAATTATTTCAGTTTTTCAAAAAAAAATCATAAAACAACTTCTAAATTTTTAAACACGGTAAATTTTAAAACTAGAAATTTATATTATTTAAATTTAAAACGCTGAAAAGAATTTTTTATTTTCGTACGATAATTTTTTCAAGAATACGATAATTTTACAACCCTGAGCACATAATGCTGTCGTTCAAGAATGGCAACACTGAACATCGGTTACGGTTAACCACATTCACGGTCATTCAGCGAAATGTGTCAATAAAATGATCTGGAGTAATATTTTTAATTTAACAGTATTTATTTAAATCTGTATTGCGGGGATTTTTAGAATAATCAAAGATATGTTTTGATCTGATAGTCATAGTTGTACAGACAATTTAATCGATGATTAGTGGGACAAAAATTTGATCAGGCTATCACTAATGCAAAATACGTATTACGTAATTACACTCAATGAATACACGCTATGTACTATGGAGTGTAGAGTGAAAGGAGGACAAACTTATATGGGAATAAAACTGAAAAAATGTCCAGCGGACGGTTTCAAATAAGAACTTCAAGAAATGACCAGAATGGCGGAAGTGTGACCACAGGGTATGTTATGAAGTTAATTGTCAACGGATTGAAATACACAAATCCTACATTTAGAAGTGAAGCGGCTGAAAAAGTGAGAATGATGTAATTATTAGTAAAAATCGTAAATAAAACGTAGAAAATCTGTTATGTGAACTTCTCTTTGTAAATGGTTGTCTCCGTTTTTTGTAATATCTGCAAGTGATGAGTTTATAGTGTGTTAATTGTGATATAAATTAATAAGCGTGTGCCCCAGTTTTGACTTTTTATAAAACAGAGTGATTTTATAATTGTTATTTTCTTATAAAACTTTTTGAAACAGTTAAACATTGGGAAAAATTTGTATATTTGTAATATTTTTATACTTATTAACAAATAGATGTTGGTGAATTAGATGTAAATAAAAATTATTTATTTTTACATTCTTGTGTTCATATTACATATTTATTTTGAAAAGTTGGTGTTTCTAGTTCCTTGTTCACCTTTCTCTGGATAAAAGGTAATTAAGGTCAGTAAAGTTAGCACCGCCATTTTACAGAAACTCAAATTAAAACATATGGGAATTACGAGCTATTTAGGAGCTCTCGATTTTTACCTAAATTGATTTTTGAGCTCAATATTTACTATGGAAAAAGTGCAAAAAACTATTGGCGGTGCTAACTTTACATAAAGTTAGCACCGCCATTTCAGAAAAACAAACAAAAAAATTTTGTGAGGCGTCTCAAATTAGGAGCTATTTACGAGCTTTTAATTGACGTATTGAACGTCAACCCCTAAATTTGTCTAAGGGGTAAAAACCACCCCCGAAAAAATATTGAATTTTAATTTTAAATTTAAAATCTATTATAATTATCTACGATTTACGAGCTCTTTCCTGGTGTAATGCACATAAACATCTATAAATGTCTAAGGGGTGAAAACAATCCCCCAAGTATGCAGTTTTTTCGAATTTTATGATTATTAAATTTTGAAAAATACCATCTACGATTTACGAGCTTTCCAACGGTATATTACACGACTACATTCAAATTACTGGAAGGGGTGCAAACCACCCTCCAATTATGCAGTTTTTTCAAATTTTATGATTTATAAATTTTAAAAAATACCAGCATGATCTACGATTTACGAGCTTTCCAACGGTATATTACACGACTACATTCCAATTATTGGAAGGGGTGCAAACCACCCTCCAATTATGCAGTATTTTCAAATTTTATGATTTATAAATTTTAAAAAATACCAGCATGATCTACGATTTACGAGCTTTCCAACGCTATATTACACGACAACATTCAAATTACTGGAAGGTGTGCAAACCACCCCCCAATTATGCAGTTTTTTCAAATTTTATGATTATTAAATTTTGAAAAATACCAGCATGATCTACGATTTACGAGCTTTCCAACGGTATATTACACGACTACATTCAAATTACTGGAAGGGGTGCAAACCACCCTCCAATTATGCAGTTTTTTCAAATTTCATGATTTATAAATTTTAAAAAATACCAGCATCATCTACGATTTACCAGCTTCCCAGCGGTATGTTACACGACCACATTCAAATTACTGGGAGAGGTTCAAACAACCCACTAAATTTACCAGTTATTCCAAATTATGTAATTTTTTCATTTCAAAAACTGCCGGCCTCATCTACGATTTACGAGCTTTTCAACGGGATATTATACGTTTGCATTCAAGATTTTGGAAAGGATGCAAGCCGCCACTCCCCCCAATTATGCAGTTTTTTCAAATTTTATGATTTATAAATTTTGAAAAATATCAGCATGATCTACGATTTACGAACTTTAAAATACATTAAAATTTTTGGAAAAGGTGCAAACAACCCCCTTAATTTCCCAGTTTGTCTATATTATGTGATTTTGTTCATTTTCAAAACTGACAGCCTAATCTACGATCTAGAAGCTCTTCAAGGATATATAACACTTACTTTCAAATTATTGTAACGAATGCAAACAACCCCCAAATTATGCAATTTTTTCCAAATTTGTAGTTCTTAAATTTAGAAAACTAGCAACATAAATTATGATTTAGTACCTCTTCAATGATACATTGCAGGAATACTTCAAATTCACCTGAAAGGTGCAAGTAACTACCTAAATGACTAATTATTTCAAACTGTCAGGATGAAAATATTAAATATTATCCTTACTACGGCAAAGGTTTAGAAATCTAGATTTTACAAATTTTGGAAATGGTGTAAGGTGTAATTATCTACCATGTATAAGCTTTCCAACAATATGTTAAAAAACGACTACTGTTGGTAGTCATTGTTCGGATAAATAATTGTATTATGAATTATGATCTTTTAATTAAGTATTGAATCTAACGAAAAATTGTAACCATCTTTATGTCCAACGTGTTGTTACCGTTTCTTCTGGTTTTGTATTCAACTCGCTTCTTCTTCAAAATCTGTTGTTTAAAGTTTTAATAATTACCTCAAAGTTTTTTGTTTATAATTAACATATTAAAACAGTTGTTTCAAATAGAAATAGCAATATTTTTATGTATTACGAAATGCACAGATTAATTCCAGTCGGCATTTTTCAACCAACCTTCAGAAAATATAAGTCAAATAATATTCTTATTTTTGTCTAACCTTTACCATTTGAAAATGGGCTGAATCTATATTCTATACAAGAAATATAAAACAGGAGTTTGGTATCTGAGAGGGCAATGTATTTCGTTCTTATTCTTTCAACTATTATTTTTGTACCCACAATAATCAAATTATTCATAGCAAACCAAAAATACAAATAGGAAGACATAAAAGATCAAAGGTACTTTAATGAATTAAACAAATGTGTTGTCTCGCCATCTAGGTGCCAATATTCCTACCTGTAACTAATAACTCAGTAAAATGTCCATAGATGGACAATTTCACATTTGAAATTACTGGTTAATGTCATAAAATATATTAGATTTTTTGGTTAAAATGTTTATTGATAATAAATATATAAGTAACTACTTCAAAATACCTACTTATTGAGAGAAATTCAACGTACTTGAATTTCAAACAGAAATGTTCTTAAATCAAATGATAGCGATTAATTGTATAATGAAGTATATTATATATGAGTTTGAACGTAAAGGATGAGTACAGAGTGGCGTATATTACTTATGTGATTCAAGAATTTAAGTAACCCCTGCAATAGAAAATACCACATTACGAATTTTTTACTGCTTTAATAAAATATATTGCCTCGACTAGAACCAGTGGCATCAATCAAATATTAGATAACAATTATCAGAGAACTGTTTTCAATATATTCACATAATCAGTGTATTCAAATTTATTTTTTCATGCTACAGAAAAGGCCATTACAAACAGCGGCAAGAAGGCTTTTTCGAATGTTTCATTAAAATCTAAAATGAAAATTCTTTAATAGGCCAAAAATAATGTTCTAAATTTAGATATTTGAAAATGGACTAAAATAATTATGCAAAAATATTGGGGATGGACTAATAAGATGGTAATATCTTTTTCATTACTTCCTTATTGGCAAAACTACATTAGTGGTGTACAAACCGCATAATGAATGAATTAATTGAGAAACAATATTTTGTGAGTTAATCCCGCACTGAAAAATTTAGTTTCCTCAAGTTATTGTTTTTTTCTTAAGTATAGGAACTTACAATCCTATTATAATTTGAAAAAAAAAACGCACAATTGGGGGGTGGTTTGCACCTGTTCCAGTAATTTGAATGTAGTCGTGTAATATACCGTTGGAAAGCTCGTAAATCGTAGATCATGCTGGTATTTTTTTAAAATTTATAAATCATAGAATTTGAAAAAACTGCATAATTGGGGGGTGGTTTGCACCGCTTCCAGTAATTTGAATGTTGTTGTGTAATATACCGTTGGAAAGCTCGTAAATCGTAGATCATGCTGGTATTTTTTAAAATTTATAAATCATAAAATTTGGAAAAACTGCATAATTGGGGGGTGGTTTGCACCCCTTCCAGTAATTTGTATGTTGTCGTGTAATATACCGTTGGAAAGCTCGTAAATCGTAGATCATGCTGGTATTTTTTTAAAATTTATAAATCATAAAATTTGAAAAAACTGCATAATTGGGGGGTGGTTTGAACCGCTTCCAGTAATTTGAATGTTGTCGTGTAATATACCGTTGGAAAGCTCGTAAATCGTAGATCATGCTGGTGTTTTTCAAAATTTATAAATCATAAAATTTGAAAAAATTGCATAATTGGGGGGTGGTTTGCACCCCTTCCAGTAATTTGAATGTTGTTGTGTAATATATCGTTAGAAACCTCGTAAATCGTAGATCATGCTGGTATTTTTTAAAATATATAAATCATAAAATTTGAAAAAACTGCATAATTGGGGGGTGGTTTGCACCCCTTCCAGTAATTTGAATGTTGCCGTGTAATATACCGTTGGAAAGCTCGTAAATCGTAGATCATGCTGGTATTTTTTAAAATTTATAAATCATAAAATTTGAAAAAACTGCATAATTGGAGGGTGGTTTGCACCCTTTCCAGTAATTTGAATGTAGTCGTGTAATATACCGTTGGAAAGCTCGTAAATCGTAGATCATGCTGGTATTTTTGAAAATTTATAAATCATAAAATTTGAAAAAACTGCATAATTGGGGGGTGGTTTGCACCCCTTCCAGTAATTTGAATGTTGCCGTGTAATATACCGTTGGAAAGCTCGTAAATCGTAGATCATGCTGGTATTTTTCAAAATTTATAAATCATAAAATTTGAAAAAATTGCATAATTGGGGGGTGGTTTGCACCCCTTCCAGTAATTTGAATGTTGTCGTGTAATATACCGTTGGAAAGCTCGTAAATCGTAGATCATGCTGGTATTTTTCAAAATTTAATAATCATAAAATTCGAAAAAACTGCATACTTGGGGGGTTGTTTTCACCCCTTAGACATTTTTAGATGTTTATGTGCATTACACCAGGAAAGAGCTCGTAAATCGTAGATAATTTTAATAGATTTTAAATTTAAAATTCAATTTTTTTTCGGGGGTGGTTTTTACCCCTTAGACAAATTTAGGGGTTGACGTTCAATACGTCAATTAAAAGCTCGTAAATAGCTCCTAATTTAAGACGCCTCACAAAATTTTTTTGTTTGTTTTTCTGAGATGGCGGTGCTAACTTTACGTAAAGTTAGCACCGCCAATAGTTTTTTGCACTTTTTCCATAGTAAATATTGAGCTCAAAAATCAATTTAGGTAAAAATCAAGAGCTCCTAAATAGCTCGTAATTCCCATATGTTTTAATTTGAGTTTCTGTAAAATGGCGGTGCTAACTTTACTGACCTAAGGTAATTAACAATTCTTTTCATCACTGAATAAACTGCTATAATTAAGTTATCTCTTCTGTTATCATTATGGAACAAATTTCACTTGCATTTTATGCTAGAATATATTTTTCAATGATTCTAACATTTTCACACACTGGTTTTCCATATATTTTTTCTTGTCTCCATTAACTACAATTAAATGACTATTTTTGGCATCTTTCTGCTGTAGGTCTATTTTAAATATTTCCAAAGGTACGCCTGGTGAATGGCCCTGGAAAAATATCTTCAGAAGTTTGTTGAAGTTCTCGATGGACAATGCCATAATCAGTTTAGTAATTATATAATAATGGGTTCTTCAGAGTTTAATTTGTGTAGGATATTTATCTTGACTTCTGAAAAATGTACAAATAAAATTTTGCTTGCAAGTCATTTTTATCTATGTACAATGTATTTCATTGACTGAATACATTTATTAATATTAAATATAAATTTTACCAATCATTTTAAATCTGGTTGTTTAACTATGATGTTTAAATTTGCAATTTTTGGATGTGTACTTACTTTACAACACATTTTCAAAAAAAAATTCTTGATAGGTTCTGTTCTAACTGCATAAACTCTTTTTTCCTTACTTTTATGTTGCCATTGACAATGAAATCAGAATAGACTTTGAAACGTTTGGTATTCCTGCAATATATGTAGTTTTATTTCTATTGTGGTGTTATTCCCCAAAAAACATAAAAGTAATCAAGAATATGCCTCTTCTTTCCTATTAATAATTAACCTTAATCTTGAGCGTCAGTTTTTGGTTTTAATGTTAGCTCTCAGGCATGTAACAACAGAATTTTGATCTGTTGAAGCAGTTGGTTCAATAATGCTAAGGTTTGGGGTGCCAATGGCTGCTTTAAAATCTGATTGTTGAGAAAACCGGCCTGGACTGCCAGCTGAATTTGTCCCACCAACATTTTCAATTGTTGAGTAGACGGCTGAGTAGGTACGTTTCGATTATTGGCCGCCGGATTGTTTCCCAATCCTGGTGCGGCGCCCCCGCCACTTTGGAGAAGCATTTTCTGTATGAAAGCATTGTTCGCCGCCGAAGGATTGCTGTTGACCGTGTTGGAAATCAGGTTCATCAAATTGGGATCGTTATTGCTCGGCGGGAAATTGGGCATAGGCACGTTTGGTCCCAATGGGTATTTTTGGTTGTTGTAACCGAAAGCGTCGTAGTGATCGTCGGTTCGATTGCCCCAACTGTCGGGTCTTCGCAGTGTTGGCATTCTTGAATGACAGCATTATGTGCGCATGTTTGTAAAATTATCGTATTCTTGAAAAAATTATCGTACAAAAATAAAAAATTCTTTCAGCGTTTTCATTTTAACGAATATACATTTCTAGTAGTAATAAAAATTTGGTTATTTCATGATTTTTTTTGAAAAACAAAATAATTGTATTTAAAATAATAATTAAGGGTAATGGGTATAAATATTTCACCTATAGTTTGTTGTCCGTTAAATATGAATGCAAATCATAATTAATCTTGTTTTATTATGAACTTTAACTAAGACAAATATGAAAACATTGCATTATATAAATTATACAGTTTGTTTTTAAATTTTTATCACGATGTGATTCTGAACAGTTTGAAGTGACAAAGAAAATCAGGTTTGGTTACTTTTATTTTTATTAATTATGAGGAAGATTCACGGAACGTCAAGCGCAAGGTAGCATACTTATATGCAGTGGCGCCACCATGCGGTTGACGCTCCGTGGATCTTCCTCATACAGTAGGTCATTATTCGAGTTCTAGTACATAAATCTTGTATTAACAAATATTCACATAACTCTAATATTTATACATAAAATAAAATCCAAATTATTTATACATTTTTTGAACAAATGTTTATTGCTTTTTTCTAAAATAATATTCAAATTCGTAAATTATACATACAAACAATATTTAAAATGATGAATGCAATGTTATATCCTCAAATCTAAAAGTTGAATCTTCCATATTTTTTTGGTTAGAAGTTCTTGGATAGAGTGATGTTTTCATTTTAGCAATTTCCTCGTTAGTAGGTTCATATTTCACACAATTATTATTAATTCGTTGATTAGCGAGTAATAATCCATTAATAGTTTTGGTCACCAGCTTATTTCGAGTTTTAGTTTTAATTAAATTAATTTTGCTAAAGATCCTCTCACATTCTGCATTGGAATGAGGAAGCGACATTATATCCAAGAAAAATTTAGCCAAGTTTTTAAAACTCCAGATATTATTGTCATCACAATCAAAACTGTAAATTTTATGCCAAAAGATATCAACTGAGTCCTGAAGATCTACATCAGCGGGTAAGTTGAAACAATGAAGTTGTCGCCATTCATTGTCAATTGTCTGATACTGATTGGGTTCTACTAAACGAGGTAATAATGACATTAGAGGTAGTAAAGTAGGTGTTGTCACGAGAGTATGTTGTGCTGTTGCTTCTTGAGGATTGATTATGGATAGATTTTTCAACAACACATCATTGAAATCAAATCTTTTCTTAATTTCGTTGCATCCTTGAACTATAAAACGGCGACAATTTCTTAAAAATTCTATTTTTTCATCCATTTCAGGTGGTTTACTAAATTCAGCTCTGTTAAAATAAGTCATGGCATGTACACCAACATAAACATTGTGAATATTAATATATTGGTGATCATTCAAGGGATCTATATTACTGAGAGGTGTTCTATTTATGTAGTCAACATTCATAAATGTTTTTAATAGATCCATGTATACAGAGGAAATGTTTTTATGTATCAAAGTAATGAGCGGCTTGTCAGACTGAAATAATTTATTCAAACCAGTAAACTTTGGTAGTGCCCATTCTAAAAACTGATAATACAATTTATTAAATGGATCTGTTAAAAGATTCAGTATTTTAGATATTTCTGATTCAGTCTCATCCTTTGTTTTATTATTTTTCTTCTTATCACTTTTCTTAGATTCAAAATCAAATTTCAAATCATTAAAATACAATATTAAAGCATCCCATTGTTCCAACAATCTTGATATTACTGCTGATATTGATAACCAACGAGTTTGGACTGGACGAAGAATTTTATGTTTTTTAAGATCTAAAAGTGATTGAATTCCCTTAAAAGCAAATTGTCGCTTAGAGCTCAGAGAAAAGTGATTATAAACACTATGGGCTAGTTGTTCACAGGCTAAGGGTAAAACATCACATGCACTGCTGGCACAAAGATGTAGAGAGTGACAAATGCATTTTGTTATGTAAATACCGACGCATTTTTCTTCAAAACGCGTACGAACTGAATTTTTCTCTCCCATCATGGTATTGCAACCATCTGACCCAAACCCAATGACATTTGCAAATGGAATTGAATATTTAGCAAATGACTTGGTTATGCAATTAAAAATATGCTCTGCAGAAGCTTCACTGGCGTTATCTTCATCATTGAAAATTTGGTACAGTTCCCAAAACCGACTCACAACTTTTCCCTCACTGGAATCATAAAATCTTACTACGATACACAAATTTTGTGTTTTTGATATATCTGTAGACTCATCGATTAAGATACTAAACCGTGAGTTTTTTAATTTATTGGCTAAATCTTCTTTTTCACTTGCTCCAATCACATTAGATACAACAGCAGCACATTTTGATGATTTTAAATGCATATCTTGAATATTTTTATATTCAGGAAAGCACTCCTTTAAAAGTGGTGTCAGGTGATCCATTATGAGGAATGAAATGTTATGCTCTGCCAAAAAGCTACAAATTTTAATTTCTGCTCTGCTCACTTGACTGTTTTGCACATTCACATTATTATTTTTAGTGTATGAATCAATGGTTTTTTGATTAACTCTTGAATTTATTGCTGTGCTGTGATGCTTGCTTTTGGAATGATTTTTTATTACAGCTAATTCTGCTGTGAATGTAGAATTGCAGGCATTACATCTGGCTTTATATTGATCTGAAACCTCTGGAGCTAACCATGAGCTAAAGTTCACATCTTTCAACCATTGTTTGGTAAATTTTTGTTTTCTACGAATGGTCGATTTAGACTTTTTAGATTTTGGAGGAGTATTTTCTTCATCTGTTTCACTCATCATGTGAATTACAATTACAATTTTTTCAGAACTAATTGGACGACCTGCAATTAAATAAAAAATGTAAATTAAAAATAAAATGTTTAAAATAATTAACTATTTATTTATTATTATGTCAAAAATTATTAGTTTTTTGTAAACTGATGTATATTGAACAAGAATCTGTTAATTGTTCTGAATGTCATATTTTAGGGCAATACAATATATTATTTATGAACAGAGTGTTTATTATTTTATTAATAATGAACACATAAGTAAAACAAGTTATTTGTTCATAACGAAAAGTAATAAATAACTGTATTCTGAAAACATTTGAGAAATTGAATTTTACAATTACCTACCTGGTTTTAATAAATACACAAATACTTGGTTGAAGAAATTAAGTTTATCCACTACACATCACCACATTATTTAATTTTTATATTTATAGATAGTACAAAGTACAAGTTTTCACAGTACACATACACAGATCATACAATAATACACAAAACATTGACCAGATTGTTGCAGATTGACGTTTCATCTACAAGGCACAGGAAAACATTATTCTGTGTCTAGAGTGCCAAACGAAAACGCCCGTGTTAGCATTTGACAAAGGTTATTGTTAGTCGGTCCAGGCACGAGATGGCTCATTCAAATTCCGTATTCGAGGATGTTGGAAAAAATTTATCAGTGAGGGCAGCATAGTGGGTTGTTTGACAAGAGAAAAATTATGGTATAATTATGTTGTGGAAACCAGATTATCGTACAATTTTGTCACATAACGACACCTCAATGTTTAAACGTACAACGTGCTGAATTATGTGTTCTGTACGATAATTATGTGACGAATGCTAACGCTGGGTCTTCGGATGGCTGTGAGAAGTTCCAGAGCCTCCTCCACGTTCATGTCGCGCATGCGTAAGGCATTTTCGACATCTTCTTTCTTGTGTCCTAAGTCCACAAGCATGCGGAACTGCTTAGAATTCCAAATGATTTCTTTGGTGAGATGCAATTTATTTACTTTTCTTATTTACCCACACATTTTTGGTTGGTTTATTTCGCAGATCATATGGAGAAAATATTTTGTGGGAATATAACTAACTGAAAATAATTTTCAATTTAATCATGTCAATCATACTACATTTATAACAAGTAAATAAAAACTTTACAGTATTTATTTTTAGAAATACTTACTTTTCATTATAAAAAAAACAATATAATCTGCTGTTGTAATTTGTAAAATGTATAGGTTAGAATTTTCAATTGTTTTAATTGATACCCTTTTGTGGACACTTTTTGATACACAGAGTGTGTCCTCCTTTTACTCAACGCTCCATAATGGCAGGCTATCTCCAGAAACTCCAGAAGGTACATGTTCTAAGTACCTATATGCTCTAAGCTTCCAGAAGGTCTTATATGCTCAAAGTATGTTGTAGGGGCAGCTCATGGCACGTATGCTCGTAGTAAATTTTGTCATGTGACAAACTTAGAGCTTACACTTCTAAAGTTAGTGCGCAATGCACAAATATCACTAAAAAGACTTAGATCATTTACTTCCTAGAGATAGCCTGCAGTGCACAAATGTCGTGGTAAGATTAAGGAGAGAGAGGGCAAGAGGCTATTTCACTCGGTTGGGAGCTGCTTCCAATAAAGCATGTTGTTCATTGGCTGCGTCCACTGACCATCCACCCACTAAGTGAAATAGCCTCTTACTGTCTCTATTGCCCTCTCTTTTTAGCGTTGCCACGATTTTATGCTTGACAGGTTATATCTAGATGGTAAATGATCTAAGTAAAAAGAGGGCAAAAGTTCCTTCAATTGAGAATTGTCTCCGATGAAATGCGCCCAGCATGTAGTTCATTGGCTGCTTCCACCCAGTAAGTGAAATAGCCTATAACCCTCTCTATATTCCCCTGTTTTTCGAGTCTTTGACAGATATTGAGATATTTGTGCATTGCAAACTACCTCTGGACGTATATGTTCTAAGACTTTATGTAAAGTTGAAACGCAGAACGATAAAATTAGATTTGAAACATAAAAATTTGAAGAAGAAGATTACGTAGAATGTTTCTTTGTGTACATGTTCATGTTCTTTCATTCTTTTACGGGAGTGCGCCATCGTTGGCGTATCGTAATTTTATTTGAAGTGAAAAAATCTTGAAACATCCAAGATGGTAAGTAACTAACGCGTATAAATTTAACAGAAAATTAATGTTGGAACCCTGCTCGATGTAATTATTTGTGAATAATTATGAAGAAAACTTGTGTAAATTCTCAATTTTCACTTAAAAATCATATTTGCAATTGCACAACAATATGAAATTCTAGCAGTCGGGTAGTTGATCTATTGCCCAAAACTCTGCTTATGTTTTCGATTTTTTTGGTTCTACTTATTTTGCGAATATATTTGTAAACAACGATGACGTTTATCCAACGTTTTCTTTCCACTTTTACACACAAGTTCTCTTCTATTAAAATAAAAATATGGTAAGTAATTGTAGATCACTGAGTACACTTATCATTGATAAAATGTTAATTTTAATTTTATCTTTAAGGTGAACTTCACAGTAGACGAAATCAGGGCCATGATGGACAAAAAAAAGAACATTCGTAACATGTCTGTCATTGCCCATGTAGATCATGGTAAGTCTACACTTACAGATTCGCTTGTATCAAAAGCTGGTATTATTGCTGGGGCTAAAGCTGGAGAAACGCGCTTTACCGATACTAGAAAAGACGAACAGGAACGGTGCATTACAATCAAATCAACGTAAGTGTACATGGCATGACCAAATAACTAAAGAATTAAAATTTTGCTAGTTTTGAATTTTAGTAGCCTACAACCTTAACTTCAAAAGTGTTATTGACCTGAATTCTTTTTATTTTTAAGGGGTAAAAACAACCCTTTAATGAAAAAATTAACAAACCTTTTTATAGCTAGAAAATGTGATTAATATGAAGGTGTGTTATTCTGAAGTATTCATTAACACGATTACCTCAAGCTTAACTCATTTTTAACCCCTAAATAACATTACAACCCCTGCACACAACCCCTAACTTGAAAAAAAAAGATGTAAAATTACTTTTATATAACTTAAAAGATTTAAATATAGAGTAAATATTGTTTTACTTTATCTACCTTATTTGTTATGATTTAACCCCTTTTCAACCCTTAAAAACAACCCCTCTAAAAAAAATTGTATGAGAATATATTTTTACAAACTGAAAAGAATTTAAAGGCTGTTTCATGTACTCTAAAAGGACTTTCATATGTTTAAGCTTTTCAATCCTTAAAAGTACTCCTAAATTAAAACATTGAAAATATAAGCTTATAAAATTGAAAATAATTTGATTATAGAGTAAAAAATCACACTTTTTATTAAAAAATTAAATATAAACTTATGAATTATCTGTAAATGCAGTAAATAAAATTAGTAATCTATACTATTATAAAATTGTAAGTTTGTTTGTTTGTTCAGGCATCACATAAGAACTACTGAACTGATTTTGCTGAATCTTTTTTTGTTTCGAAGCCTATAGGTTGACTTAAAATCTGGTAGACATTTTATCTCTCTAACTTGATATAAAAGGTAGTAGATATAGCAAAAGAACTTGTACCATGTTGGGTAATTCTATTACTCCATTGGCTCCACCACATGCACAAAATAGTAGATACTGGCATCAGCTTAGCTTTTATTCAAAATTCGGAATGTGCAAATGTAAAATGTTTTTATTTAACAAAAATCAACATATATCAAGCGTAATTTTACATGGTGTACTGTATATAGGAAACTTAGAGCGGAGTAGAATTATATGGATTTAAAACATCTACAAAAAAGTTATATTTGGTGTCCTGTACTGGATATATATGATGTGGTTGGAAATAAGGGGAGTGGAATTAATTATATGGGGTGGTCCAAAAAAGCTATATTGAGTGCTTCATAAACATTTACATATAACAAGTGGTTGAAAAGGGGTAGAATATCTATACAGTGAATAAAAAACTTAAAAAATGTCTTAGGTAAGCAGTTAGGATCTTTGAATTATTATGAAATGGGTTAAAGAAATGTTAGAAGCCGTTGTTTATACAGGGTGTTTGAAATATAAGATGGACTGGAATTATTGTTTGTTGTGTTAAAAACTTGTTTTATATCCACAAGTAGTTACATATATAGGATGGTTGAAATATGTAGCGGAGTATAATTACAGCTATACAGGTGGGTTAAAAAATATTTTAAAGTAATGGTATGATCTGCGAGCTGTTCCATTTACCAGATGTTTGAAATAAAGGGTGGAGTAGGATTCTAAGGATACAGGTTCGTACAATAATGTTATATTTGGTGGCAAATAAGTAGTTGCATATAAAAGGTTGTTGAAATATACAGTGGCTTACAGTTAGAATTATACAGGATGGGTAAAAAATGCTAGAAAAATTTTTTTATATAGCACTTGCATATATAGAGTACCTGAAGTATGGTGCGCAGTAAAGTTATACAGTGTCATTCAAACAAGGTTAGAAAAAGTTGTAAATGAAGGGTGGTTTAAATGAAGTGTGGAGAGAAATTATACTTTATCTTGAAAAAAATATAAGTTGCAAAGATAGGATAGTTGAAACATAGGGTGAAGAAGTGTTATGATAATTATTTAAAAAATGTTATATTGGTTGACCAATAAGCAGTAGCATATACAGGGTAGTTGGATACATACAAGGTGATTCAAAAACATGCTGAACCAAATTGTTATTTTAAGTGTCTCATTAGCAGTTACAGTTTTGGTGAAATATCCTTGGCATTGATGGATTTATAGTTACACAGGGTGGTAGAAAAAATGTTATACTGGGTGGCCAATAAGTAGTTGCAAATACAAGGTCATTGAAATAGCGAGTCGAGTAGATTTATAGTCAAACAGGTTGTATAATTTTTTTTGTAGGATAGAACATGAGCTGTTGCATATCTGCAATATCTGAAACATTGATCGAAGTATAATTATAGTTCATAGAGTGTGATTAGAAGTATTTAAAAATTTTATATTTGGTTGCCCTTAAGCAGATGCACATACAGGGTGGTTGAAATATTTTGTAAAGTAAAATTATGGTTATACAGGGTGGTTAAAAAATAAGTTGTAATGTTTGACAAATTGGCAGCAGTGTATACAGGATGGTTTTAATGTATATGGAAGTAGAGTTAGTTATACAAACGGGTTAAACACTTTTTAGAATAAAATTGTTATACAGCGTGGCCAATAAGCAGTTGCAGTTTGGGTGAGGATTTAAAGAGAAGTTTGGTGTTAGGGTTCAAACTGTGTTTTTGTATTTGTGACTCACGAATTTTACTTTAAAAAGTAGTTAAAAAAATATCAGAAATAATTGTTATACAGGGTACACCATAAGCAGTTGCATAGCTGAAATATAGGGTAGGGAAAATTTATTAGTCAGGTGTTCAAAAAATTATAAAACAGCAGCATATACAGAATGATTGCAATATAGGGTGAAGTAGAGTTACAGTTATTCAAGGTGATTCAAAAATGCCGAATAAAATAGTTATGTAGGGTAGCCCATAAGTACTTGCAGTTTGGGTGAAATATATTCGGGATTGGTGGATTAATGGTTAAGTAGGGTGGTTCAAACAAGTTTTTTTATATAGGATAACCCATATAGTTCATAAGTTATTTCTTTTTGCGAAGGCTTGAACATTCCGTACGCGGGTGAAACCGCGGGTAACGGGTAGTACTATTATAAAATTGTAGTTGTCTGTTTGTTTGTTTGGTACCTCATCACGTAAGAACTACTGAACTGATTTTGTTTAATCTTTTTTTGTTGCAAAGCTTATAGATTGACTTAAAATCTGGTATACATTTTATCTCCCTACATTGACAGACGGTAGATATAAGGAAAAATCTACTACCATATTCTGTAATACGTAGGTACACAATTAGTCAATTGGTTCCAACACATGCTGCAAATTTTAGATACTTGCACCAGCTTAGCTTTTATTCAAAATTCGAATGTGCCAATGTAACATGTTTCGATTTAAAAAAAAAATCGAACTGATATGTCAAGTGTAATTTTACAGGATGTTCCATATATAAGATATGTAGAATTAAAAGGGTTTAAAAAAGCTTAAACAAAGGTATATTAGGTGGTCCGTAAGGGTACAGGGTGGTTCAAAAAAGATTTATTGAGTGGACCATAAACAGTTGCATATACCAGGTGGATGAAAAAGGGCTGGAGTTGAATTATATTTATTCATGGCGGATAACAAAATGTTATAATTGTTAGGATCATAAGTGGTTGCATATACAATGTGGGGGAAATAAGGGTAAAATAGAATTATATTTATACAGGGTGGATAAAAAAATGTTACATAAGCAGTTAGGATATTTGAATTTTCTTGAGCTATTATTATAGTTTCGAAATGGGTTGAAAAAAAATTTAGAAGCAGTTGTTTATACAGGATGATTGAAATAGAATATGGAGGAGGGATATTATAGTTTTTAGGGTAGTTTTAGAACCACAAATAGTTCACAAGTAGCATATTAAAGGATGGTTGAAATATGTAGCAGAGTATAATTACACCTATATCTACAGGTGAGTTTAAAAAATATTTTAAAATTGTTATGATCTACAACCAGTTTCATATACTGAATAAATGCAATATAGGGTGGACTAGAATTCTAAGTATACAGGGTGGTGAAAAAATATTATATAGGGTGGCCCATAAGTAATTTCATATACAAGGTAGTTGAAATATAGTGTGCAGTACAACAATAATTATACAGTAAGGGTAAAAAAAGTTAGAAAAAGTTGCAAATAAAGGATGGTTTTAATGAAGTGTGGAGAGAAATTATATTTTATACTATGCTTTAAAAATTGTGAGGTAATAAATAGCGTAGCCCATAATTAGTTGCACAGATAGGATATTTGAAATATAGGGAAGAGTAGAGTTAAGTAGTTTAATATTTAAAAATTGTTACACAGGGTGCCCCATAAGCATTTGCAGTTTTGGTGATTTACATTTATACAGGGTGTTACAAAAACTGTCAAATTGGGTGGCCGCAGATAAGTAGTTGCACATACAATGTGGTTAAAATAGAGGGGTAGAGTAGAATTATAATTAACCAGTGTGGATATAAAATTGTTGGAATATTTTTTAAGATAGAACATGAGCTGTTGCAAATATGCAATATCTGAAACATGGGCGAAGTACAATAGTTACATAGTGTGATTAAAACATGTTCGAAAAAGTTGCATATAAGGGGTGGTTGATCCATAAGGTGGAGACAAATTACATTTTCCATGATGGTTAAAAAATATCTCAAAAATGGTTATATTTAGCCCAGTCCTTATGCAGTTGCATAGATAAAATAGTGGAAATATAGAGTGGATCAAATTTAAGTGTTTAAAAATGTTTTATTTGGTGGCCACAAAGCAGACGCATATACAGCGTAGTTGAAATATTTTGTAGAATTTTAATTATGGTTATACAGGATGGTTCAAAAACTGATACACATAAGGTATAATGGTTGACTAATTGGCAGCTGTATATACAAGATAGTTTAAATATAGATGGAAGTAGAGTTATAGCTATAGAAGGCAGTTCTTAAAATGTTGAATAAAATTGTTACATAGAGTGGCCATGTACAGTTGCGGTTTTGTGAAATATGTTGGGGATTGGTGAATTTAGTTATACAGAGTGGTAACAAACAATGTTATATTGTGCGGTGCATAAGTAGTTCTATATATAAAGTGGTTAAGATTGGGAACTTAGTAGAATTATAGTTTTACAGGATGGATTAAAAAATGTTAAAGAAAATTGTTATATAAGATAGACCAAGAGCAGTTGCACCCTCCCATATGGAATACCTGAAATATGTAGCGAAGCAAAATTATATTTACATATTGTGTTTAACGCAATGCTAGAAAAGTTGCATATAAAGCCCGGTTAAAATGATAGTTTACGAAGTAACCTAAAAATTATCAGAAATAATAGTTATATAACGTATAGGGTGGAGTAGAAACTATAGTTAGGTAATTAAAAAATGTATTTGGTAACAAATAAACATCAGCATATACAGGATGGTTGCACTACAGGGTGAAGCAGGGTTACAGTTATACAAAGTGGTTCCAAAAAATGTTGAGTAAAATTGTTATATAATGTAGCCCATAAGCACTTGGCAGTTTGGGTTAAATGTTATATTAGATGGCCCATATAATTCATATATTATTTCTTTTTGCAAAGAATTGTACATTCCATACGCGGGTGAAACCGCGGGTAACTGCTAGTTAGTTATAAAGAATTTAGCATTACAAAACATAAAAAAAAAGACAATACAAAGAGACAATAGGTTTGGGTCTATATCAGTGTGTACTAAGTCGAAAAAAATATGATTAGTTTTTGGACCATAACTCCTTTAATTTTAAAGCTATCACAACTTATAAAAAAACATTTTAAAGGTAATTAAAAGAGCTACAACTGTTTTTATTACAATATATAGTGAAAAACCTTTTAATTTGAAACGGTGAAGGGTCAAAGGGCTCGAGAGAGACTGATGGCGCTGCCGCGCGCTCTTTAAACAATCATATCTGTCATTTTTTATGTGATTAAGTTTCAGACAAAATAAAAAACTGCTTTTGTCTTTAATATCTCATTTAATATTGCACTTAGAACACTTTATAAAAAACCCATTTGTTCAGTTTTTTACCTGCTACAATTTTATTCATCATAAAGTTTTCGTTTGGGAGATATTTTCAAAAAAAAACAAGAAAAAACGTGAAAAATTCCGAATTTTCAATTGCCAATAACTTGAAAAACATTAGGTTTTTGGAAAAACTTTAGGTTTTTGGAAAAACTTTATAGACATTTTTTGCTTAAAATTAAAACATAAGATGTTATTGTACAATTAATATCTCGTTAAAGTAATAATTTCTTGGATGTGCTTCATATAACATACAGTGTGAGCCATAAATATAGCTAAAGAAGGCATATATTATTTTTTCCTATTAATTAGTGAGCCTGTACGAACCATTATTAAACAGATATATTTCCGTCTCTATATACTCAACGGGATGTTAAACTGATTGCAAAAATGTATTTTTTTATACTACCCTGTAGTTTTAAATTCTCTCCGTCAACTTTGTTGTTATATTTTTACGTTAACAAACGTTCAGTGTTTTACTGAGCAGAAATATTAAAATTGTATGACTAGTTTTCCAGATATTGAGTGTTAAACTTCGGAATTGTCACCTTTATCGTATCAGATTTCTCATAATAGATGTGTCTTATTTCCGTTTATTGCAGAAAACGTGGTTTGCACATTGTTTGACATAAATATTGCACAAAAAATTACTATTAATTATTTTTTATTACAGGGTGTTTCCCATATATGTAACATGTTTTTTTAGAAAATTCATTTTTATTATAACGTTGAAACATACAAAGATCTAATTGCTCAGTTAATATAATGTTAAAGAAATTAATTTTTAGATATGTTCATAAATTATACAGTGTGAGTTTTAAATATTGCTAAAGTGCGCATCTATTATTTTTTCCATTAATAAGTAACCCTGTATAAACCATACGTCCTGGAATTTTTTTATTAAATTATACAAATGTACGACTCATCACACTAAATTCTACAGCTTTGCAAAAATTGTACAAATTTCAGTATTGTAGTTTATACAGGGTTACTGATTATTTGTAAAAAATGGTATATGCCCACTATAGTTATATTTACGATTTACACTGTATAATATGTGAACGCGCCCAGGAACTCATTTCTTATTAATTGTGCGATTACATTTAATTTATTCATCATTCTAATAAAAAAATGAGTTTTCTGAAAAAACATGCTACATATATTGGAAACACACTGTAATCAAAGATTAATTAATGGTAATTCCTTTATTCAATATATGCTTAACACCCTATATCTCGAAAACTAGTCATACAATTTTAAAAATATTCTGCTCAGTTATACATTGAACATTTGTTAACGTAACAATGTTATGACATACAAAGTTGACAGAGAGAATTTAAAACTACAGGCTAGTATAAAAAACTACCTTTTTTCAATGTGTATAGTTTTTACAGTGTGTTTAACATCCTGTTGAGTATCAAGAGACGGATCATATATCTGTTTATTGTCATATTAAAATTGCAGTACGAATGGTTCGTACAGGGTGACTCATTAATGGGAAAAAACAATATATGCCTTCTCTAGCTATAGTTATGACTCACACTGTATATTATATAAAGCAAAATTATCTTATGTTTTCAACTTTGTAATAAAACAAATGATTTTTTCCAAAAGCACATATTACGTATTTTTGAAATACCTGTAATCCAGCAAAATTTATGGCAATTGTTTTGTGAAATATTTATGTCCAATAATGTACAAATCACAATTTCTCCACTAACTGGAAATAAAACACATCTAACATTAAAAATGCGGCATTTTCTATTTTTAACATCCTGTATCTCGAAAAGTAGCTATAGAATTTGTTTGAGTCCATGGACTATTTTTGTCAGAACATCAATTTCTACAACATACCAAAATTTGAAATAATTTGACGGAAGTCCATTTTTCCATAAGAAAGGTGCCTGGTCCTTTTAGTGCAGTCATTGAAGCATTATGCCTTCTAAATTTTTTACTAGCAATCGATTTACATGAAATTTTGAAATTAGGAACATAAAACCTTATATATGTTCCAATCGATGTATGAAAATTGGAGCAATGGGGCCTGATTCTCAAAACCATTTGACTGCTCTACCACTCGACTTTGAACGTAAGTCGCATGAAATTTGCCAAAAATGAAGTTATTCATTCATTCACACAACATTTGTCTTTCATCCAGTGGTACAGCTGTCAAATGGTTTAAAAAATCAGGCCCCCTGCTGCACAAAGTCACGTTGTTCTCTGGTATTTGGAAAACTACCAGAAACAACAGCTAAATAAAACATTATTTCAATGCTATAATGCATAAATTCCAATTAAGTGAATATTAAGATAAATATTGACCAACTTTTAGAAGTAGAGTACTAAAAACATCTATAGGTATTCTTGTCAGCCATTTTGGGTCTTTCTGTAACTTTTGTCCCATTTCTACAATGCATTTCAGCTCTGCTTTAGGTATGAATTGATCATCTGTTGGTAAATATTAGAACATGAAAAATTTGTACGGTTCTAAAAATGATTGTTTTTTAGTTTACAGAAATGCCTGTATTACATCTTTGATTATTAAACAACATTTGTCACACGGAGTTAGCTGCAGAACTGCTTTTTGGCCTTTATTTTAATTACAAATTATTTATTTTAAACTTTTATTTGCTCCATATCTAATATTTGATTATACCAAGTTTACAATTCAAGTCTGAATTGCAAAAGGTAAAATTTTTGAATTTAGGCCCTAATACATCGTTTGAATTCAATTTTCCACTATAGAATTTTGGAATAGTAGTACAGAAAATAACGTATAGAATTCTGTACAATTCAATAATATATTGTAACGAAATTTCCTTAAGCCGGACCTGGTTTCATTCCAGTACGACACCGATTGCTTTTAGGAAAAAATTGTTCTCGAAAAGGCTCGGCAGCTGTAGAATTGATGATTGATTGTACGAGAGTTTTCGATGCAGGTTTTATAAAGGAGCGACCCATAATCGCGGCAGTCAGTTAGTGCGACGATGAGCGTAACTTCGAATCGAATGTATTCCAGAAGGTCTGCACGATGTTGGGGATCAGGAAAACGAGAACAACACCATTACACCCACAGTCGGACGGAATGGTGGAAAGATTCAACAGGACCTTGGAACAACACCTATCCAAGGTCGTCAGCAATAACCAGCGTGATTGGGATGAGCATATTCCCCTATTCTGTTGACATATCGCTCTGCCATACATAATAGTACAGGCCTGACTCCAACCAGGGTCCTATTCGGAAAGGAGCTGCGATTACCCTGCGATTTGGCTTGTAGCTCCCCCGAAGAAGCTTCCCAAGACATCAACGATTATGCCGACGAGCTCCGACATAACATACTGGCAATACACAAATTAGCCCGAACGCAGATGTTGGCCACCAGTGACCAGATGAAGACGCGATACGACCTCCAAGGCCAATTCAGTTGGGTTCCAAGAGAGGGACAAAGTCTGGCTGTACAACCCCTAACAGAGCAAGGGTAAATCCCCAAAGCTTACACCCGCCTGGGATGGTCCATACGAGGTGGTCAAGATGCTTAATGACGTCGTCTACCGGATCCATCGAAACCCCAGAGCTAAGTTGAAGGTGGTCCATTTAGATGGACCGCTCCCTACCATGGAGAGGATGTTTCTAACCGGGACTATCAGAATTAAAGGGGGGGGGGGGCGGTGTAACGAATTTTCCTTAAACCTGCCCTGGTTTCATTCCAGTACGACATCGATCGCTTTTAGAAAAAAATTGTTCTGGAAATGGCTCGGCAGCTGTAGAATTGAAGATTGATTGTACGAGAGTTTTCGATGCAGCTTTTATAAAGTAGCGACCCATAATCGCGGCAGTCAGACGAAGAGCTTATGTAGAAATGTTATTGTGATCAGCTGTTCTGTATAATTTGATGTAAATAGAAGTTCTGGAAAAGTGAAAGTGAATAATTAGTTTTTATTTTTAAATTTTAATTGAACGCACGAAATTTATAATATTAAACAATTATTTTTTCGTTGATAGACAACAAAGTATACTCACTGACAAAGAAATCACAACACCCAGAAGGAGATGTTTAAATTTAATATTGTTTTGGTAAAACATAGATGCTATACTAAGGATTAAATAATTAAAATTTGTAATGATATATTAAATCTGTTAGACAAATTATTTAAAATTACAAGTAAAATATATTTTTCCAAATTTTAGATAGTGTAGTTTCTAAAGTGGGAATTAAGTCAATGTTTAATATTTTTGTTAATATCTTTTAATCAAATGATTTAAAAATATAATATATTTGTAATTCACATAATGAGCCTTTTATTTGATATATTACATAATGCATTTGAAAATTGAATTTTTATTTTGCATTTAATTCTATAATTTGTCCCCAAAATAACTATGGGGGTTTCTACTAATTTTTCTTATAAATTTCAAGCGAGTCCCAGTATCCCTAATTCTTTTCAAAATTTTGGGTAGTATGCTTTCGGAAATAAAGCGGGAAATGATATTTTTTTATATCTTTTTCTTAATATCTCGCAAATTGGCAACAAAGTGCTGCGAGGCACGACTCGCGCCTACTGGCTGTCGCGTCGCGCTGTAGTTGAGACACAGTTTCTCGTGTCGCGTATGTATACAAATTGTCAAGCGTTTTGAAAAATGGTAAGATGAGACGTTAATGAACGCGGTAAGATGTCAAATAGGATACTATGATACAAAAGATACTAATTATATAAAGACAAAAGTGAGATATCAAATTTAATCATACAATTTCTGACGCAATTGGCTACGAACTTCGTCTCAATATGCGGATCACCACGCGACGTGTGTGTGACATGTACGGATCGTGCCACTCGTGTCATGTCACCTCACACGAGCTATACGCGTCTCAATTTCCGCCTTGCCTTATAGTTGATTCTTAATGGTGGAAAATGAGCTTTACTTCCAAGCATGGGTATGACTATTTTTAAACACACTCTGAACTGATCCAGTTACCATAATTTGATAAATGTTCTTGAACAATTATTAAATTAAAATCCAAAAACTCGAATATCACTCCAAAGTTAGTAATCTGTAATTATAAAAAAAGTCCCAATTATCCTTGTTTCCTAAATTCCCAGCAACATATTAAAATCAAAATGATTGCCAAGATTAAATCATTTATGTTATGGAAAATAAGATATGCTGTAAATTTTGGCATTCTACTAGTTCAATAGTTCTCACTCAAGTACAAGTAAACTCACTTTTCTGAATTTTTTCATTACTGAAGTATTTTTATTTAAATACATTCCCCAGTTCTCAAGTATTACAATTATATAAAATATTTTAATATATCAGCGTTCCAATTATTGATTATAAGAAACTAATTTTCATTTATAAAACGTCAGAGTTTAAGAAATCCTAAAAATACATAAAATAACAAAAATGGGTATTTTAAATGGTGCTAATTTTTCTAATTTGACCAACATTGTAACTCCTACAGTGACCAAGAGTCTAATGTTATCCCATTCTTATTTTAAACACTATTGGTAGCTTTTTCACCTCAACACTTATTTAATTTTTAGTGCCATATCCATGTTCTTCGAGTTAGATGACAAAGATTTAGTTTTTATTACCAACCCTGACCAACGTGAAAAAGACGAAAAGGGTTTCTTGATCAACTTGATTGATTCTCCTGGACACGTTGATTTTTCATCTGAAGTCACAGCTGCCCTTCGTGTCACCGACGGCGCTCTAGTTGTCGTTGATTGTGTTTCTGGTAAGATTAAAATATATTTCTAAATTGTGTTTTACTATTATATTTCTATATATTTACAGGTGTTTGCGTCCAAACTGAAACAGTGTTACGTCAGGCCATTGCCGAACGTATCAAGCCAATTTTATTCATGAACAAGATGGACCGTGCGTTGCTCGAATTGCAATTGGACGGTGAAGAGCTGTTCCAGACTTTCCAACGTATTGTCGAAAACGTTAACGTCATCATCGCCACTTACAGCGACGACAGCGGTCCCATGGGTGAAGTTCGTGTAAGTAAAATGGATATTTTTAAAATACATTTACAAAGTATTTCACTTTGAAAACAGTGTTACTTTCAAGTATTTTAAAATTATTTATTAAATTTTATTGTCTAGTAAGTAGTCGCAAGATCTCACTGCATGATTACTAATTCATCCATTATTAGAGGAATCAAAATATGGCTACAAATATATTTTTTATTTTATATTTTTTTATGAATATTCAGACTTACCACAATCTGGAAGTTATCAGGGACTTTAGAAATTTCTGTTTGTGCCCAGCTTTAATTTGATATATAAACTTTAATATATTTAATTAAAATATTTTAATCATTATCTATTAAAACTTCATTTCATTTTGAAAACAGATAAATGTAATAAGCATGATATGGTATCGGGGCCTATTCTCACAAATGTGATTTTTTTTACCAAGTCATCCATTCATTTAGTGTTTATTGTTCATTAAATGGTTCCAGTGACTTGGAGATAAAATTCATACTTTGCCCTTCAACAAATAATTTCATATTTGTTGCAGTTTCCTACAATGATACATTCTCTGTTCATGCTGTTTTTTATTTTCTTTTTAAATATTGTGATATTCAAAACTTAATTATACTTACTACAGGTCGATCCAAGTAAAGGTTCTGTAGGTTTTGGATCTGGTCTTCATGGTTGGGCGTTTACTCTCAAACAATTCGCCGAAATGTACGCTGAGAAATTCAAAATCGACGTCGTCAAACTCATGAACCGCCTGTGGGGTGAGAACTTTTTCAATGCCAAAACAAAGAAATGGTCCAAGCAAAAGGATGAAGAAAACAAACGTTCATTCACCATGTACATTTTGGATCCCATCTACAAGATTTTTGATTCCATCATGAATTACAAGTAATTGGAATTACACTATATTATTTAATTGGTGACATCTTTTTACATTTATTAGCGTTATTCTAAAAATTAAGCTAAGAAATAGATGCCAGTTTTTCTTATTTAGAATATAATCTCACATATGTAAAACTAGATCTTTCATGGTAAACTAAAAGATTTCTGTGATTTTAGGAAAGAAGAATATGAAGCCTTATTACCCAAACTTGGTATCGCTTTAAAACATGAAGATAAAGACAAGGATGGTAAACAACTTTTGAAGGTAGTTATGAGAACTTGGTTGCCAGCTGGTGAAGCTTTGCTTCAGATGATTGCCATTCACTTACCATCCCCCGTAGTGGCCCAAAAATATAGAATGGAAATGTTGTATGAAGGACCTCACGACGATGAAGCCGCTCTGGGTATCAAGAACTGTGATCCCAACGCACCTCTTATGATGTATGTCTCCAAGATGGTACCGACCTCAGACAAGGGTCGCTTCTATGCCTTTGGTCGTGTCTTCTCAGGGAAAGTCGCCACCGGTATGAAAGCTCGCATTATGGGTCCCAACTACACGCCAGGGAAGAAAGAAGATTTATATGAGAAAGCCATCCAACGTACCATACTCATGATGGGTCGTTACGTCGAAGCCATCGAAGATGTTCCATCCGGAAACATTTGCGGTTTGGTTGGTGTTGATCAGTTCTTAGTCAAAACTGGAACTATTACCACATTCAAAGATGCTCACAACTTGAAAGTCATGAAGTTTAGCGTATCTCCCGTCGTACGTGTAGCTGTGGAGCCCAAGAATCCCGCGGATTTGCCAAAACTTGTAGAGGGTAAGAACTTGGTTCTTTTGCAAGGGTCCATATTAAACTTGATCTGCTTTACACTCTGGTTCCAATTACATTACTCATTTATAATTTCCTTTGTTAATTTTATTTATTTATTTACATCGTTAATTATTGTAACTTCTTATAATTCCATTAAATGTCTTGTTTTACTATAATGGGTATTTATTCTTAGGATTGAAACGTCTAACCAAATCTGATCCTATGGTGCAATGTATCATTGAAGAATCGGGAGAACACATAATTGCCGGAGCCGGTGAACTGCACTTGGAGATTTGCCTTAAAGATTTGGAAGAAGATCATGCCTGCATTCCTATCAAGAAATCAGACCCTGTTGTATCTTACCGTGAAACTGTCAGCGAGGAATCCGATCAGATGTGTCTATCGAAATCGCCCAATAAACATAACAGGTTGTTCATGAAAGCATGTCCGATGCCCGACGGATTGGCCGAAGACATCGACGAAGGCAACGTTAACCCAAGAGACGATTTCAAATCACGTGCACGTTATTTGTCTGAGAAGGTAATTAATATGAAATTTATGAGTGACGAATTTAAAATAACTGGTAGTGTAAAGTATTCGCAAATATTTTACATTGTGTAGTTAAAATAAATTTGTCAACCTTATTTTATCCAATAATTGAATAGTTATTTGTTACTATGTTGGCCCCTTTAACATAAAAGTTTTTCAATATAATTCTAAAATATTCTAAAAATAAGCACAAATAAAGACACGTTAAATAATTTTCTAAATTAAATTATATATAAATGGTTATAAAAAATTGTTTAAACTAGCGGTCGCCCAGTGGTCGAAATTCGACCCTATTTCATCAAATTGTGAACATTATTGAGGTTCGTTTGTCAAAAGTATATGTCTATCAGAAATAAAGTGGAGGAGAAGCCGGAGAAGAAGGCGTCATGTCATATTGACAAATCTATTGAAATAAAAAATATATATGAGATTTTAATCAAATATAATTCCAGATAATTTTGAAAAATGCAGGAACCTCCCGCTGTTTTTGGTGGGATTGCACTTTGTAACCTAAACGTTTTCGTCATTTGCAGTTTCAATCGAGTTCTAAAATAAAAAAATATTCATGTTAACAACCTTGTAAAAACTATAATCTTTAATATATTTTCTGTTGTCCACTGACTTAGTTGGACCATTTTACTACTGAACAATAAACAATGCTTGATGCTGAACTATCAAAGGTGGTCTTCACATGATTTAGAATATAATTACTCAATAGTTTTCGAAGGAAAAATATCTCCAATAAAAATATGTCGTTGTAGAATAGACATATGTACCTAACTTACCATAACAGATCAGCAAATGTATTAAACTTTCTTTATATTTTAAATACACATCGATAAAATGTCAATGGCATGTTTATTAGGTAAAAGTTACCTTGTTATAAAACCAGGTATTGGCTGGAATGGAACCATGTAATAATTACTAAATGGTCTATTAGATAAAATGTATGAACATAAAACAGTAACTAACTGATTCCCTACCTTAAAATAATTGAAAGATTCGGCCTTTAAAGATATTAACATTAGATGAAATAAAAAATTAATATTAAATGTAATATTTACAACATTAGTTAATATCTACATTTTTCAAACATATTTTTTGATCTGTGACTGACAAATTTCATTCTGGCATTTCACTGTTAACGATTTCAGCTCGTAAGCAGAAAATGAAATCAACCAACTCAAAAGTTAGTATGAAGGTGTTATACCTACTATTATATTCCAAATAACTACAAAATATAAGTACATATTAATAAACCTTCAACCAAAATCTTAAGATTCATTATAATTTCATGAACTTATATGAATCATAGTAAGCAATAACTATTTCTGTTTTGTATGGAAAATATAAAGAAATATAAGCACCTGCCGTTAATTAATGATAAATAAGTAATACTCTCATTTGTTAAAAACTTTTCGCAGTGAATGAAGCTGAAATTTTGAAGTTTACACATTGAATTTACAACTTACATTTACCATCGTGCTATAATACATAATGTTACACCAAACAATATTCTGAAATGTCAAAATTCAAATCAAGGCGCTACATCAAGGGATAGCTGTGAGTTCAGATCTGCCAGATCTAACTATTTGTCTTGAATATTACAATCAGTGCATTAATTCACAATTTTTGTATTCTTATTAAAATTTTATAAAACTTATACGGTAAAAATTAAAAGAATCTTTAAATTGGAAGTATAACAAAAAAATTAATATAAATCGGAAATAAATTCATCAATTGCAACATAATTCTTATTTAGTTGACAAATCATATTTACAAAGCAATGAAAGTTGCAAATTGCGAGACCCCAATGAATGACCATTATTGTATAATAAAAATTTTCATGGGTTCTATTTCGATAGCATGACAATGTAGAATAAATTTAGGAACAGGTCAAAATTTGTTACTTTTTAGTATAATTTAATTCGTCTTTCACATTCGAGTCAATCCATCATTCGAATTTCTTTCCAAGCAATCTGATAAGACTTACTGTTATCTGTTTGGTATTGACACTGGACGTAAATAATGTTTTTTTATTATACTTTATCTAATGAATGAACCAATATTATAAATAAATTTTAGCATTGTGCACTGAAGGTCATCAATTGCTACTAATCAAAAACATTTTTAAAAATAATATAACCGACTTCCAAATATAACTAAAAAGTTGAAAATAATTGTAACAAAATAAAACTCTAAACAATAAATAACACATTCAATGTTGTTAGGTACCTACACACAAAGTGAAAAATGTAAACATTAAAAGGTGGTCATTCTGTACAAATTAATTACCTACCTATCTAGTATATTAAGTCGGTGCAAAGCAAATCTAAAATCCTGCATTACATACTTAGCTACAACTTCACCAGACTTGAATGTTGCTTGGCACCGACTTCAAAAATATACTAGATAGGTACGTAATTAATTTGTACAGAATGACCAGCTTTTAATGTTTACATTTTTCACTTTGTGTGTAGGTACCTAACAACATTGAAGGTGTTATTTATTGTCTAGAGTTGTATATTGTTATAATTATTTTCAACTTTTTAGTTATATTTGGAAGTCGGTTATATATATTTTTTAATGTTTTATTTTCAACTTTTTAGTTTTTTAGAACTCGGGTAGTTTTTATTCTTTATTTTTTATTTTGTATGCATAACCATAATAGACCGGGAACAGATAACATGGCAAGGCCCAACATTACAGGAAGATACTTTTTTATTTAAATTGACAAGTGAAAGTTTATGAACAAAATGAACTGGAACGCGTTGACTTAATAAGCCAAAAATATGTTTAACTAACTGACCCGGCAGACGTTGTCTTGTCTAATCACATTATATGAAAGATATCGTTAAAGTACCTAACGCCATCACGCGTACACTTAACACAACTTCACCTCTGAATAAAATCTGAATATTTCTCTATACTTTAAGCTTTAATGTGTTAAGTATACATTTAAAACTGTGTTAATTAATAGTAAGGAGGACAACTTTAGTAGCAGATATTTGCTCTATAAACTAATTGTTTCAAAGACGAAATGAATCAGTTTAATTTCAATTCTCTTTTATTAAAACATTTTGTAATAATTCTACATCACAATATATTTCAACTACTCTACTACCTTATAGGTATCACATAATTGTAAAAATTTTAACCAACCTCTATAACAATTATCTGCTCCTCCCTATATTTCACTATCACATTCATGGACCACACATAACATTTTTTCTAATATTTTTCGTCCACCAATCGTTCACTACACCCTATCTCCCAACCATCCTGCACATACGGCTGCCTATGGGTGACCCTAATTTTTTTAACGGCCTTCTGTAACAATCATCCTACTCCGTAGGATATGATAGTTGAAATATGTTCAAACATCACATAAATGCAAATCCTTTTAGGTCGCCCTGTAAATCATTCACTTCTCAACATTTTTATTATCACCATGTAAAACAATATCTCTTTCCACCCTATATTGCAAGTTCAGCTACGCAATAAAGGATTTTTACATGACATTGTAGAACAATATTTCTACTTGGCATATATTTCACCCACCCTGGATATAAACCTACTTATCACCACCCAATATAACTGTAATTTCATTCTAAGCACCTTGTAAAGTCAACTGCAATTTTTTCACCTTATAGGTATAGCGTTATTTTAACATTTTTCAGCCACCATATTTAAGAACTGTTCTACTCCGCCCATACTTTCACTATCATATATATTCAACTACTGATGGATACTTTATATAATTATTTTTTCTATATGTATGTGTCGTAGCAGTCTATCAAAACTTCCCCAAATTTCATATTAAATTGAACTTTTAATATTAGGAGTGATTGCTCTTAACTTACCGTGATGTACAAACACTTCTGAAAAAGTTTCCTATATAATTGAATCATCGGCTGCGAAATTTGCGCTAAGAAATGATAAATTAATTATTTTATATATCGTGATAATTCCTACCGATGCAGCTGTGTTATTGTTATTGCTCTTTTATCACTTTGTGGATTTGTTTGCTATAACTCAACACCTTGTGTATAATCGCACCAAATAGCAGTTTAGAACTTAACATGTGTTGTCATTGAATTTTCTATTAGGCCGGGAGTAGGTGGCACGAAAAGCACCGTCATCGTAAAATTGAAAAGTTTCATTTAAATCGGTACTTTCCGGGTATGCAAACAAAATGAGCTTGATACTTATTGATTTCAGGAGCCGAAAATACTATAATATACTAATAACCTATATGCTTGGGATGTACATAGAAAATTTTCAAATTACTATTACGTTGGAATTAAAATATTTATAAGGAAATGTTAGTTACATCACTTCGGTGGAATTTTTGATAAGAATATTGGATTTTTCGGCAATTTTCTGCAAAATTGCTTCTTGCAAGTAGCAAAGAAATATAGGAAATATATGAATACTCGAGTAACTAGAAGCGAACTTAAAAACAAATATATATATATATATATATATATATTGGAATGTCTTCGATGACACATTACATATAATATCCAAAAAAATGTATAAATTAGATGTTGCGGTTTTAGTTCAATACTGGTTCAATGCAAGTATATAATTGACGAAGGACCTTTAGCGGAACAATCAATAAACACGTGCCGTCGCGTAAATTACTTCACCAAATAAAGGTAATCACTAACCTTTTACGTCGAACCTCTGCAGGTGGTGTTTTCTTGGTTCTTCTTTCTTCAGCCCCGCAGCGGCAGGAACTAATTTTAGAGCTTCGTCTTAACAACATGTTACACAAAAAATTACGACGTAATGTTCATTGATTGAGCAAACAAAAATGCGGGTTTAACAACAAATGATGCGCTTTTGTAAACACAAAAGAAACAAAATGAGAGCGGTTGTTACGACCGGAACTAATAACTCACGGAATCGTAGCACAATAACAACAAAAAGCGGCCGTCTCTTAAGACGAAATCAAAAGTGCGTGCAAATAGCTTGAAAGTCAATACACGAATCTCCAATACTGTCTATATTTTACACGCAAAAAACACTTAAAATTAGCATTAGCGCGACGGAAGGTTTTGGAAAAGGTGCAGAATTTTAAAAAATCAATGAAGTAATTCAATCAAATTTAAAACAATACACTAAAAAAATTGCGGGAACGCACCATATATGTATATATATATGTCGGAGATAACGAAATAGTTGGTTTCTCAAGTGGCGAAGGTCTAAAGACTATATAGTTTGTATTATCGGAAACAGGATATTTGTGCTTTCGTACTTTTGTTTACGATTATTATATTCTATTACAAATTTACCAGCTAGGGACCGGGGGTGATTCATAAATAAATAATCACCCGGCGAGCTGTTGATTACATGATAGTCGGTGAGTCAGGTTATGCACGGTGTTTGTCATGAGAATCATATCGAGTTGAACGAGAGCAGTTCTGTTCGAACCTCGAGCGAGATAAGATCGTAGAGGGCTATCGCGTAATCGGGAATTCGCGGCGGTTCCGAGTAGAATACCTTGCATACCAATTTAGATTGATAATATCATATCGCTACGCCGATCGAACTTATGTTAGGTGGCACCCAAGATAAATTGATCATCAACATTATCTATTGTTCGTATAGTTTGAAATTCCAGTGGTAAATCATTATGGTGCCTTCGGTCAATTTAGTGTGATTATTATTTGTCAAATAAATGTTTAGCCCACATTTATTCCCCCTCGGATCAAACCCGACATCAGAAGTGGGATCAGTGCCCGGTATATCCACGCGATAACTAGTGAAGGAGTGCTGCGGAAGCAGTGCTGCGGTTGACGAGTTTTAGTTGTGATATTGCTGGTTCTGGCGCGGCTGTGTGGTGTTTAGCTACTGGTCCTGTGGTGGAGGAAAGTCCATTACAGGGTGGCATGTTATTTTCTGTGGTAACTCCTGCTCTCGAGGGTTTGTCTTCACCGTGGCTAGTTCCAGTTATGTTTGGGGAAGTTATAACTTGGTCGAGGGTAAGAGGACTTTATATTTCGATTAACATCTCATGATATTCGTATGGAATGCACATAACTTGCGAGTGGTGCTGTGACTGAGGATGCAGTTTGATTTGGTACACTAAAACGTTGGTGAGTCCTTTCCATTTTGTTTCGATTCTGGAACTGAGTGCTCATTAATAAAAGAATCGCTAGCTTTAAGATTTTCGAGAAAAACTATTAATGCAGTTCTAACAATATGATGAGTTGAGGTGCAAGTTCGTACACTGATTTAACATGTGCCTATTTTGGTAGTGTGGTCTAAAGAAATTTAGATTTTGTTCAGTGTGAGATCGAACATGCGTATAGTATTTCCATATTGGCCTAGTGTTGGCAATCTGAGGTGTTGAGGCGCAAGATCGAACATTATTTTCACACGTGACCATTTTGGCAATGTGGTCTATGGAAATTTAGATGTGGTTCAATGTGAGATCGAGCATGCTTGGAGTATTTCCATATTGGCCAAATGTTAGCGATATAACTTGAGAGTACTAGTCGATCCGTAACAAATGACTCCAAGGATTGTAAATGGCACTTGTAATACTTGTAATTATAAAGTCAATTCCTTAAACACATTTCACTTCCTCTTGCTATTGAATTAGATATTTGAATTGATGGATAAGTACTTGTAATATTGAGTTTAATGTCATGGGAATGAAATTTTAGATACACCCGAGGACGTGTGTTAGTCAGGATGGGCGTGTCAGAGATAACGAAATAGTTGGTTTCTCAAGTGGCGAAGGTCTAAAGACTATATAGTTTGTATTATCGGAAACAGGATATTTGTGCTTTCGTACTTTCGTTTTTCTGTTCGAACCTCGAGCTAGGTAAGATCGTAGAGGACTATCGCGTAAACGGGATTTCGCCGCGGTTCCGAGTAGAAAACCTTGCGTACCAATTTAGATTGATAATATCATATCGCTATGCTGATCGAACTTATGTTAGGTGGCACCCAAGATAAATTGATCAACATTATCTTATTGTTCGTATAGTTTGAAACTCCAGTGGTAGATCATTATGGTGCCTTCGGTCAATTTAGTGTGATTATTTGTCAAATAAATGCACATTATTCCCCCTTGGATCAAACCCGACATTCCTCCTTGGATTAAAACCCGAATACTAAGATTTTCAGAAGCGCTCGCGCTGTTATATAGTCGCGGCTCGGCGCCTATTGGTTGGCACCGTGAACGGCTGCGTGTGATTGGCCCTGGGCGCTCAGTGGGCACGCCTCCCACCGGCTGATTTGTTATTTCCGGTTGAGTTGTTATTGGACGGGTCCGGGCCGGTACGGTGTTTAATAGAATTTTCCAATAATTCGATAAGTTCTGAATTTCATTGCGTGCGTTTAGACTGTGAGGCCTCTTCGCTATTTCATTTGCCTCTCTTACGAGTCTTGATTTCGGGTGTTCTATATTTGCCAGTACTCTGGTGCTCTCAAAGTCTATTCGGTGTGACATCGTGGTGGCGTGTTCCGCAATGGATGTTGTTTTTTCCTGCTTTCTTATAGCATTCTGGTGTTCATCACGTCTAGCTTGAATTCTTCTGTTAGTTTGCCCCACATAGGTTATATGACAGTCTGCACATGGAATCTCGTACACTTCCTGTTGTTCTAAAGGGATCCTCGTCTTCGGAGTCCTCAGCACCGTGCTTATTTTTCTGTCTGTATTGAAAATAGTTTCGATATTGTGTCTCCGTAGAATTCTTGCAATAGTGTCCGTGGTACCCTTGACATACGGTAAATAAGCCTTGGTTATTGGTGTCTCATGCTCCTCGTCTGTTCGTCTCGGTTTTGACTTTAGGGCTCTTTGAATATTTCGGTCTGTAAATCCGTTTTGTCTCAGAGCTGTTTTTAAACTGTCCATTTCCTGTTTGATGTTGTCCTGGTCAGCTATTCTCTGTGATCTGGTTACTAAAGTTTTGACGACAATAAAATTTTGATATATTAACAGCAGTTTGCAAAACAATACCAATAAAAGTATATGTATATATATATATATATATATATATATATATATATATATATATTATATTACTATACAGATAAAAAGCATTTTAATGACTTTAATTAATTAATAATTCATCTCCAAAATAAAGGCAAAGTCGAACACTGAGAGTTCAAAAATATACAAAAGCAATCTTATTCCAAACTACTAATCTGCTTAATTTTAACAACAATTTTTTTTTTGTAGTAGATCTGTAATGGTGTAGGAATATTTAAATCAAATAAATTATTAGAATCTGATAATTTTCAGACAATAAAATTTTGATGTATTAACAGCAGTTTGCAAAACATAATATCAATAAAAGTATATATTTATATAAGATAAGGAATAAGATTGCTTTTGTATATTTTTGAATTCTCAGTGTTCGACTTTGCCTTTACTTTGGAGATGAATTATTAATTAATTTTCTAAGTCATTAAAATGCTTTTTATCTGTATAATATGATGCCGTATCCATACTTACTGTATTTTTCAAATATCTTTATGCTCTTTTAACCGGCATTTATTTGATAACAATGAATCAAATAATTTTGTCAAATGATTGCTGAAAATCTAATAGACAAAATCTTACTGAACTCTTTTACATTTAGCTCTATATAAAACGACAGGTCTAATAGGAACATTGTTCTTACAAAATTATAATAAGCGATAGACCCGTGGCACTGACGGAGTCATGACTTAATATATTTGATTACGGTTAATATCCGGACATTCTGCTACCTTGTACAACACAAAAAGTATAGGTATGCCGTCGCACTACGTGGAAAACAATAATTTTATTGACCTGGAAAATTGAGGCAAAGGAACTAAATCTACTAGAACAAAAAGAAATTAAAAAAATTATAAACACAAACTCACTCGTGACTCATGACATAATCTGCTTAATTTTGTAAACATCTCCGTAATATAGGAATTTTTAGGTTTGCAATAGGTCACTGTAGTGATCCAGCAATATTTAAATCATAATTTACTTGCAGTCTGATTTCCATATTTCACTATTTTTATATTTATTAAGGTAAAAACCTATTGTCTTAAAAATATTGTCATAATTTATCTTCAAAAAAATAACTTCAGGTGTCTTTTACCTAACCTAGTTTATTAAAAATAATTGCATACTATATCTCAAAATAACTTCAGGTGCATTTAACGATTTTTAAATTTAGTATTCAATGAAAACTCTTGAGAAAGACCTAAAAAAGCAAAACATATAAGTAATGTTAGAAAAAATTTAAATGTACCTTTATTTTATTTAGGAAATCTCTTTATGTGATTCATAACACTTCTACTATAAACTTATGAACTTGATAAGTTTGCGCTTCCAACACAACAAGAGTCACAGTACAGTTTGCCTGATGACACCTTGAGGATGTCACCATCAAGCTTTGACACTGCTGGCAGTGCAATGGAAGAAAATGAACCCTTCATATTGCATTTAAACGCTATCACAGGACCTCTATCTTTATGTCGAATTGTGAAACGCTACGGTGCAGATGATACAGTTCTTCATTTCGCTTTTGGATTATACTGAGTAGTATTCAATGACCTTATTCCTTTTTTTCTCTCTTTTAGTACGATTACGACGTAACCGAAGCTCGTAAAGTTTGGTGTTTCGGCCCCGACGGTACAGGTCCTAACATTTTGGTAGATTGCACAAAAGGAGTTCAATATTTAAACGAAATCAAAGATTCCGTTGTTGCCGGTTTCCAATGGGCAACCAAAGAAGGTGTCTTGTCTGAAGAAAATTGCAGAGGAGTTAGATTCAACATTTACGATGTTACATTACATGCTGACGCTATCCATCGTGGTGGCGGACAAATCATTCCAACTACACGTCGTTGTTTGTACGCCTGTTTGTTGACAGCCAGCCCACGACTTATGGAACCAATCTACAAGTGCGAAATTATGGTAAGTGGTAATTTTGAAACTTGCTGATCTGAAACTGGAAAATTCAAAAATAAGTTTCACTCCGTATATAAAGATATAATCAGACTAAACCATATATAAATTCAATATTGTAATTTCAACAAATAACCGATTTATTATTTACATACATTATTTGTCCATTGTTTAGTGTCCCGAAAACGCCGTTGGTGGTATCTATGGTGTATTGAACAGAAGACGTGGTCACGTATTCGAAGAATCCCAAGTAGCGGGTACACCTATGTTCATCGTTAAAGCATACCTTCCAGTAAACGAATCATTCGGTTTCACAGCTGATTTGCGTTCGAACACGGGCGGTCAAGCTTTTCCTCAATCAGTGTTCGATCACTGGCAAATTCTTCCTGGTAATCCTCTAGAAACTGGTAGCAGACCTTACACTATCGTGCAGGTAAGTCAGGTTTTAAATGGTGCTCTTTTACATAACAGCATGTTTCATTAGCCAAATAGTTGTATTTTTTTTAATTTCGATTACCCAAGAACATTGAGAATCGTTTAAACAACAATCTCCAAGTTTTGCCATATAAAGCCGGGTCCAGATCTATAAAAATATGCGACGAATGGCAAATTCAACGTAAATTTTTGTGTGTGCGGGAGAATTTGTGTCAATGTGGACGTTTTGACGCACGCAAGAATTTATTCAACATTCAACGCACGTGATCCGCACAGAGTCGGTTTTTCGACGAACATCAAAAGATTTGCTCCGCATTCAGTTATTGATGTGATGTCCGATATTAGGAGAATATGTGCAGCTTTTATTGTTTTGTAGGACCATATTAAACAGAAGAAACAAAGATCAAGAAGACGCTACTGGATAAAAGATCTTTACAGAGGTTTTTATAGATCTGGAACCGGCTTAATGTATTTCTGTAAGCAGTAAGGTTGAGTATCATGTTTGCAGTTCTGTACATACATTTGGATCACATTGTAGTAATCATGGATCTGGATTTTCGGGGGATATTTTGCAGTGATGTTAGAATTTCTTCCAGTATGGATTTCCGAAAAACTACTAATATACTAATATATATATATATATATATATATATATATATATATATATATATATATATATGTTTTTAAGTTTTCGCGGGCACTAAATGTGTTTGGCGGTTTCCGGGAATTCAACCCCGTAGTTGATAACTGATCCCTGTCGGGATCAATGGAAAAATGACGACGTTTCGGCAGAGTCACATCTGCCCTCTTCAGGTCGGTTCGCATAATTCTCGTAGCCTTCTGCTTTCGCTTCTAGTTACTCAAATACTAAGATTTTCAGGAGCGCGCGCGGTGTTATATAGTCGCAGTTCGGCGCCTATCGGTTGGCACCGTGAACGGCTACCTGTGATTGGCCCTTGGCGCTCAGTGGGCACGCCTCCCGCCTGCTGATTTGTTATTTCCGGTTGAGTTGTTATTGGACGGGTCCGGGCCGGTACGGTGTTTAATAGAATTTTCCAACAATTCGATAAGTTCTGAATTTCATTGCGTGCGTTTAGACGGTGAGGCCTCTTCGCTATTTCATTTACCTCTCTTACGAGTCTTGATTTCGGGTGTTCTATATTTGCCAGTACTCTGGTGTTCTCAAAGTCTATTCGGTGTGACATCGTGGTGGCGTGTTCCGCAATGGATGTTGTTTTTCTGGTGTTCATCACGTCTAGCTTGAATTCTTCTATTAGTTTGCCCCACATAGGTTTCATGACAGTCTGCACATGGAATCTCGTACACTCCCTGTTGTTCTAAAGGGATCCTCGTCTTCGGAGTCTTGAACACCATGCTTATTTTTCTGTCTGTATTGAAAATACTATCGATACTTTATTAATTATTCAAACAAAATTCAAACATTGCTACAAGATCCAGCATATAAACAAATTACTACTGACCCAACAACTTATCTAGAGAAAACAACCAAGGCCAAAATCCAAGCAAGTAGAAAAACCTTTGAGGCCAATAGTAAGCTCAATTGGATCCCCAACACAACACCTAGCCAAATACCTAGCCCAACAACTTCAACCGTTTGCAGAGGGGGCAGACTCATATGTAAAAAATTCGACACATTTCATCGAAATTCTTAGAAAAACGGTCTTACAACCAGAGTGTCTTCTTGAAGTTTTGACGTAGTGTCCCTTTTCACCAACATCCCTATCGACGAAGCCTTGGATATCTTAATAGAAAAATACAAACCACCTCAACACCTTGTAGACTTAACAAGGCAATGTCTGATGAACACCTATTTTGTTTACGAGAACCAAAGATACAAACAAGTGGAAGGAGCTCCAATGGGATCACCACTCTCACCAGTAATAGCGAACCTTTTTATGGAGAACTTTGAGGAGTTGGCACTAAGAACAGCAACTCTTAAACCCAGTTTATGGTTGCGATATGTGGATGATACATACATTTGTGATTTGGCCTCATGGGAGGGAACACCTCAATACTTTTTTAGACCACCTTAATGGCATCCATCACAAAATAAAATTTACCATGGAGGTTGAAGCCAACAATCAACTGCCATTCCTTGACGTTTTCATAAATAGGAAGGAAGATGGAACCCTTGGCCATACAGTATATAGGAAAGCAACTCACACCAACAGATACCTTCATGCTAATTCTCATCACCACCCAGCCCAATTACAAGCCGTCGTCAAGACCAGATCACAAAGGCTAGCTGACCAGGATAACATCAAACAGGAAATGGACAGTTTAAAAACAGCTCTGAGACAAAACGGATTCACAGACCGAAATATACAAAGAGCCCAAAAGTCAAAACCGAGACAAACAGACGAGGAGCATGAGACACCAATAACCAAGGCTTATTTACCGTATGTCAAGGGGACCACGGACAGTATTGCAAGAATTCTACGGAGACACAATATCGATACTATTTTCAATGCAGACAGAAAAATAAGCACGGTGTTGAGGATTCCGAAGACGAGGATCCTTTTAGAACAACAGGGAGTGTACGAGATTCCATGTGCAGACTGTCATAAAACCTATGTGGGGCAAACTAATAGAAGAATTCAAGCTAGACGTGAACACCAGAACGCTGTAAGAAAGCAGGAAAAAACAACATCCATTGCGGAACACGCCACCACGATGTCACACCGAATAGACTTTGAGAACACCAGAGTACTGGCAAATATAGAACACCCGAAATCAAGACTCGTAAGAGAGGCAAATGAAATAGCGAAGAGGCCTCACAGTCTAAACGCACGCAATGAAATTCAGAACTTATCGAATTGTTGGAAAATTCTATTAAACACCGTACCGGCACGGACCCGTCCAATAACAACTCAACCGGAAATAACAAATCAGCAGGCGGGAGGCGTGCCCACTGAGCGCCAAGGGCCAATCACAGGTAGCCGTTCACGGTGCCAACCGATAGGCGCCGAACTGCGACTATATAACACCGCGCGCGCTGCTGAAAGTCTTAGTATTCGAGTAACTAGAAGCGAAAGCAGAAGGCTACGAGAATTATGCGAATCGACCTGAAGAGGGCAGATGTGACTCTGCCGAAACGTCGTCATTTTACCATCGATCCCGACAGGGATCAGTTATCAGCTACGCGGTTGAATTCCCGGAAACTGCCGAACACATGTTTTATCCTTCCAAATGGTTCTCGGTTTATTTATTTTTGATTGAGAAGTCTTGGGTTTTTGGGACCATTGAAATAATTCTAATTTAGTTTTTCTTGGTAATTATTATATTTTACGTACATTTCGACGAAATCTTGGTCTTCTTCAAAAATTTTCTTTATTGTAAAATTAATGACAACATAATTTTACACACACTTAACCACTGTAAATAAAATTAACATATTTGATAAGTATTGCGCCACTACAACCAAATTTATCTGTCTTAAGACTGGCTGTCTGTCAAAAACTCAAGACTTCTCAATCAAATATATATATATATATATATATATATATATATATATATATAAATATAAGCGCCATCTACAGACATTGCTGCATTAGTGATACCATCTATGCAGCAATCGCGTTAGATGGCATATTAAGTGTCTTTTAGTTTCGGTCTAGGAGATAAACTCCTTGGTCAGAATAGGGGGACTAACAATTACTAATTTAACCTTTTTATCTGATTATTATTTGTGTATGAAATAAAGCCCATATTCGCTTTTATAACAATTTATTGCAAATAACGACGATAATAAATGTAACAGTGAATAGAGCAAGTTTCATGAACCGGCGGGTATATAATTCGTGATTATCACTGAAGAAAATGTCTGTGTGCCTGTTTGACTTAAACTTTCTTCTGGCAGTTATAGATTAATTAGTGTTAAATCACTGTTTTAGTTATTACAGATAACTACAGATAACTTTTGTTCATTTGTATTTCGTTAATTTTGCAACCTAACCTAACCGTGATTTTGTTGCGCTAATTTAAATTGTATATACAGAGCTTCCGAAAAGAGCTATAGTTTAAGTGCATTTTAAAAACTTACAATAGTGAACTGGAATATGTATATTAATTTTGGTTTTCTTTATTTACAGGACACACGTAAAAGAAAGGGACTTAAAGAAGGTCTGCCAGATCTTTCTCAATATCTGGACAAACTGTAATCTTAGTTTTTGGTTAGGTTATGTACAGATTGCTAATAAAATAATTGCAACATCTAGGTTATCTAACTTTTTTTTATAAATGAATAACATGTTTTGAGGATCACTTCTCTTCATGAGCAAGTTTTGTCTGTAACTCTTCTTTCAATTATTTGTTATATATGAATTATATATTGTTTGTTGATACTTTTTGACAGCCTGTATTTTTATTGAATCTTGACAACACAAACATCAGAAAATCAAATAGCAGTAAAAACTTAAAGAATAGAAGCTATCGTATTTCTTTTCATATGCGCATTAAAAGTTGTACTAATATTCTCACTTTTTATTCAAAAAATGGAATTTTGAAAGACAATTTGTCATATTGATATCTCAACATGCACAGTTCATTAGAATCGAACGTAACTAATTTAGGTGAGTATTTTTTTTATTAGAATTTTTACTAATAGTCTACTTTCCCAGGTTTCCTAATGCGGCAGCTTATTTGTCTTAGGTGAGTTAATATTTTAGGGATGTTTTGTTACATTTTCTTATACTACTCTTTTAATTTATTTTATTCATGTTTCTCCTTTTTGTATTGATCGCTGCATTTTTTTTTGTAACTTTCTAACTATTATCAGCATGATGATAAACAGTTGCCAACTGAATTCGATGACGTTTAACTTCCTTGGATGTCTGAAGATTTTTTAAATTTTTAAATTTTTATGTTATTTTTCATTTTAAATAAGTTTAATGTTTTATTCCATTGCAGACATGTGTTCCTACAATCCATAAATGTCAGCAATGTATTAGCTGAAGAATTGAATCAAATTCATGGAAATTAAATGTAAGTAATATTTTCTAGAATCATAAGTATGTGTTACACTCTTACACAAGGCGATTAATAATTTACTTTGTTAAAATTTGAATATCATTATTAATATAATATATATTAATAACCAAACATACAGTTGGTACACATCTTACAACAGAATCGATTGTTCATAAATAGTTCCTAAATATTTTGATATTGAAAAGTCTTAATTAGTGTATTTTGTTCTTATGTTTAATGCAGAATAATTAAAATCTCTTAATTAAGAAATATGTAAAATTGTTAGAAAATCAAATAAGCATTGAGCAATATTCATATTTTAGGTTTGTAGTTATAGTATAATGACTGTTAATCAACATGATGATAAACGATGTTGCCAACTGAATACGATGAAGTTTAACTTCCTTGGATGTCTGATGATTTTGATCAAAATTTAAGTATTGGTTATTTTTAAATAAGTTTCAAATATTGTTATTTCTATTGTAGACATCAGATACTGTAATCCAGGAATGTCAGTGATGTCAGAAATACAATGGAATAATTTTCTAAGATTTAAAAGTAAGTTTTTTTCATTTTGATTCTTATACATTGATTGGTGTTGTCCTATAAATACGGTTAAAAGTTACATTTTCTAAAATTTACATATCATTAATATATATAATATAATAAATAAAAGTATAATCTGTAGACATCTTACAACAATGTTTGAGAATGTTTTCCGGGCCATTTAGCGGTAGTCGGTTGAAATATCTTCTACCTAACTTTTCGTCTACAACTAAGATATACATTTTCAAAGGCGACGTAGTGGCAGTGGTCTAAGGCCGTGGCCCAAGTAAACGCGATACGCGCTATGCGGGCAGTGCGATACGTCAATGTGACAATTAAAAACTGCTACTAAAGGCTAACACAAACCCAATGAACGATGCGACAATGCAAAATCGCTACAATCGCACGAATTATTTTTCGAGTAAGGGCAAAATGAATTCTTTTTATGTGTGATAGTTTGCAGCTGTCACTTTGACCCAACGCTCCGGCAGCAACGAGCATATCGCGTTTACGTGGTACACGGCCTAAGTGATCGCTGTGATTGTAGTCAGTAACCACTTTGCCACTGCCACACCGTCGCCTTTGAAAATGTCTACCGTAGTTGTAGACGAAACGTTAGATAGAAGATATTTCAATCGACAACAGCTCGATAGCCCAGAAAACAAAATCTCGCAGTTAGCCTAGGACTATGAAAGCCTTCATTCTATGATAATATCCTAAATATTTTAATAATATTGAAATTAACAAAAAAACATTTTGTTTTTATTGATTACATTTAATGCAATGAATAACTATGGACATCCAAACAAATTTTACACTACAGCATTATCTACAGGTAGACCACTTCTTTCCAGGTATTACTCAGTAACTCTTGCTCTAATTTGCTCTTTCAATATTTTTTATTATTTTTTAATTTCTCCTGCATTCACTGTAACCGGATGTGTTTTCTGCTATCCAATTAAGAAAAATTATAGTCAGGCTATTTGTAGGAAGTTGTACACAGCCTATTTTAAAAATTATTTTACTTGCTATAAGTTATGTATTTAGGATTCATAATTTAAAACCTAAGATAATTTTAATTTGTAATATAATGCTTTATGAAAGTTGGTTTCTCTCATGATGATATATGGATCCAATTGCAGATTATATTGATGAATTTTATTTTATCTGATAAATTTTAATATTTATTTCTTCATTCCATGATATTAAAATACTATGAATTTAATGTATATATATATTCATTTTCAGTTATTTGTAATTGTAGCCTTAGGAAGAAACAAAAATCAAGTGAGTTCATAATTATTTTTACTTTATATTATAATTTTTAAAGTTCATTTTATACATACATGATGATTGTTCTTATCACAGACCTATTCTGACCCTCTTTGTTTTGATGACAAATAGAACGGCCATCTGATCCCCATTTTCAAAACTTCTTTTTGCGTACTAATTATTGGAATGTTGTTAACAAGTTCTTTCTTGTTTCAGGATAACTTAAGCAGAGAGAGACCTTTCTTTGTTTGCTACAGAAACCGATATTGAATAAGGTAATAATATATTTATTTTCTCCTGCTTTTTCAACTATTAAAACTAAAACTACATGCTCTCCTTAGATGGTATAAATTTTATACTATTAACCCTTTTGTTGGTATTGTAAAATTTGTGTTTGTATTCATAGACTCCTGTAAAGATCGCTTTAGAGAATGCCTATTTCACTTACATAGTAGGCACTAGTTATGAGAAAGTAGTAACATTTAATCCACTTGAGAACTTCTCCACTGCTGCACATCTGTTATTAGATATCGTTTTCTGCCGGGTGGAAGTCAATTGCAAATGTCTTATCTAAAGAATTCATTAATTTCCACGTTACTGTTCGTTTTATTGTCATTGTGTATCGATAATGTAACTGATTTTTTGACTCAGTAGAAACTAATCGTTCTTTGACGGTTATTTGTGGCAAAGTTTCTAGTTCACGACTTTGTCAGAAGATATTTCGCATTTATTTTTTTGTCCCATCATAAGTAAAATTCCTTTAAGTCAAAAAATCTATTAATTCTACTGGAGAGAACCAGTTGCTTGCTGTTATAATTCTGTTGCATTAAAAATTGGTGAAACTTAGTTACTGTAGTGCAGGTTTTTTGAAGGGAACGTTGGGTACACCAATGTTATTTGTCTTAGATAATGTGGTATATGAGTATAACATGAGTTATAATTATTTTGCTTTATATTAGGTATGATTCTATTCCTTTAATTCCATTTTTAAGTTTATACCTACATGTTATTCAAATTATGACATGATGATTGTACTTTTCACAGACCTGTTCTGACCCCCTCTTTGATGACAAACAGAACGGCCATCTGAGTCCCATTTTTTAAACTTTTGTTTACACTTTCATTGCAATTTGTTTATCACTGTTTCTATTATGTTGCAGGCTTCCTTATGCATTTGGCGCAGAAACCGACATTGAATAAGGTAATAATTACTATATTTTTGACTAAAACCCCTTACAATGTTTTTAATAGTAATATTCAATTATAAACTCTACTAACTTATTTCATTCGTTGCTCTCAGTTAACCATAACATGAATAGTAAATAAAAACGTGGTTCCACGCAATCAATTAGGTTTTATTACAATTTTTTACATGATACACATGATTATGATAACCGTCATCATTTTTTCCACAATTTCTCATATATCAAATGTAATGTATTGTGCAGAGGCGTTGTGGGCCACCGCCCACGGTTTCACGGTGCAAAGGGCTTCGCGCCTTAATTTCAAGTGATTTTTAATTGTATATTCCCTTCTTGCACCATCAGAGCCTCCCAAAAAGTACCTTGCCCACATTAAGTTTAGGTCTTGTCCCGCCACTGGTATTAATTGTGATGATTGTTCTTACACAGACCTGTTCTGATCCTATAATAGTGAAGACAAATAAGAACGGCCAACTGAGTAAACGTTACAAATTTAGAACTTTACTAATTAGAATGTAACCATTAAATTTTGTTTGCTTTTTGCAGGTAATTATTTTGAGAAACAAATGCAGCCTCACCATGATTCGCAACGGGTTTGCAAAGGTAAGTACTGAATATTCCACTAATATATATATATATATATATATATATATATATATATATATATATATATATATATATATGTCTAGTCGTAGGCTTTCACGGATGGAACAATATGAAGAAATATATCTGGGAATACATCCGTTCGTTATATTGATTTCGCCAAGGTCTTACTTGGCATTCTCAATGATATATATACGAACTAAGCTAGGTTCCGGGTGAGAACCGCGTCTGAATTTATTAAATACTCGAAGTTTCGACTCCTACTTTGGAGCCATTATCAAGAGACAAAAAATGAAAAAGAGTTTCAGAATCTGGATCGAACTCGGCGCCTCAACCTGCCTACTCCCCAAGAGTCACTAGGTAACTGAACTGAAGGTAAATCTGCGCTGCTTCTTTTATTTATAGTTATCGGTCGATTAGGAGGGGATGTCGCGTGATGAAGGGGCTGTGCGGTGATTGGTTGGGTGTTGGTGGGCGTGTCTGGTCTGTTTAATCTGGCAATTACGGAGGTCCAAGCTGTGGGAAGGCGAGTGCTGTCATCGCGTCTATTTAGATTTAGACAGAGAGGTCTTTTTTCTATTTCGATGGCTTCGCAACTAGTGGATGCCCTAAGAGAATTGAGAGATATGATAGTCCTACTGTCCTCGAAGTTGATAGAGTGCCCTGTTTGGATATGGTGATGCGCGAGAGTTGAAGTCGGATCTTTTTTACGAGGTGACAGAGAGTGTTCATATACTCGATGGTTAATGCGCCTATTAGTACGACCGATGTAGCTTTGTGGGCAATCGCGACATGAAATTTCGTAAACTCCTCGATCCTCGTTAGGTACTTTGTCTTTGGGGTTACCGGTTAAGTTGCCTATAGTTTTGAGTGGTGTTGAAGGTAGTCTTTATTTGATGTCGGTGAACTCAATTGGGCAGGGTGGTGATGTGATTGGGCATTTAAGTATCGATTGGTATGCGTTGGTTTCCTATAGACGGTATGTGAGAATCTGTCATTGTTGGTTTTTGTTATGAGGACATCAAGAAACAGGAGAGAAGAATGGGACTCGATTTCCATTGTAAATTGTATATTAGAATGTATGTTTCTGTTTGTTCCATGAAACTGTTAGCAAGCACTGGAGAAAGAGGTGAACCCATCGGGGTCCCACGTACTTGTTTGAACAGAGTGTCTTGAAATGAAAAATATGTGTAAGAAGAACAGTGCTGTACCAGTTTGATGATGTTAGAAGAGATATTGTGTTTAGTTTTTAGAATATCTAACGTTTCTGAAATGGGGACATTGGTGAAAAGAGATACAACATCGAAGCTAACCAGGATATCATTTTCTGGAATTCTATAAGCGCCTAACATATCTAGAAAGGAAGAAGAGTTCTTTACGTACGAGGATGCTTGTTCGGCTAGAGATTGAAGGGTTTTGGCAAAGTACAGGTCTAATTCTTGAGTCGGGGATTGTACCGAACTGACAATGGGCCTAAGAGGAATGTCCGGCATATGAATCTTTGGTAGTTCGTAAATTTTGGGAATTTTAGAAGATTTTTCACGAGGTGATGGTCTTTTTGACGTCAAGAGGAAGATCTGTTTGTTGATGATTTCCTTGGTCTTTTTCTCTAAGTAAGTAGTGAAGTAAGTAAGTAAGTGTTAATTATTTCGTAGTCTGGAGTGTGGAGTAGAGATTTCATCTTGTGAATATCGTCCTTAGTGTCCAGAAGAACAGTCGCGTTACCTTTGGGGTTCAACCCTCATCCAATTCTGTGGGACAATTTTGTTCGCATTTCGACCGATATAGCGGCACACTTGGCTCAAAAAAGAAAACAATGACTCGAAAACATAAACTAACAGGACTTATTACAAAACAAAAACCTGCTGTCACCTCACTCCCTCAGACGACTGTTCATAACTTTTCTGACTTCTCCTTAGACTCTACCAGTTTACACTTCCTATCCAAAGGTTTCAATTTTGCAGTGACGCCAAAAACTATACCAACTGAAAGAATCATTTCTCAAGTTGAGGTAGCTTTGGTTGAACTAGCAGATGTTGAGGCCGAAGATACTCGTCAAGACATTTGCTAGAGTACTCCGCACATCAAAGCCACCAAAATCAAACCTAACTTCTAACGAAAGACATATATTAAAACTACTACTTGACAACGGTGACATAACAATTCTTCCTGCCGACAAAGGTAACGCGACTGTTCCTCTGAACACTAAGGACTATATTCACTAGATGAAATCTCTACTCCATACTCCAGACTACGACATAATTAACAATAATCCGACTACTTAGAGAAAAATACCAAGGAAATCTCAACACAACACATCTTCCTCTTGATGTCAAAAACACCATCATTCCTCGGGAAAAATCTTGTAAAATTTCCAAAATTTACGGACTACCCAAGATTCATAAGCCGGACCCATTGTCAGTTCGGTACAATCCCCGATTCAAGAATTAGCCCGGTACTTAGCCAAAACCCTTCAACCTCTAGCCGAACAAGCATCCTCGTACGTAAAGAACTCTTCTTCCTTTCTAGATATGTTAGGCGCTTATAGAATTTAAAAAAATGATATCCTGGTTAGCTTCAATGTTGTATCTCTTTTCACCAATGTCCCCATTTCAGAAACGTTAGATATTCTAAAAACTAAACACAATATCTCTTTTGACATCATCAAACTGGTACAACACTGTTCTTCTACCACATATTTTTCATTTCAAGACACTCTGTTCAAACAAGTACGTGGGGTCCCGATGGGTTCACCTCTTTCTCCAGTGCTTGCTAACATTTTCATGGAACAAATAGAAAGCCAGGCCCTAAACTCGTCTAATTTAAAACCTTCCTGCTGGCTTAGATATGTTGATGATATTTTTGTCATTTGGCCTCATGGCAGAGATTCGTTAGACTTCTTTCCACAACACCTCAATGGTATACATTCCAACATTCAATTTACAATGGAAATCGAATCCGAATTCTTCTCTCCCGTTTCTTGATGTCCTCATAACACAAACCAGCCATGGCACATACAGTCTATAGGAAACCAACCCACACCAATCGATACTTAAATGCCCAATCACATCATCACCCTGCCCAATTAAGTTCTGTAATGAAATCTTTAGCCGTTAGATCTATTCGACTAACAGACATTGACAATAGACAAAACGAACTTAATATTCTTCAACAAATCCTTCGACAAAACGGTTATCATCCAGACCACATTGCACGCATATTTCGTCAATCGCAACAACCCCCGGGTACACCAACCCGATCAGAAACAGACCAACAACACCGGAAAGCCTTCATTCCATTCGAGGAGTCACTGACAAAATAGCACGAATCCTACACCGACATCAAATAAAGACGGTGGTTTTCAACACCAGTCAAACTATAGCCAACTTAACCGGGAACCCTAAGGATACAGTATGTAACGAAGATCAATGGGTTTACGAAATTCCATGTCGCGATTGTCCACAAAGCTACATCTGTCGTACAAATAGGCGCGTCAACCATCGAGTATATGAACATTCTTTGTCAGTCCGCAAAAAAGATCCGACTTCAGCTCTCGCGCATCATAATATCCAAACAGAACACTATTAACTTCGAAGACAGTAGGACTATCGTATCTCTTAACTCCCTTAGGGCATCTACTATTCGCGAAGCAATAGAAATAGAGAAAAGACCCTTGTGTCTAAACCGACGCGATGACAGCTCTCGCCTTCCCACAGCATGGACCTATTGCCAGATTAAACAAAGCAGACACGCCCATCAACATCCAACCAATCACAACACAGCCTCATCACGTGACATGCCCTTCTAACTATAAATAAAAGAAGCAGAGCAGACTTAAATTCAGTTCAGTTACCTAGTGACTCTTGGGGAGTAGGCAAATTGAGGCCCAGAGTTCGATCCAGACTCTGAAACTCTTTTTTACTTTTGTCTCTTGATAATGGCTCCAAAGCAGGAGTCGAAACGTGGAGAATATAATAAATCCAGACGCGGTTCTCACCCGGAATCTAGCCTTGTTCATAGTAATGACCGCGGAAGCCTCTCAGAACATTTCATTTGTCTCTATGGGGTGGATTTCTTCCAACTGACTAAAACACAGCAAACGTCTCATTTGAAAGGCTCTGCTTCTTTGTGATCTTGTTTTCCTTAAATCTTGCAGAACCCATAACATCATTCCGAAAACTTTCAAACTAAAACAGCACACCTCTTCACGTTCAGTTTCCAGTTTTCTTAACACAGCAAGTTTCGCCCTGTTACGAAAATTCCATCAATTCAATCAGATAGCAATTTGACCAAACCAACCGAAATTTGTATCGTTGCTACTCGTCATTACATGCTTTCAACCCTCATCCAATTCTGTGGGACAATTTTGATCGCATTCAATTTGGGAGAAATCAACACAACTATTTAACTATAATTCAACTCCACCCGCTATTTCAACCACCTTGTATGTGCAACTACTTATCGGCCACCCAGTTAGACATTTTTGTACTACCCTGTATAAATATAATCCATCAATTCCCAATAAATTTCACCAAAACTGCAACTGCTTATGGAGCAGCACATTTTAAAAATTTAATTACTTAACTCTACTCCTCCTCCCTATATTTCAAAAATCCTATCTGTGCAACTGATTATAAGCTTCGCTATTTCACATTTTTTCCTCATATTTTTTAAACTACAGTATACAATATAATTTCTCTTCGTTTAAATCATCCTTCATTTGCAACTTATTCTAACCTTGTTTTAATCACACTGTGTAACGAAAGCTTGACTTCGCCTCATATTTCAGGTACTCTAATATATGCAACAGCTCATGCTCTACCCTATATTAGAATTTTTTTAAAAACTTTTTTTACCCACACTGCATAATTATTATTCTACTCCACGCTATATTTCAACAACCTTGTGTATGCCACTACTTATGGGCCACTCAATATATAACATTTTTTTACCACTCTGTATACTTGGAATTCTAGTCCACCCTATATTTCATCTATCCGGTATAGAAACAGCCTGTGGATCATAACATACCTTTATAATAATTTTTAAATCTTCCTGTATAGCTGTAATCATACTCTGCTACACATTTCAACCGTCCTATGCTACTTGAAAACTTGTGAACTACTTGTGGATATAAAACAATTTTTTAACCACTCTATAAACTATAATTCTACTCCATCTTATATTTCAACCACCCAGTATAAACAACTGCTTCTAACATTTTTTTCAACCCATTTCATCACTTTAACAATAGCTCAAGAAAATTCAAATATCCTAACTGTTTACATAACATATTTTATATCCACCCTGTATAAATATAATTCTATTTTATCATTATTTCACCCACATTGTATATGTAACTACTTTTGACCCTAACATTATAACATTTTGTTATCCACCCTGCATAAATATAATTCAACTCCACCCGTTTTTCGATTACCTGGTATATACAACTGTTTAATTATCGTCCACTCAATATATCATTTTCGAACCCCCTCATATAACTTCCCCCTTATTTTAACCACATTTTATATATGCAGCTACTTACGGGCCACCTAATATGCCTTTTTTTTCAATATTTCTTAAATACGTAATTCTACTCCGCTCTAAGTTTTACCTATCCTATTTATGGAACACCCTGTAAAATTACACTCGATATATCAGTTGAATTTTTTTTAAAGCGAAACATGTTACATTGGCATATTCCGAATTTTTAATAAAAGCTAAGCTAATGCAAGTATCTAATATTTGGTGCATGCGGTGGAACCAATTGTCTAATTGTCTATTACCGAACATTTTCCCCTGTATCTACCGTTTCTGTCAATGTAGTGAGATAAAATGTATACCACATTTTAAGTCAAACTAGGCTTTGCAACAAAAAAAGGTTCAGCAAAAACAGTTCAGTAGTTATTACGTGATGTAACAAACAAACAGACAACTACAATTTTATAATAGTATAGATACAATGCACCTGTTATTAATTTATCTTAAATAATACTTTTTATGTTGACAATTTTTGCAAGTGTATTGAAATTTTTTAAATAATACAAAGATATTTTGCACATTGAATTGAAAAGGTACATTAAACAACTGCTAACAATGTTATGATATGTCAAAATAATCAAATTCGCTAAAACGACGATGGCCGTGAACATTAGAATTATTGCCAAGCTGACAGATCTATCTAACCTAAATCTCACTAATTTTATTCGTATCATGGGCCTTGTAAACTTAATTAACTTGTATGAAACTATTAACCTTTAAAATAGAAACAATATAAATTAAAAACATAATGTTAAAATAATAAAATATTATCGGAATCACATTGATCAGTTGTCACACAATACACAATTCTAATTTTAGTTGACAAACTATATTTAGAAAGAAATGAAATATATTTTTCTTGCGTGAGATCTGAATAATGTGGTAGTGTGGAATAACTTTCGAAACCGATCAAAATTTGTTAGTCTTTTGTTTAATTTAGTTTGTTTTTCGAGTCAATCCATGTTGCTATTTTCTCTCCAAGCAATCTGGTGACACTGTTTGGCATTGACAGTTTGGAAGAAAATCACGAATTTTTTATTTTATTTAATGAATGAAGCAATATTATAAAAAAATTAAACATTCTGCACTGATTGTCGTCAATAGCTACTAAACAAAACAAAAATGCAGAAAATCGGTTGACAGACAGAGGAGAAAATGATACCGAACCGTTTTGTCTTTGCCTATTTATATATAGATATTGAATACTCTCTTCGAGGTGTCATTCAATATCTCGGACAGGTAAAGTTAACCTGAAAATTTCATTGTGACATTCTAACATAGGAGTTACGGGTAACAGCAATTACATGGAACGGCTCCAGATCATAGAGGTATTTACTATAGAGTGAATTAGGTATGGGCGTTACTGTAAGTGGCAGTGTAATAACAATAGAAAGAGAAAGACAATATCAGGTTGCGTTTGTTATGTCTCTACCCTACCAATAGTCGAAGTTGTAGGCGTCACCACTGGCACTGACGAATCAGGAACGACCCGCTTATTCTCTCTCTCTCTCTCTCTTTCTATTGCTATTACATGAATTTCGCTACTTCACGTGCTCTACAGTATAATACAGATTCGGAACCTCTATCTAAAATCCTAGATGTCGGTCTTTACATCTCACGTCTTCAAATTTAGGTGATTAATTACTTGAAATTTTTTGAGTATTGAGTGAGTCGCGAAACTAGAATCGTTTCTAATTTCGATTAAGTAATACAAAAATTCTAGTCTTTATATAGCCCGAAACAGTCCCGATATTTATGAAAAGCAAATTTTAGGACACCTAAAGAATCATCATGATTAAATTATTTTTCTTAAGTATACTAACTTAAACGATACTTGCATTTATTTTATCAGTTGTACATTCACAACGTTTATTGCTTACAGACACGGAAGATGATTCAGCAGATTATCCTGACATTAATGTACACATCGTGCCCACCATATATTTATCAAGTAAGTTAAACAATGCTGAAAATTAATTATCGTTAAAATTTACTTTAATGATGAGTAATCTTAGGACACCTAAAGAATTGCCCTGATTAGAACACAATTATCTGATAAAATATAGTAAAATATCATTATACATTTTACTAATGTTTAAAGCCAGAAGTAAATGATTTCATTTTGTTTCAGATTTCTGATTTGTGCAGCAGATGTAGTGCTAAAGAATTATTTAGAAGTAAGCATTGAGTATTTTAATAGTTTTAAAATATAAATATTCTTCGATTCTTGGCTTGACTAATTCGAGAAGTATTTTTTCTGAAATTTTTGAATTATTTTCATCTACAAATTGGGAGATAAAAAAGTGTAGTTAAATTGTCAATACCTAGTTTATTGGTGATTCAATATCCATGCTGAGTAAATCTTAGGAGACCTAAAGGAACACCCTGATTATATATAATTTTTGTCTGGTTAAACCAATTGTATTTATTTTAACCATTATATTTTCATAGCCTTTATTGCTTACAGATATGATGATGATCAGTTTCACCAGGTATTAAAATCCACTTAGTAATCACCATATATTTCGCAAGTAAGTTAATTCAGCAATAAAATAATTATAAAAAATAATAAAAAAATATACTGAAGTCTATTCAATGGTAAATATATCTTAGGACACCTAACGAATTACCCCGATAACACACAATTTTCTGAAAAAATACTTATTTTAAATACTTAATTGTTTTTCTAAACCAGGGCTGAACGATTTCTCTTTGTTTCAGGTTTCTAATTTGGTGCCACAGTTGAAGTAATACCAATAAGTTAATTATAATTGTAGGTAAGTTTGCATTAAGTATTTAGTATTTTTAAACTACTTTGACATCTCTGTATTCCTGCACCAAGTTTCTGGTCCAAGTATGATAAATCTAAATATCCTTGACCCTCCAGTTATGTATTTCAAGATAAAGTTAACATTTTTACTTGTAATTTATTTGTATTATATAAAATTTATCTTGATTACAAATTTCAAAAATGTGTTAGTAATTTAATAAAACATTAGAATTTAGTTTATACACCTGGAGGAATTTTGCGAATGTACTCTCGATTAAATGATCTTTGTCAGTAAATGAAATCCAAATTAGAATATAACACTTATTATTTTTGTCCTGATATATTATCAAATTGGTATTTATAGTCTAAGAGTTAGAATTTTGTTGTCATTGGTGATCTGGTCAAATTTTGTAGTAGGTACACGTACTGTGATTTGTGCAAAAAATAATGTTTCCGAAAACTGCAAATTATTACATGACAGTAACAAATTTTCTATTGAAATGCTATTAGAATGTGCTATAGAATACAAAAATTGAGGTTTCTCTTGACATTTTTTAAAACTATTGACGAAAGATTTTGGAAACTTATAAAAATATTTTAATCAGCTATGATCTCAACATTGATCATCTACTCAGTAGTAAAAATCGTAAAGGTTATAATATGCTTAAGGATATATTTGATTGAAATGAGCTGACATCTTTCCTTAATGAAGCAACTAGAGTTTTTACTAATACAGATATTTCTGGCCTTGATAATATCATTACATGAAAACCGGAATATTTCTGCTATAAAAATTGTTATCCCGGAATATCTGATCATTATTGTCAACTTATATACTGTAATGACAAGCAGGCAAAAATGCCAAGCGTGAGTACGCAGAACTCATTTTCTATCTCCTCGAACGACGGACTTAATTATCATCATAGCCTTTATCATTCGAACCTTAAAAAATGCAAAGATTAATATTGGTATTATATCACAACGTTACATTGGGAAAAATATATCTATGCCAAATAAATATTGTACATGACATACATTTTACACAGTTTGAATAAATGTTTATGTACTAAATATTATATTAAATACAGTTGCCAAAATTTTAATCAATCATAGTAATACTCCAATACACACAATCAACAAGAAGCACCAAGAAAATAATTCACTTAAAAAAATAATACGACTTATAACATAGCACTTGTTACTAAGCTAAGAATATGACATAAAATGTTCTCTCCTTTCAATTAAGCGGGATCTTCAATTGTAAGCTTTCTAAAATTTAGATTTCGGCATTTAAAATTGAGATATTGCAGTTTGCTATAGTTGAAAGAGTGCAACAAGTTAAAAGGTATTAACTCAGAGAAGTAAAATTGTTGTTTTATATTTCTATAATACCCTTCTATAATTTTAATGAAATAAAAAATAAACACTATGGCTATCGTGCCTTGTTGTAAGTGTTAGTATATGCGAAATGGAATGAGTCAGAAAATTGTGACAATTTGTAAATATTTATGTAATACATATAATTTTAATAGAATTGAAATTTACTTTTATATATGAAACTACTGTAAGACTATCCTGCCTCTTTGTAAATAGGGCTTATATTACCGTTTGTTAAACATTAGCAAAATGGCATGACTAGAAATTCTCACAAATTTTCTTGCAAATTTTTAACAGTTTGTAGTATTAAAGTTCCATCTTATAATCCTGCCACTTCAAATTACGTATATTTGCATTATACATTTTATGTTAAGGTTTATTTTATGAAGATGAAAATTTACCGCACAATTTTCCAAGCGAAAATTCGTTTATTCCCTAGGAGGCGTCATGCCAATTTTTTTTGTCATTTAGATATAAATATGTTTGATTAATTGAGTTGGCAGGACTCAGAAAATCATTCAAAATTAATATTTATTCGTACATGTTCATATATCGATTTCAACCCTTAAACCCGCTACTACTCTCCTGCCAAATGTTCTTGATAAAATTGATGGTAACCTATCGTTTTATTAACAAGGCAGTACTCAGAATGTCGTGGTTGAACTTCTAATTCAGATCTCCGTCTGTTATTTTTTCAGAATTTGAGTTTCATTACTTTCAAACATTAAGAATTAATTTATAATGATGACACTTACCGCCCCAGGCTGAAAAAATAAATATTTATGTTGAGTGGTTTCACTGATATAAAGTATTCGTTGTTTTGAAAAACAATCATTGATTATTCATTTCTATATATTATTTATTTCTTTTTTCAGACCACGTTTTAAAATCTTGGATGATGAATTAGGTAAGCATTTTTCAATTTTTACAATTTGAAAATTTATAATACAGCCCGTTATTATATTGTTTAGTAAAACATTCCTATCTGTCAGTCGACATTATCATTTATCCCTAGAATAGTAACATCTTTTCTATACTACACAACTGCAGTAGGTAAACTGTCTTCCTTTTCTTGCGTTTCAATAACTTCAAAGCTGTCGAGTAGGATAGCACAATGAAAATCGTGACCCGATGTTACGGAGATTGTATTTTTTGGGATTCCACAACTAAGAAACGGAACATGAACTAGAGGAGTCTCACCCTGAAAAGTAATTAATTAAATTGTAAACTGTAACTTTAAATATTTGAATAAATTAAAAAGGTGGTGGAATGAAGCTAAGGAAAGAGACAAAATATATAGTACAGACGAAGAGATTGATGAATGAGTACTTATAAGCAGCTACATATATACAATGGGGTTGAAATAAAGGGGAGTGGAATTCGTTATACGGGGTGGTCCAAAAAAGTTATATTGAGTGGGGATATATATTAAGTGGTTAAAAAAGTGTAGAAATTTATAACATTGGATAAAAAAATATCCTATATAAGCAGTTAGGATCTTTAAATTATGTTCAGAAGATAATAATGTTATGAAATGGGTTGAAGAAATGTGAGAAGCAGTTGTTTATAGAGGATTGTGGAAATATAAGATGGGGTCGAATATAGTTTATGGTGTGGTTAAAAACTTGTTTTATATCCACAAGTATTGGCATATTTAGGATGACTGAAATATATAGCGGAGTATAATTACAGCTGTACTGGTGGGTTTAAAAAATATTATAAAGAATTGTTATGATCTACAAGCTGTTCCATTTACCGGATGGTTGAAATATAGGGCGGAGGGGAATTCTAAGGATACAGGGTGGTACAAAAATGTTATATTGTGTGTCAAATAAGTAGTTGTATATAAAAGGTTATTGAAATATGAGTGGTGTAGAGTTATAATTATAAAGGGTGGGTAAAAAATGCTAGAAAAATTTTGTTATATAGCAGTTGCATATAGGGAGTACCTGAAATATGTGGCGAGGTAAAGTTATAGTTATACCGTGTGATTCAAACAAGGTTAGAAAAGGTTGCAAATGAAGTGTGGAGAGAAATTATACTTAATAATGTTATAACAATATATGTATAATAACTTAAACGATACTTGCATTTATTTTATCAGTTGTACATTCACAACGTTTATTGCTTACAGACACGGAAGATGATTCAGCAGATTATCCTGACATTAATGTACACATCGTGCCCACCATATATTTATCAAGTAAGTTAAACAATGCTGAAAATTAATTATCGTTAAAATTTACTTTAATGATGAGTAATCTTAGGACACCTAAAGAATTGCCCTGATTAGAACACAATTATCTGATAAAATATAGTAAAATGTCATTATACATTTTACTAATGTTTAAAGCCAGAAGTAAAAGATTTTATTTTGTTTCAGATTTCTGATTTATGCAGCAGATGTAGTGCTAAAGAATTATTTAGAAGTAAGTATTGAGTATTTTAATAGTTTTAAAATATAAATATTCTTTGATTATTGGGTTGACTAATTCGAGAAGTATTTTTTCTGAAATTTTTTAAATATATTCATCTACACCAACTAGTGCATGCCTCTCCTGCTTTCAGATATAAGTTTATCATCTTCATTAGTTACTTATTAAGATATGGACTATGTTTTTTTCTCTAAGCCGATTATTGAACGAGAATTGTTACGCGGTAAAGATGGAAATAATGTAACCCATGAAAAAACTTTTCTAATATTTTTTTATCAAATTGGGAGATAAAAAAGTCTAGTTAAATTGTCAATACCTAGTTTATTGGTGATTCAATATCCATGCTAAGCAAATCTTAGGAGACTTAAAGAAACACCCTGATTATATATAATTGTTGTCTGGTTAAACCAATTGTATTTATTTTATCCATTATATTTTCATAGCCTTTATTGCTTACAGATATGATGATGATCAATTTCACCAGGAATTAAAATCCACTTAGTAATCACCATATTCCGCAAGTAAGTTAATTAAGCAATAAAATAATTATAAAAAATAATAAAAAAATCATACTGAAGTCTATTCAATGATAAATATGTCTTAGGACACCTAACGAATTACCCTGATTAGGACAAAATTTTCTGAAAAAATACTTATTTTATATACTTAATTGTTTTTCTAAACCAGGATTTCTCTTTGTTTCAGGTTTCTAATTTGGTGCCACAGTTGAAGTAATACCAATAAGTTAATTATAATTATAGGTAAGTTTGCATTAAGTATTTAGTATTTTTAAACTACTTTGACATCTCTGTATTCATGCACCAAGTTTCTGGTCCAAGTATGATAATTCCAAATATCCTTGACCATCCAGTTATGTATTTCAAGATGAAGTTAACATTTTTACTTGTAATTTATTTGTATTATATTCCACGCAAAATTTATCTTGATTACAAATTTCAAAAATGTGTTAGTAATTTAATAAAACATTAGAATTTAGTTTATACACCTCGAGGAATTTTGCGAATGTACTCTCGATCAAATGATCTTTGTCAGTAAATGAAATCCAAATTAGAATATAACTTATTATTTTTGACCTGATATATTATCAAATTGGTCTTTATAGTCTAAGAGTTGGAATTTTGTTGTCATTGGTGATCTGGTCAAATTTTGTAGTAGGTATACGTACTGTGATTTGTGCAAAAAATAATGTTTCCGAAAACTGCAAATTATTACATGACAGTAACAAATTTTCTATTGAAATGCTATTAGAATGTGCTATAGAATACAAAAATTGAGGTTTCTCTTGACATTTTTTAAAACTATTATTGACGAAAGATTTTGGAAACTTATAAAAGTATTTTAATCAGCTATGATCTCAACATTGATCATCTACTCAGTAGTAAAAATCGTAAAAGTTATAATATGCTTAAGGATATATTTGATTGAAATGAGCTGACATCTTTCCTTAATGAAGTATATAGAGTTTTTACTAATACAGATATTTCTGGCCTTGAGTATATCATTACATGTAAAACCGGAATATTTCTGCTATAAAAATTGTGACCCCGGAATATCTGATCATTATTGTCAACTTATATACTGTAATGACAAGCAGGCAAAAATGCCAAGCGTGAGTACGCAGAATTCTGCACGATACCACAGGGTAGTTGATAGTTACTCAATTAACAAATTTGAAATTTATTTTAATTTATTTGCAATAAATAAGCTTTACTCTAAAAGATATAGAGAATAACTAAATAATTTCTTTGATGCAAATATTAAGCAGGAAAAATTGTAAAATAAAGTTACTTTTTCCAATGCCCTTCTAAAAGATCTTAAAACATTAAAAAACCTACAAGTCAATCAGTGGTTGCCTAAACGACAAGAGACAAGGTCCCTACAATGTCGCTTTACCTATTTGGGGAAAACCACAAACGTCAGCGACCTCCAATCGCTAGATGTTGTTCCCCGAGAATGCATTCCAATTTGTGGACTCAAAAATGACGACAAAGCAAGTAGAAATATTTATTAAAGAAGTGTAAGATATATGTGAGATAGGTTCAATTATCACAACCAATTCCAAAATATAATATAACTTTTAGTAGACAACCTTTCCATACAGCACATATATATCAACTAACTTTAACTTATTCTGTCTCCCTAAGAGAATATATCTGTCTAACCCAAAACCGAAGCGCAATCATTCAAGTTCCCGATGTTTACATTAACATCATAAAAATCGTCGGGAAGATAATGATTCGTAGAGCATTCCTTTTACGTTAGTCATAATATTATGTACAGTATATTTATAATAACAATACAATACAATATATAATGTGTAAACTAATTGTAACAATCGGCCTTCCTGACTTGCAGTCTGTCCTCAGACTGGCACCTACGAACTATCATCTACCTTATGCACATACTTATCTAAGAGCATTTACTAAGCTGAGATCTACAATTAGTATTACTTTATACTCGATAATAAACTAAACATCAAACATTTGTAGTTTTCACATTGGACTTTTAAATTTCAACAACTTCCATAATAACTTTTAACCATTGGCGACTTTCGCCTTGAAATTACACTTTAATATGTGGCAACTTTCGCATTAAACTTACTTTAATGAGGACTGTCGTCCTATATTTGCACTTTGCTGTGGCGACTTTCGCCTTAAACTTATTTTAAGGACGACATTCGTCTTATATTTACTTCAACTAATGACGACTTTCGTCTTACATTTGTACTTTACTGTGGCGACTTTCGCCTTAAATTTACTTAACTAATGACGACTTTCGTCTCACATTTGTACTTTACTGTGGCGACTTTCGCCTTACATTTTCTTAACTAATGACGACTTTCGTCTCACATTTGTACTTTACTGTGGCGACTTTCGCCTTAAATTTACTTAACTAATGACGACTTTCGTCTCACATTTGTACTTTACTGTGGCGACTTTCGCCTTAAATTTACTTAACTAATGACGACTTTCGTCTCACATTTGTACTTTACTGTGGCGACTTTCGCCTTAAATTTACTTAACTAATGACGACTTTCGTCTTACATTTGTATATTGTACTGTGGCGACTTTCGCCTTAACTTACTTTAACTAACGACGACTTTCGTCTTACATTTGTACTTTAAAATTTAAATTTACTTTAATATAAGCGACTTTCGCTACTTAAGGAAATATTACTTTACTCATCGATTTGGATAGTTATCCATTTTTTGATGTGATCGGCTGGCACCACTGTTCGTCTACTCCTAAAACCTTCTCTTAAGTCTTCCACTTCATATCTGTCATTGAACAAAACTTTTGTAATACGGAATGGGCCTTTATACTTCGCTAACAATTTGTGACTACTTCCAGTGGTAGGCATACTCGTTATCCTCGTCATAATTAAATCACCTTCGTAATACTTTAAAGCCTCTTTTCTTACTTTATCGTAACGTTCCTTTTGTTTTTGTTGGTCATGTGTTATGTGGGTTGAAATTTTTTCTCTCGGTTTTTCTAAGTCATCTCTATTTATTTCACTTTGTACAGCATTAAGAATTTTCGCTTCAGCGGCATGTTTTGAGTTATACCCAATAAGGGCCTTCATCGGTGTTGTGTTAATGCCCTTATTAAAACTTGTATTCAGAGCGCTTTGGATTTGCTTTACTTTTACATCCCAATCTTTGGGGTCGGTTCCAGCTGTTGATGACGCTAATGCACTTACAATTGTTTTGTTATATCTTTCACATTGACCGTTACTTCGAGGGGATGCTACAGCATTTAGTATGTGTTTTATCCCATATACGTCACAATATGATTTAAAGGTTCGAGAGGTAAAAGCCGAACCTCTATCGCTGATAATCCTGGAAGGTACTCCAAAAATAAACATTAGATTTGCAAGAGCTTTAATCGCGTGCTTAGTCTTTTGGTTGCGAACCGGTTCTATGAACGTAAATTTTGTAAATCCATCAACTATTACAAATAGAAATTTATTTCCTTTATTACTTGTCTCGAAGGGGCCGACATGGTCTATATGTAACGTCTGGAAGGGAATTGGAATTTTTTCGATCGGATTCAACTTACATTGTCGTCTAGAGGTGGTATGTTTATAATATTGGCAATTTAAACAGGCGTTGACATATTTCGTTACAAATTTTCGCATCTGAGCAAACCAGTAATTTTCTCGAATTCTCTCTAGTGTCTTTTCTATTCCAAGATGGCCTGAATCGTCATGACATAAGCGGCATATTTGCATACGAGCTGCTCGAGGAACAACCCACGTTTGAGCTCCATTGTCTTGTTTTTTATATACCTTACTTCCTTTCAATACAAAATTTTTAAAATAGTGTTTGTTATCATTGCTTTTAACTTTTAGTTCCAAAATGTTTTTTATTCTGGCAATTTGTTCGTCTTGTAATTGGGCTGAAGTTATCCAATCACTTTCTGTAAGGTCTATTTGCATTACTTCAATTTCGATGTCTTTGTTAATCATCGGGTTTCTGCTGAGAGCATCAACGTGTGCCATCTTTCTTCCAGCTCTGTATTCAATATCGAACGTATACTCACTCCTGAATCTCTAACCACCACCTTCCAATGCGCGGTATTAAATCTTTTTTAGATAACGTGGTTCTCAAAGCGTTGCAGTCAGTGACGACTTTAAAGTCTATACCTATAAGATAAACCCGAAAATATTTCAACGCGTATACTACAGCCATTGTTTCTAATTCGTATGAATGGTAGTGTCTCTGGTCAGCCGTTGTTTGTTTGCTAAAATAAGAGACAACGTGTACTTCGCCCTTAGTGTCAAGTTGGAGTAGCATTGCTCCCAAGCCAATTGCGGATGCATCAGTATGGAGTTCTGTCTTCAGCTTGGGATTATATATTGCAAGAATTGGACATGAGGTTAACGCCGTTTGAATGTGCTGAAAAGCTTGCTTTTGTGAATTATGGCATGACCAGACTGCATTTTTTCGTGGTTAAGGGCTCTGCTATCATAGCAAAGTTTTTAACAAATTTACGGAAGTAACTGGCCAATCCGAGAAACTGACGTAGTTTCAGGTTTCACTCCTTCAAAACTTATTTCTCTACCGAGATATTCTATTGTTGTCTTTAAAAATGCACACTTACTAATTTTGAGAGTGAGGTTATGTTTACGAAGTTGTATTAAGACTTTCTCTAAGCGTTCTAATCCCTCAGGTATTGTTAATGATGGGATGATGATATCGTCAATATATGGAAAAGCAAATTCATTTTTTAATTGGCCAAGTACTTTGTCAATCAATGACTGAAAAACAGAAGGGGCATTGGCTAAGCCAAAAGGCATCCGTAGAAATTCGTAGTGGCCATCCGGGGTTACAAATGCTGTTTTTTCGATTGAGTTACCAGCCATCGAGACTTGGTAAAAGCCTGAGGCCAAGTCTAGGGTTGTAAAATACTTATATCCACCTAATCTGTCAATTTGATCTTCAATATGTGGGAGTACTCCACGATTTTTTATTGTTATTGCATTTAGTTGCCGAAAGTCTATACACATTCTGTATTCTCCATCCTTTTTCTTTACCAGAGTAACAGGACTTGCATACGGCGATGTGGATTCACGAATAATTTGATTATCTAGTAACTCTTGAATCATATTTCGAAGAATATTTCTCTCTAAGTTTGGTATACGATAAGGATAGCGTACAATCGGAGTCTCAGTTATGCATTTGATCTCCATTTCCACAGTACTCGTATTTCCTAAATTAGCCATGGAGGATGAAATACAATCTGTAAACTTCTGTACTAAAGAAATACAACTTTGCCGGTCAGTGTGTGAAATATGTCCCAAATTTAAATTATTTAGGTCGAGGTTCATATCGCATACTTCAACTAAGTTTATTTCACAGTTTTTAAATGGGGCCAAACTGTACATAATTAGTCGTTTCTTACATGCAATCATAACTATGTGTTCCTGATTAATGAAATCACGCCCTATCAATAAGTCATGATTTAAATATTTGTCTGGAATAATCACGGCATTAACTAGAGCCGTTGCACCCTGAATACTAATACGAATGTTGCAAAATGATCTACTGCTTAAGAGAGTACCCATAAAACTACGCAATGTCACATCATTTTCTGAATCACCGCGAAAAAGTTTTAACTTTTCAACAACCGAGTTTCTTATAAGTGTGTTTGAACTGCCTGAGTCTATTAAACTATTTATTTTCTTGCCATTTACTCGAGCCGGCTGTAAGAAACTATTTAACTGCGTATTACTGATCAGAGCATCCACTTGTTGAACTTCTTTCTTAGGAAATGGACATTTGTTCTTAAAATGACCTAACCTTCTGCAATTAAAACATTCAACACGCGGTTTTTTACAATCTTTAAAAATATGTCCTTTCAACCCACAATTAAAACAATTTAGCAATTTTGATTGGTTGAACCGTAATTTCTCTTTACTTTGATAATATCCACTTTGCAGGTCATTGTTGTGATAAGATCTATAATTATCACTAGACATAATTTTAGAATTAATTACTTTATTCGAAGTGACAGTTTTACTACTCTCAGGCATATATCCAATAGTGTTTAAATACGCATATAAATCATTAGCGTTTGTATGTTGCGCTGATCTTACAGTACGTGCGATGGTTTCGTCGGTGACGCCACCAACAACAGCATCCACTAAATATTTATCAGGAATTCCCAAATTTAATGCTCTTAATTTAGATAATTTTTGAAAGCAGTAGTCACCTAAATTTTGACCAGGTGTGGTTTCGTAGTTTGCTGCTTCATTAAGTAATTTAGAAAAAGGAACAGACTTACGGAATTGTTGCGACATCGATGCTTTTGTTTCGACCCAACTGTAGTCGTACTTAGCGTTCTCATCATACCATTGACGTGCATTGCCCCGCAAGCGTCCAGAAATTAATCGCATAATGGTATTGTCATCCCAACTGTATCGTTCGGCCAACCTGTCAACTTTCGCCAGCCAATCCTCAATAGATGAATCATCTTTGGATGGATCAAAAACAGGCACTAGGTATTCATCACTCGCACGAACTACCGTATTTGTAGATCTTTGTTTTAATTCACAAAGTTCTCTTTTCAAACGTTTTAATTCTCGCCTCGTTTCATTCATCGATTCACATGAACTATTAGAACACATACTGCTTGAACCACTGGATGACCTCGCCCGTTTATGACTTCTCGAACTTTTCGCAGATTTTCTTTTTTTATTTTTGTTACCCATAATGAGAGAAACAAAACAAACGTTAACACTACTGACACTTAAAAAAAGGGCCACTGGTACCTATCCCACCGCTGCTATGTAAGATATATGTGAGATAGGTTCAATTATCACAACCAATTCCAAAATAAGCTTTTAATATAACTTTTAGTAGACAACCTTTCCATACAGCACATATATATCAACTAACTTCAACTTATTCTGTCTCCCTAAGAGAATATATCTGTCTAACCCAAAACCGAAGCGCAATCATTCAAGTTCCCGATGTTTACATTAACATCATAAAAATCGTCGGGAAGATAATGATTCGTAGAGCATTCCTTTTACGTTAGTCATAATATTATGTACAGTATATTTATAATAACAATACAATACAATATATAATGTGTAAACTAATTGTAACAGAAGTAATTGTGAAACAAATCCACCGTACCAGATGATGCAAAAGATTTCTATTTATTAATTAGTAACCATTTATCATTTACACTTACGTCATTATATGATACAATATGGTGAGCTATTTCTGCTATTAAATTAATCAGAAGTAATCAGAAGATTGCCGTCTCAGGAAAATTCTAAATTCGTCATTTAGGTAAAAAACCAGGCGTGACTACTGCTTCGCTGTCTGGCGCTTCAAATTTCTTCATTTAATTGCATAGAAAGCAAACGTGTCGTGTGTCGCAACCTTCTGTCTCTTGTCTCGGTCGCGTATCTCAAATTGCACCTTAACTATTACCAAAATTTATTGCTGTACTTTTCTAGATGAATATGACCCAAAAAAGTTGTTATTTATTAATCATTCAAAACGGCATATTTCTAAAAAGTATATTGTTGGGTAAGATGCCCTCATAATAATTCTGAAAGCATTCTGTCAATTCTCAAAAGTTTTATGTTCCATGTGTAAAATTTAACGATTCTATCACACGAAACGCTTCAAACATATAACGGTCATGCACGAACTACTAGTTCGCCCTAACATCTGCGGATTCATTTCACCGATCGCTGATTCATCCTGAACTCATTTTCTATCTCCTCGAACGACGGACTTCATTATCATTATCGCCTTCATCATTCGAACCGTAAAAAATGCAAAGATTAATATTGGTATTATATCACAACGTTACATTGGGAAAAATATATCTATGCCAAATAAATATTGTACATGACATACATTTTACACAAATTGAATAAATGTTTATGTACTAAATATTATATTAAATAAATACACTTGCCAAAATTTTAATCACAATCACAGTAATACTTATAAAAATAATACGACTTATAACATAGCACGTGTTACTAAGCTAAGAATATGACATAAAATGTTCTCTCCTTTCAATTAAGCGGGATATTCAATTGTAAGCTTTCTAAAATTTAGATTTCGGCATTTAAAATTGAGATATTGCAGTTTGCTATAGTTGAAAGAGTGTATCAAGTTAAAAGGTATTAACTCAGAGAAGTAAAATTGTTGTTATATATTTTTATAATGCCCTTCTATAATTTTAATTAAATAAAAAATAAACACTATGGCTATCGTGCCTTGTTGTAAGTGTTAGTATATGCGAAATGGAATGAGTCAGAAAATTGTGACAATTTGTAAATATTTATGTAATACATATAATTTTAATAGAATTGAAATTTACTTTTATATATGAAACTACTGTAAGACTATCCTGCCTCTTTGTAAATAGGGCTTATATTACCGTTTGTTAAACATTAGCAAAATGGCACGACTCAGAAATTCTCACAATTTTCACAAATTTTCTGGCAAATTTTTAACAGTTTGTAGTATTAAAGTTCCATCTTATAATCCTGCCACTTCAAATTACGTATATTGGCATTATACATTTTATGTTAAGGTTTATTTTATGACTCAGAAAATCACAGAATCGAGATGAAAATTTACCGCACAATTTTCCAAGCGAAAATTCGTTTATTCCCTATTAGGCGTCATGCCAATTTTTTTGTCATTTAGATATAAATATGTTTGATTAATTTAGTTGGCAGGACTCAGAAAATCATTCAAAATTAATATTTATTCGTACATGTTCATATATCGATTTCAACCCTTAAACCCGCTACTACCCTCCTGCCTAAAAAATGTTCTTGATAAAATTGATGGTAACCTATCGTTTTATTAACAAGGCAGTACTCAGAATGTCGTGGTTGAACTTCTAATTCAGATCTCCCAGTCTGTTATTTTCTCAGAATTTGAGTTTCATTACTTTTAAACATTAAGAATTAATTTATAATGATGACACTTACCGCCCCAGGCTGAAAAAATAAATATTTATGTTGACTGGTTTCACTGATATAAAGTATTCGTTGTTTTGAAAAACAATCATTGATTATTCATTTCTATATATTATTTATTTCTTTTTTTCAGACCACGTTTTAAAATCTTGGATGATGAATTAGGTAAGCATTTTTCAATTTTTACAATTTGAAAATTTATAATACAGCCCGTTATTATACTGTTTAGTAAAAGATTCCTATCTGTCAGTAGACATTATAATTTGACTTTTATCCCTAGAATAGTAACATCTTTTCTATACTACACAACTGCAGTAGGTAAACTGTCTTCCTTTTCTTGCGTTTCAATAACTTCAAAGCTGTCGAGTAGGATAGCACAATGAAAATCGTGACCCGGTGTTACGGAGATTGTATTTTTTGGGATTCCACAACTAAGAAACGGAACATGAGCTAGAGGAGTCGTCTCACCCTGAAAAATAATTAATTAAATTGGAAATTGTAAACTGTAACTTTAAATATTTGAATAAATTAAAAAGGTGGTGGATGAAGCAAAGGAAAGAGACAAAATATATAGTAAAGCCGAAGAGATTCATGAATGAGTACTTAGGGTCCGAATCATCTTATAAGTCCTATGAATTCAGTTTACCGAAATCAACTAGTAATTAAGGAAGATATTTAAAAAGGGAAGTGAAGTAATTATTTTTATTTTTTGAAAAGTACGTGTTAATGATTGATCTTTTAAGAGCGTTACTTCTTTAATTTCCAGATAAAGACAAATAAAAGTAGGTATTTTGAATTCAAGACACTATTGTTTTTCAGAATATTCCCATTGTCAGTCCAGAAATTTTTTTATGCGAAGAACTATTTGTTATTACATTTTTTCCAATTCGAAGACGACATACTCATTAACGGCATTTTAAAATCTTCATCTACATTTTCAGGGTCATTTGGTCTTAATAGGGGCTATATGACGGATCGGTAATTTATTACACCTTTTGTATGATGTGTGTTAAGCTAGCAGAGCCATTTCATAACGTCCAAATGGGACCTACTCCAGAATTTATTGCTAATTTATTACGCAAAAATTAAATTTATTGCTTCCACCCCTCCTGAGAAAGAGTGGCTATATCTCCGGAACGAACAGCGCTACCGAGGTGATCTTGGTAGCGTATTTTATTGCTAATTAATTGCTATCGAATGGCACTAGAGCAAATAACCAAAAAATACCCCATCATCCCCTACTGAATTTCTCACCCCCCAACAATTACTAAAAATATTTATTTCAATATTTTGTGTTGTATAAAATCAGTAGACTTTTAATTGCTAATTAATTGCTGAAGTTTTACCCTCATTGCGATTTCATTCCTCCAACCCCTTCCGAGAAACTGTGGACACGCCAACTTTAGACTAAAGTTAGCATAGCAACATCTATATCTCCGGAACGAACAGTGCTACCGGGGTGAACTTAGGGCGTATTTTTTTGCTAATTAATTGCTATCGAATAGTACCAGGGCGAATACCCAAAACCTACCCCTTCATCCCCTACTGAATTTCTAACCCCCTGACAAATAACAAAAATATTTATTTCAATGTTTTTTGTTAAAATCACTAGAGTTTTAATTCCTAATTAATTGCTGATGTTCTACCCTCGTTACGATTTCATTCCTTCAACCCCTTCCGTGAAACTGTGGCTATGCCAACTTTAGACTAAAGTTAGCTTAGCCATATCCACATCTCCCGAACAAACGTTGTTATGGGTATGGCCTTGGGGCGTATTTTATTGCTAATTAATTGCTATCGAATGGCACCAGACCATAAACCCAAAACTACCCCTTCATCCCCTACTCAATTTCTCGCCCCCTGACAAATAACAAAAATATTTATTTCAATGTATTTCGTTATTAAAATCAGTAGACTTTTAATTAATTAATTTGCTGAAGGTCTACCTTCGTTACGATTTTATTGCTCCAACCCCTTGCGAGCCAACTTTAGACTAAAGTTAGCATAGCCATATTCTATATCTCCGGAACGAACAGCGCTACCGAGGTGATCTTGGTGGCGTATTTTATTGCAAATTAATTGCTATCGAATGACACTAGAGCAAATAACCAAAAAATACCCCTTCACCCCCTACTGAATTTCTCACCCCCGACAATAAAGAAAAAAATTATTTGAATATTTTGTGCTGTATAAAATCAGTAGACTTTTAATTGCTAATTAATTGCTGAAGTTTTACCCTCATTACGATTTCATTCCTCCAACCCCTTCCGCGAAAGTGTGGACACGCCAAGTTAAGACTAAAGTTAGCATAGCCACATCTATAACTCCGGAACGAACAGTGCTACCGGGCTGATTTGGGGGCGTATTTTATTGCTAATCAATTGCTATCGAATGACATCAGTGCAAATATCCAAAAACTACCCCTTCATCTCCTACTGAATTTCTCACCCCCTGACAAAAAACAAAAATTTGTATTTCAATGTTTTCCGTTGTTAACTTCAGTAGACTTTTATTTGCTAATTAATTGCTGAAGCTCTACTTTCGTTACGAATTTATTGCGTCAACCCCTTCTGAGATAATGTGGTTATCCCAACTTTAGACTAAATTTAGCATAGCCATATCTATATCTCCGGAACAAACATTAAACGTCGTTATCGGTATGATCTGGGGGCGTATTTTATTGCTAATTAATTGCTATCGAATGGCACCACACCAAACACTACCCCTTCATCCCCTACTCAATTTCTCACCCCCTTACAAGTAACAAAAATATTTATTTCAATGTTCTTCGTTATTAAAATCAGTAGACTGTATGTAATTAGGAAAATAAGACTATAATTATTATAGATATAATTATAGGATGGTCAAATAATACTATGTATCCATGAATGTTCTCAAATTATACATCACCCTACTTATTTTTTCTGAATCCCGTTTAATTTTTTCTCGAGCCTTACTGCAATTGGAACTTTGTTGTTATATTCGATATTCAAGACTGAATTTAGAATTTGTGCCATTCTTATTTATTTTTAGTCAGTTTATTTCAAAAAAAAAATAATTTAGATACTCCCAAGCCTGGCTTTTAAATTTCATATACAAATGGCCTACATACATCTAACAAAATGCTATTTCAAATGAACTACACAAAGTGTACGAATGGGTGCTATTGATTACTCGATGTAAGTAACATAATATACCAAACAATACGGAATGTAGGAAGACACCTATAAGAAATAAATATTTATTATAGTTTCGGCAGTGCTAAGACACACCAAAACATCATTTATTTAACGCTATTTAAAAATATACTATTAAGATAAAGTTTAAAACAGTTAAATCACTTATCGTTAATATACCGGTACAAATCAGAACGTTTGACAACCTTGTAAAAGACTCGATCTAATATTGGGAATTTACATTACTGCGAAAAAATATTAACTGTCTCTCCGAATAATAGGTCAAAATTATCGATATATAGGTGGATTCAACTTAAAAGTTAACTAACTGAGTCATTATTCACCTTATTGTGCATGTTGTATTTTCCGACAATTGTAGTTAACTTTCAATAAATTGTTTTATGTAAAGTATTTGGGACAGTTTTTTTTCTGATCTGAAAATATATAAAACACTTTCCAATTTCTGGAGATTTAAAAATAAAATCTTCATCATGTATAGTCTGAGTTTGAAAACGTTCCGAAAATTTGGTTAAGGAAATGAACTTTTACAGTTTTTTATTCCCCGTCAGATTGTGTGTGTAGCAAACTGCTTAATGGTTATTAATTTATTGAAAGTGTTTTAAAAATGATATTATATAGGAAGGACCATTGATGATAATGCTGTAATTTGAGTATTTATTTACCAACATTTCTTAGAAGGATTATTTGAGGCTGTTCTTCCGTCGGCCGATGGTTCATAAAATATTCATAGAAACATGAATAGTGCTAGTATTTTATCCTTAAAAATATTAAGTTCAGCAGTACGTCAACAAATGCGTGCATATTATGTTAAATTATTTACAGTATTATTAAAAGTTTACAAAAACAATCGAACATAATATTAATTGTGATTGATCTGTATTGCAATAGAAGAAATATTATGTTAAATATACATATACTGAATAATATAAGTTATGATTTTACCAAACTAAAATTAAGTAATCGAAGTTAAAGGTTTTAATTGATTTGCTCATTTCTTATAATTTTGTTAGTTTTCAATTCTCGATAAGTATTCAATTTTAATTATTTAATTGATAATCTGTCATAAACGTAAAAAACAATGTCATATTTTTTAAGTGTTTCTTTAAATTAATTCAACAAATACAGTAATATAGTATGGCATAGACAAAAATCTTACAGTTAATTAGTTTTTTTTTATTGAAGGAATTTGATTTAATTATCTGTTTCAACTTCAATTGCTATTAGATACTACATTTTCAATTTCAAATACTTAATTTATCTATATTTTTCAGAAACCATTGTGAGGAGTGTGAACCCAAATAAAAAAACTAACCTTGGTTGAATGTTAAGTAGATATTATATTATTCTTTGTTTGTATACAAACGGTTAGTGACAAACCATATATGTACCCTGTACTAAGGGGAGAACTATCAAGGATTCGGTTTTAAACCGAAAAATAAACTATTTCTGCATTTCTGAAAGTCGCACCTAGGAGTGCCACATAAAATTCTGAAGATCACCCTTTCAAATTCTAACAATGTGAAATGAAGGTTATTATTACATGATCTTTAGAAGTTTCTGTGCTACCCTGTATTTTATCAAATTAAATTCTCTTAGTTACGTCATACGTCACATAATATTGTCATACATTTTAGTTTTAAATTTTAGAATTGTGCCTTTTTTCATAGTTTCTGTGCCATTGACAAAAGGGTCTGACCGACACCCCGAAATGTTTGGAAAAATATAGTAATTTCAAGTATGGTGCTGTAATTTACCAACGTGGTTAAAAATCTGATATTGCATATAACAATGAAAATAACTGATGTGTAATTTAACACCTAGTATCTTGCAGTGAATATTTTGGTTATGTTATCATTTGAACATAATATTTGGACTTCATAATTCCCGGATACTTCGATGTAAATAGTTGTATTGATCAATTTTGAACATATGAATCAATCCTAAACAACACCGTTACATAATTGATACTACAAATATAGTTCCAATTCGATATCTCAGATTGCCGAAAAGTTTGTTGCAAAACTAAAGAGTATCTAGGCAATGTTTAAAAATATATTAGTTGTTTTTCTTTCTTAACACGTAAACAAATCTTTAATAGGGAAACCCTTCATATGTTAGTAATCATAGTTACATTGTCTTCTAAAGTCTATTATTTGAAACGTTTGGTTTTCCTTCAATATACGTCGTTTTATTTCGATTGTGGTGTTATTGCCCAAAACACATAAAAGTAATAATAGTTACATAAATGACATTCACATACTCTATGCTGAAGAAAACAAAATTTGATAATCAAAATACGTATTTCAATTTCTTTAGTATTTAAAACGAAACATCCGAGCCAGATTCGGTGGATTTAGTGGGCCTTGCACCCAAAAAACTATCCACTCGCTGCAAAACAATAACAAGAACGTTTCAAGCCATTCTTCGGTTTCCCCCAACGAACAGCGTTGCCGAATTGAACTTGCATACTATTAAAATAGGATAAAGGTAATTAATTCAAAATAACAAAAGATTGTTCATAAACAATAAATATTCGTAATTTTCTCCTTAAAAAGTGTATTAAACCACTTGAGACGCTATTTTATAATTAACATTAATTCCATTCAATTTCTCTTATGGGTTCCAATATTAACAATTTTAAATGAATAATACATTTCTTAATTAATCTGTACTTCTTTGTTTGATATAACAGTGAATAATTTATGTGCTTGAAAAATATATCATACAGTGTCAATAGTTGCTTCTGTTGAAGGTCTGTAAAGCCGAAGGTTTGAGCTCAAGTTTAATTATTTTCATTCTTTCCTAATAGTATGTCGGATGTTTTTTCATTATTGAAAATATACTTTACATGTTTAAATTAATTGTTCTTTTTTACTTCTTTACTATATCTTGCATTTCAATACTTCTACTAATGATGTTTTACTACTTATTCACGGACAAATATTAGAGTATATTTATCAACCTTTGAAGTATAAAATCTCATTCCATATAGTCCTACCTAACAGAACTCATTTAAACGCAAGCTAATGATGGTGTGCTTAGTATTCATGTTGATTTGAGATGAGATAGTAACAGTCCTCAAATGATACTTTGGATACATAAATGTCCTCAAATAATAACTTGTATGTGCATATTTCTTTAAAAGTTTTTGTTAAACTTTATTCCGAGTATTCGTTTGCATACCGTTAAATGCAGTAATAACTTCATGAGTAAGGTTGAATGAAGGGTCCTTTAATTGGTTTATGTTTTCCTCATCAATATATTAATAATCAAGGTCTAAACTGTATTAAGACCTGTTGTTATGTTCATATGAGAAACTTTGTTTAGAATAATACTTAAATGGCTTTAAACTGCAACGGATGAAGTGGTCTTTCCAGCCTAGAATAAAAGCTATTTGAATCTGTATATGTATAATGTTTTTTTGATTTCTGTCCCCCATAACACACAAATGTCCTTGAATAATACTTTGGACATATAATATTTTTGAGACCAAGTCACAAACCATACAAATGTCCTCGAAAAATACAAGTATGGCGCGCTTAACTGAAGCAATAAAATCGTAACAAAGCAATTAAAAGTGTATACATTTTCACAACGAAAACATTGAAATAAATATTTTTGTTAATGGGTGAGAAATTGAGTAGGGGATGAAGCGGTAGAGTTACTGCTCTCGTGCCATTCACTAACAATTGGTTAGCAATAAAATACGCCTCCAAGATCACCCCGATAGATATGGCTATGCTAACTTTAGTCTAAAGTTGGCATAGCCAGTTTCACGGAAGGGGTTGAACGAATGAAATCGTAACGAGGGTAGAACTTTAGCAATTAACACAAAATACTGAAATCAATTTTTTTTCGTAATTGTCGGGGGGTGAGAAATTCAGTAGGGGATGAAGGGGGAGTTTCTGAGTATTTGCGCTAGTGCCATTCGATAGCAATTAATTAGCAATAAAATACGCACCCAAGACCATACCGATAGCGCCATTCGTTCCGAAGATATAGATGGCTATACTAACGTTTGTCTAAAATTGGCATAGCCACAGTTTCTCGCAAGGGGTTGAAGCAATAAAATCGCAACAAAGGTAGATCTTAAGCAATTAATTAGCAATTCAAATTCTATTCATTTTAACAAGGAAAAATATTTAAATACAAATTTTTGTTAATTGTCAGGGGGTGAGAAATTGAGTAGGAGATGAAGGAGTATTTTTTGGTTATTTGCTCTAGTGCCATTCGATAGCAATTAATTAGCAATAAAATACGCTCCAAGACCATACCGATAACGACGTTTGTTCCGGAGATATTGATATCGCTATGCTAACTTTAATCTAAAGTGAGCATAGCCATAGTTTTTCGCAAGGGGTTGGAGCAATAAAATCGTAATGAAGGTAGACCTTCAGGAATTAATTAAAAAATTAAGTCTACTGATTTTTATAAAGAAAAACATTAAAAGAAATATTTTTGTTACTTGTCAGGGGGTGAGAAATTGAGTAGGAGATGACGTGGTAGTTTTTGGGTTTATGGCCTGGTGCCATTCGATAGCAATTAATTAGCAATAAAAAAACGCCCCGGAGATTTAGATATGGCTAGGCTAAATTTAGTCTAAAGTTGGCATAACTACAGCAAATAAAATTGTACTGAAGTTAACAACGAAAAACATTGAAATAAAAATTTTTGCTTTTTGTCAGGGGGTGAGAAATTCAGGAGATGAAGGGGTAGTTTTTGGATATTTGCACTGATGCCATTCGATAGCAATTAATTAGCAATAAAATACGACCCCAAGATCACCCCGGTAGCACTGTTCGTTCCGGAGATATAGATGTGGCTATGCTAACTTTAGTCTAAAGTTGGCGTCTCCACAGTTTCTGGGAAGGGGTTGTTGGAATCAAATCGTAATCAGGGTAAAACTTCAGCAATTAATTAGCAATTAAAAGTCTGATTTTATACAACACAAAATATTGAAATAAAATTTTTTCGTAATTGTCGGGGGGGTGAAAAATTCAGTAGGGGATGAAGGGGTATTTTTTGGTTATTTGGTCTAGTGCCATTCGATAGCAATTAATTAGCAATAAAATACGCCACCAACATCACCTCGGTAGCGTTGTTCGTTCCGAAGATATAGGATATGGCTATGCTAACTTTAGTCTATACTTAGCAGAGCCACTGTTTCTCGGAAGGGGTGGGAGCAATAAATTTAATTTTTGCGTAATAAATTACCAATAAATTCTGGAGTAGGTCGCATTTGGGCGTTATGAAATGGCTCTGCTAGCTTAACTCACATTTTTGTATGCTTAAATAGTTAATTGTTTGTTGGGCTGTGTATTCCACCACACGTACAAAAGTATTAGATACTGGCATCAGCTTAGCTTTTATTCAAAATTCGGAATGTGCCAATGTAATATGTTTGGATTTTAAAAAAAATCAACTGATATAACAAGAGTAAATGTAATTATACAGGGTGTTCTGTATATAGGAAATTTAGTGCGGAGTTGAATAACATGGATTTAAAAATCTAAAAAACAGTTATATTGGATGTCCTATAAGCAGCTGCATGGGGTTGAAATAAAGGGGAGTGGATTAGTTATACGGGGTGGCCCAAAAAAGTTATATTGAGTGGGGATATATATTAAATGGTTAAAAAAGGGTAGAAATTTATAACGTTGGATAAAAAAATGTCCTATATAAGCAGTTAAAATCTTTAAATTATGTTCAGAAGATAATAATGTTATGAAATGGGTTAAAGAAATGTGAGAAGCAGTTGTTTCTAGAGGATTGTTGAAATATAAGATGGGAATATAGTTTATGGCGTGGTTAAAAACTTGTTTTATATCCACAAGTATTGGCATATATAGGATGATTGAAACATATAGCGGAGTATAATTACAGCTGTACTGGTGGGTTTAAAAAATATTATAAAGAATTGTTATGATCTACAAGCTGTTCCATTTACCGGATGGTTGAAATATAGGGCGGAGGGGAATTCTAAGGATACAGGGTGGTACAAAAATGTTATATTGTGTGTCAAATAAGTAGTTGCATATAAAAGGTTATTGAAATATGAGTGGTGTAGAGTTATAATTATAAAGGGTGGGTAAAAAATGCTAGAAAAATTTTGTTATATAGCAGTTGCATATAGGGAGTACCTGAAATATGTGGCGAGGTAAAGTTATAGTTATACCGTGTGATTCAAACAAGGTTAGAAAAGGTTGCAAATGAAGTGTGGAGAGAAATTATACTTAATAATGTTATAAAAATATATGTATAATAACTTAAACGATACTTGCATTTATTTTATCAGTTGTACATTCACAACGTTTATTGCTTACAGACACGGAAGATGATTCAGCAGATTATCCTGACATTAATGTACACATCGTGCCCACCATATATTTATCAAGTAAGTTAAACAATGCTGAAAATTAATTATCGTTAAAATTTACTTTAATGATGAGTAATCTTAGGACACCTAAAGAATTGCCCTGATTAGAACACAATTATCTGATAAAATATAGTAAAATGTCATTATACATTTTACTAATGTTTAAAGCCAGAAGTAAAAGATTTTATTTTGTTTCAGATTTCTGATTTATGCAGCAGATGTAGTGCTAAAGAATTATTTAGAAGTAAGTATTGAGTATTGTAATAGTTTTAAAATATAAATATTCTTTGATTATTGGGTTGACTAATTCGAGAAGTATTTTTTCTGAAATTTTTTAAATATATTCATCTACACCAACTAGTGCATGCCTCTCCTGCTTTCAGATATAAGTTTATCATCTTCATTAGTTACTTATTAAGATATGGACTATGTTTTTTTCTCTAAGCCGATTATTGAACGAGAATTGTTACGCGGTAAAGATGGAAATAATGTAACCCATGAAAAAACTTTTCTAATATTTTTTTTATCAAATTGGGAGATAAAAAAGTCTAGTTAAATTGTCAATACCTAGTTTATTGGTGATTCAATATCCATGCTAAGCAAATCTTAGGAGACTTAAAGAAACACCCTGATTATATATAATTGTTGTCTGGTTAAACCAATTGTATTTATTTTATCCATTATATTTTCATAGCCTTTATTGCTTACAGATATGATGATGATCAATTTCACCAGGAATTAAAATCCACTTAGTAATCACCATATTCCGCAAGTAAGTTAATTAAGCAATAAAATAATTATAAAAAATAATAAAAAAATCATACTGAAGTCTATTCAATGATAAATATGTCTTAGGACACCTAACGAATTACCCTGATTAGGACAAAATTTTCTGAAAAAATACTTATTTTATATACTTAATTGTTTTTCTAAACCAGGAGTAAACGATTTCTCTTTGTTTCAGGTTTCTAATTTGGTGCCACAGTTGAAGTTGTACCAATAAGTTAATTATAATTATAGGTAAGTTTGCATTAAGTATTTAGTATTTTTAAACCTCTTTGACATCCCTGTATTCCTGCACCAAGTTCCTGGTCCAAGTATGATAAATCTAAATATCCTTGACCATCCAGTTATGTATTTCAAGATGAAGTTAACATTTTTACTTGTAATTTATTTGTATTATATTCCACGCAAAATTTACCTTGATTACAAATTTCAAAAATGTGTTAGTAATTTAATAAAACATTAGAATTTAGTTTATACACCTCGAGGAATTTTGCGAATGTACTCTCGATTAAATGATCTTTGTCAGTAAATGAAATCCAAATTAGAATATAACACTTATTATGTTTGACCTGATATCAAATTGGTGTTTATAGTCTAAGAGTTAGAATTTTGTTGTCATTGGTGATCTGGTCAAATTTTGTAGTAGGTATACGTACTGTGATTGATAGTTACTCAATTAACAAATTTGAAATTCATTTTAATTCATTTGCAATAAATAAGCTTTACTCTAAATGATATTGTTACGAGAATTCATCCGACAGCTGGTGCAATCGGCCCTCAACCAATTCATGGAAGGGACATTATTCCGATAAATTCATGGAACCCGAAATGTTTGTCTCTCAACCGGCGGACCGCTGCCGTTACTGGGAATTCCTTTAAAGCTTCCAGAACGTGATGGAATTTCCCGATGGTTCGTGGACGTACCAGACAATTCCAAGATAAATGTATAAATAAGAGCTAGCGATAGGAGTTTTCAGTTTTCGTCGATCGTTTGTACAGTTAAGATAAAATGTAAATAGTAGTTGCTGTGAATATAAATTTGTGTAAAAGTAGTGGAAATAAATTAGAGTGAGTTAGACTGTGTTTTTAAATAAATCCAAGAACTGAACAGAACCCGAGTGTGAAAATAAAAACATTACAGTGGTGACAGCTGTAGGTGTATTTGTGGAACTGTTAGAAGTGAAAAATAAATAAACTGACAATGTTTAAAACAGTGAACTTGGACCAATTGAAAGTGACGGACTTAAAAAAAGAACTTGAGGAAAGGGATTTAGAAATTAGTGGAAGGAAAAGTGAATTAGTACATCGGCTACGAGATGCTCTAATAAGTGAAGGTAACGATCCCGATACTTATTTGTTTGAAGTTTCTGGCAATGGAGACATGAGTATGCTATTTAAAAAAATAGAAGATAAGCTACAAATATTACAAGATAATTCTCGGATCTTGAAAGAGTCGTTAGAAGACAAACTACTAGAAAATTCTAAAACTCTAGAAGACAAATTGCTAGAAAATTCTAAAAACTTGAAAGAAGCATTGCAAGAAAATACTAAATCTCTAGAAGACAAATTAGCAGAAAACTCTAAAACCCTGGAAGGTAAATTACTGGAAAATTCTAAATCCGTAGAAGAAAATTTGAAAAGCATGGTACAGAAAAATTCAGAAATGCTAGAAGAGAAAATATTCGAGACTGAGGCTCGGATGGAAGAGCTAAAACAAACAATGGTCGAAGAGTCAGTCAAAAATGAAACGCGGATAAAAGAGCTAAAGCAGACAATGGTCGAAGAGCTGATACAGATGACAGACAAAAATGAAACGCGGATAGAGGAGCTAAAGCATATAATGGAGGGTGAGATCAGCAAAATAAAAGAACAGGTAGTCACAATGCAAAGAGGAGAAACACCATCAAAGACCGACAGCAGAAGCAGTCTGGAGGTAGTGGATTCAAAAATTGGCCTCGAGGGGACAAGACAGAAAATGAAACCTCCACAATTTGATGGAAAATCATCATGGACTAATTATCGTCGCCAATTCGAGGCTGCAGCTAAGCTAAACGGATGGTCGGCAGAGGAGAAGGCAATCGCATTAACCCTAGCCTTAAGAGGGGATGCTACAGATATCCTACAAACATTGAATACCTCGAAGCAAGAAGACTACGAACAACTGGTCAAACATTTAGAACTGAGGTATGGTCAGACACATTTGGAGCACGTCTACCACTCCCAATTGAAAAATCGCTACCAGAAATCGAATGAATCCCTTCAAGAGTTTGAAGCTGATATTGCCCGCCTGGTTCGCCTTGCCTATCCAGCCACACCGGAAAATGTGATAGAAAGGTTAGCAGTGCAAGCATTTTTGAATGGACTTCGGGACCACGAAGCCAGACAAGCATTGACCCTAGCTCGACCGACTCAATTAGTAGATGTACTGGCTCGAGCTTTAGAATTCGAGGCTGCGAAAAATACCTGCAAAGGTCAAGCCAGAGTCCGAATCGTTGATGGAGAATCTAAAGATGGCGGAAACGACGAAAGCCTCTGTAAGAAAGATAATAGAAGAAGTCCTTACCGAAAAAAGACTAGTGAGATGTCGGAAGTGTCGTAAGGTAGGACATGTACAGAGTCGTTGCAAGGAGAGCAACGGAGTCCAGACTTCCTCGCCGGGGAAACTTAAGAAGGCCTATGTAAAGGGACCATCGTCGACCTGTAGCAAACAAGTGTCAACTACCAACGCATATGTCGCTTCGCTACGCAACCACGTTATCAGTGTGTTCGTAGATGGCCTTATTAATAGGAGGCAATTTGCAATGCTGCTGGATACTGGTGCGACGAAAATAGTAATAAGGCCCAACATTGTTTTAGAGACAATGATAAAACCAACAAAATGGCAACTGCGAACAGCGACAGGAGAAGTCCATGGTGAAATAGAGGTTGAAATAACCTTGGGAAACACAACCTTCCTACATCGAGCATTAGTGGCAGACATCGAAGACGAAGTAATCATTGGAATGGACGTCATGAGCTCCAAGGGTTTCCAGTTAAACGTCAAAGATGGAATTCTGCGAGTGAATGACGAAGAAGTGGTGCTTAATGGAAAAGATGACATAATGCTGCGAGCCATCTTAGCAGAGGATGTCAATGTTCCGGAAAGAGCTGAAATCATTATAGATGCTTGCTTAGATGGGAAAGCTAAAGCTGGAACAGTGATGATGTTTGATCCCGAACTTAACGACGGAAATGTAGGCAGAGGAGTCGCACTGGGGAAGACTCTGTTTCGTGCCAAGGAGATTGTGCCAGTAAGAGTAATGAACCTGAATCATTACTCGGTTGTGCTAAAGAAAGGAACAACTTTGGGCCATTGCTCAACAGTTTCCTCTGTAGTAAGAAGCACACAGCATGCAGAAATGCCACCAGGTAAACTATCTGAGGAACTTGAAAGACTCGTCACCGATTCATCTAAGAATTTGAAACTAAACCAGAGAACAAAATTGAGGGACATCGTTAGAAACTACCAGGATATCTTCGATGTAGGGAATGGCAAAAGAGGACGAACTGATCTGGTGAAACATAAAATTAATACTGGGGACGCTCAACCTATTCGACAGTCGGCGAGAAGACTACCCCTAGCTAAAAGAGAAGAAGCAGACAGGATAGTCCGCGAGATGGAGGAAGAAGGTGTTATTGAACCATCCAATAGCCCTTGGGCTTCTCCAGTTGTCTTGGTTAAAAAGAAAGATGGTTCGACCCGATTTTGCGTCGACTATCGGCAATTAAACCACGCTACAAAGAAAGACAGCTATCCTCTTCCAAGAATAGACGATACACTAGATACGTTGGCTGGATCGAAGATGTTTTCCACCCTGGACTTGAAGAGCGGTTATTGGCAGATGGAACTTGCTAAAGAAGACCGAGAAAAGACTGCTTTTGCCATCGGCTCAGGACTTTATCAATTCACGGTGATGCCGTTTGGACTGTGTAAACATGCTTGGTGTATCTTGATGACATTATCGTGGTTGGAAGATCATTTGAAGACCACGTCAGAAACCTGGAGGAGGTGTTTCGGCGACTTAGAAGTTCCGGACTAAAGTTAAGCCCGAAGAAGTGTCAACTGTTCCAAGAAGAGGTGCAATATCTTCGACATGTGGTTTCCGCAGAAGGAGTAGCTGTTGATAAACAGAAAGTAAAAGCTGTCCAGGAATGGCCGATACCTAAATATATCCACCAGTTAAGAAGTTTCCTGTGGTTATGTACGTACTATCGTCGGTACGTCGCCGGATTTGCCAATATCGCCAAGCCACTTACTAGACTCACAGAGGGGAAGGTGCAGTACCAATGGGACGAGGAATGTCAACGATCATTCGAGACATTGAAAAGAGCTTTGACGAGTGCTCCCATATTAAGTTATCCTCCTTTGCCAGATGGAAACTTCGTATTGGATACCGACGCAAGCAATGTCGGAATTGGTGCTGTGCTTTCGCAGAACCAGGAGGGCCAGGAGAGAGTCATCGGATACTTCAGCAAGACCTTGAGCAAGCCTGAACAGAATTACTGCGTTACTCGCAGGGAACTCCTGGCTGTGGTAAAGGGGGTAGAACATTTCTACAAGTACCTCTATGGTAAAAGATTCCTCCTGAGGACTGATCATGCAGCACTGAAGTGGCAGTTTAAAAATCCTGAAGGACAGGTGGCAAGATGGATTGAGCGGTTGCAAGAATTCGACTTCGAGACTGAACATCGGGCTGGAACAAGCCATAAGAATGCTGATGCTCTATCGAGAAGACCATGCCCTGATGACTGCAAACATTGCCAGCGAGCTGAAGAAAAAGGGGCTGTTCTCTGTAGAACTACCGCTATCAATGACCATTGGCAATCTGCGGAGATCCAAAAAGACCAGAAATCAGATCCAGATTTGAAAGAGGTTATCCGGTGGAAGGAAGAAGACCGCAAACCTACGTGGCAGGAGATTTCCCGATACTCACCAACCATAAAGTCGTACTGGGCTCAGTGGAACTCCCTCATCCTGGAAAATGGACTTCTCAAGCGCGTCCTGGAAACTCCAGATGAAGGAAACGACAAAACAGATTGTAGTTCCCAGAAATAGGAGACCAGAGGTTTTACGAGAACTACATGATGGTACAACTGGAGGACATTTGGGAGTAACGAAAACCCTGGGGAAGTTGAGAGAACGCTTCTATTGGGTAAACTGTCAAGTGGATGTCAAGGACTGGTGCCGGAAATGTACTGTTTGTGCAGCAAGTAATGGGCCTCAGAAGCGTCCAAAAGCTCCCATGAAGCAATATAACGTTGGCAGTCCATTCGAAAGAATAGCCATTGATTTTGCCGGTCCATTTCCTGAATCCGACTCTGGAAACAAGTACATTGTGGTGGTGATGGACTATTTTAGTAAATGGGCCGAAGCGTATGCCTTGCCGAATCAAGAAGCCTTGACCGTTGCTGATGTCCTTGTCAGTCGTTTTGGTGTTCCCTTGGAGTTGCACTCAGACCAAGGTAGAAACTTCGAGTCTACTCTTTTCCAAGACGTCTGCAAACTCTTGAAAATCAATAAAACACGGACGACGGCATTACACCCGCAATCCGATGGAATGGTAGAACGGATGAATAGAACCATTAACTGCTATTTGTCAAAGGTAGTCTCTGACCACCAAAAAGACTGGGACCAGTATCTGCACTTGTTTCTAATGGCATATCGTTCGTCTGTGCACGAGTCCACGGGTCAGACCCCGGCCAGTATTATCATGGGACGAGAATTAAGACTACCATGCGATTTGAAGTTTTGATGTCCCCCAGGAGAAGAGAGCGCAGGTGAAGACTTTGTCAGCCAGCTACGTCAAAAGATGAACGACATCCATGAACGAGTCCGGTTAAACATCGAGAAGGCCAGTGCCCGAATGAAGGAAGCCTACGACATCAAAGCCGAGGGCGGAGGATTCCAAGTTGATGATCTTGTTTGGTTGTATAACCCGCAACGTCGTCGTGGATATTCGCCCAAGCTACAGAGATCTTGGGAGGGGCCGTACCAAATTGTGAAGAAAATCAACGATGTTGTCTACAGAATAAAGAGGCTGCCTCGGGGAAAACCAAAGGTCGTACATTTCAACAGGTTAGCCCCTTATGCCGGAAGTAATGACAGCGAAGATGACCAAGCCCAAGTCTGCAGCATCCAACCACCCGATGACGAGATGACCTTCGAACAGTTTATGGCACTGTACTCTAATGGGCAGAAAGTGCAGCACGACGTGACCACAGAGGAACCCCGAGACCTGTTTGAGGTGCCCATAGAATATGCCCTGGCTCATTGTGTTGCTCGAGATCTCCGGATGTCCAGAGGAATAGCCAAGGTGTTTGCCAAAAAGTACGGCCAGTTCCAGAAGCTACGGGAGCAAGATCCAGCGGTAGGGAAGGTCCTTCATCTCGAAGATAAACAACCAGTGGGTACCAGAGACATCTTTTATTTGGTAACGAAAACATTCTCGCAGGACAAGCCAACATACAGCGATCTTTGGAAGACTCTGGTAGAATTGAGAAATGTGATGATGGAGAAGAATCTGATGAAATTGGCGGTCCCAAAGATAGCCTGCGGGTTGGATGGACTGAATTGGAGGGTGGTGAGAAGTATGATGGAAACAATCTTTCGATTCAGTGGCGTCGACATCCGGGTATGCTGTCTCAGTACTCGCAGCCCAGATTCGAAGACCGTTGACTGTTACTTCCACCAGACTTCTCGTTGTCGAAATGGAGAGTCCTGCAAATATCGTCATACCAGGAAGGATTCTGGGACATTCCGGGACGAAATGGCCTTAAGGAGGGGGCAATGTTACGAGAATTCATCCGACAGCTGGTGCAATCGGCCCTCAACCAATTCATGGAAGGGACATTATTCCGATAAATTCGTGGAACCCGAAATGTTTGTCTCTCAGCCGGCGGACCGCTGCCGTTACTGGGAATTCCATTAAAGCTTCCAAGAACGTGATGGAATTTCCCGATGGTTCGTGGACCTACCAGACAATTCCAAGATAAATGTATAAATAAGAAGAGCTAGCGATAGGAGTTTTCAGTTTTCGTCGATCGTTTGTACAGTTAAGATAAAATGTAAATAGTAGTTTCTGTGAATATAAATTTGTGTAAAAGTAGTGGAAATAAATTAGAGTTAGACTGTGTTTTTAAATAAATCCAAGAACTGAACAGAACCCGAGTGTGAAAATAAAAACATTACAATATAGAGAATAACTAAATAATTTCTTTGATGCAAATATTAAGCAGGAAAAATTATAAAATAAAAAGTTACTTTTTCCAATGCCCTTCTAAAAGATCTTAAAACATTAAAAAACCTACAAGTTAATCAGTGGTTGCCTAAACGACAAGAGACAAGGTCCCTACAATGTCGCTTTACCTATTTGGGGAAACTACAAACGTCAGCGACCTCCAATCGCTAGATGTTGTTCCCCGAGAATGCATTCCAATTTGTGGACTCAAAAATGACGACAAAGCAAGTAGAAATATTTATTAAAGAAGTAATTGTGAAACAAATCCACTGTACCAGATGATGCAAAAGATTTCTATTTATTAATTAGTAACCACTTATCATTTACACTTACGTCATTATATGATACAGTATGGTGAGCTATTTCTGCTATTAAATATATATATAAATATTAAACTTCTAATTCAGATCTCCGTCTGTTATTTTTTCAGAATTTGAGTTTCATTACTTTCAAACATTAAGAATTAATTTATAATGATGACACTTACCGCCCCAGGCTGAAAAAATAAATATTTATGTTGATTGGTTTCACTGATATAAAGTATTCGTTGTTTTGAAAAACAATCATTGATTATTCATTTCTATATATTATTTATTTCTTTTTTTTCAGACCACGTTTTAAAATGTTGGATGATGAATTAGGTAAGCATTTTTCAATTTTTACAATTTGAAAATTTATAATACAGCCCGTTATTATATTGTTTAGTAAAAGATTCCTATCTGTCAGTCGACATTATCATTTATCCCTAGAATAGTAACATCTTTTCTATACTACATAACTGCAGTAGGTAAACTGTCTTCCTTTTCTTGCGTTTCAATAACTTCAAAGCTATCGAGTAGGATAGCACAATGAAAATCGTGACCCGGTGTTACGGAGATTGTATTTTTTGGGATTCCACAACTAAGAAACGGAACATGAGCTAGAGGAGTCGTCTCACCCTGAAAATTAATTAATTAAATGGGAAATTGTAAACTGTACCTTTAAATATTTGAATAAATTAAAAAGGTGGTGGTATGAAGCAAAGGAAAGAGACAAAATATATAGTAAAGACGAAGAGATTCATGAATGAGTACTTAGGGTCCGAATCATCTTATAAGTCCTATGAATTCAGTTTACCGAAATCAACTAGTAGTTAAGGAAGATAATAGATATTTAAAAAGGGAAGTGAAGTACTTATTTTTATTTTTTGAAAAGTACGTGTTAATGATTGATCTTTTAAGAGCGTTACTTCTTTAATTTCCAGATAAAGACAAATAAAAGTAGGTATTTTGAATTCAAGACACTATTGTTTTTCAGAATATTCCCATTGTCAGTCCAGAAATTTTTCATCTACATTTTCTGGGTCATTTGGTCTTAATAGGGGCTGTATGACGGATCGGTAATTTATTACACCTTTTGAATGCTTAAATAGTTAATTGTTTGTTGGGCTGTGTATTCCACCGCACGTACAAAAGTATTAGATACTGGCATCAGCTTAGCTTTTATTCAAAATTCGGAATGTGCCAATGTAATATGTTTGGATTTAAAAAAAATCAACTGATATAACAAGCGTAAATGTAATTATACAGGGTGTTCTGTATATAGGAAATTTAGTGCGGAATAGAATAACATGGATTTAAAAATCTAAAAAATAGTTATATTGGGTGTTCTATAAGCTACATATATACAATGGGGTTGAAATAAAGGGGAGTGGAATTGGTTATAAGTGGTGGTCCAAAAAAGTTATATTGAGTGGGGATATATATTAAGTGGTTAAAAAAGGGTAGAAATTTATAACGTTGGATAAAAAAATGTCCTATATAAGCAGTTAGGATCTTTAAATTATGTTCAGATGATAATAATGTTATGAAATGGGTTGAAGAAATGTGAGAAGCAGTGGAATTCTAGGGATACAGGGTGGTACAAAAATGTTATATTGCGTGTCAAATAAGTAGTTGCACATAAAAGGTTATTGAAATATGAGTAATGTAGAGTTACAATTATACACGGTGGGTAAAAAATGCTAGAAAAATTTTGTTATTAGCAGTTGTATATAGGAACTACCTGAAATATGGGGCGAGGTAAAGTTATAGTTATACAGTGTGATTCAAACAGGGTTAGAAAAAGTTGCAAATGAAGGGTGCTTTAAATGAAGTGTGGAGAGAAATTATACTTTATAATGTTATAAAAATATAGTGTGGCTCATAATCAGTTGCACACATAGGATAGTTGAAATATACGGTGGAGAAGTGTTATAGTTAAGTATTTAAAAAATGTTATATTGGTTGACCAATAAGCAGCAGCTTATACAGGGTTGTTGTAATACATACAAGGTGATTCAAAAAATTGTTGAACAAATTTGTTATATAGGGTGCCTCATAAGCAGTTGCACTTTTGGTGAAATTTATTTTACTGCATTGATGGATTTATAGTTATACAGCGAAGTACAAAAAATGTTATACTGGGTGGCCGATAAGTAGTAGTTAAAACAGGTTGGATAAAAATATTTTGTAGGAGAGAACATGAGCTGTTGCAGATATGCAATATCTGAAACGTGGATCGAAGTAAAATTATAGTTATACAGTGTGATTAAAACAATGTTAGAAAAAGTTGCATATGCAAAAAAAAATTGAAATATAAGGTGGAGACAAATTATACTTTCCAGGGTGGTTAAAAAATGGTTATTTCGCGTTGTCCATAAGCAGTTGCCTAGATAAGATAGTGAGTGGAACAGAGTTGTTGTTAAGTGTTTAAAAATGTTATATTTGGTAGCCCCTAAGCAGGTGAATATACAGGGTGGTTAAAGTATTTTTTCTAGAATAAAATTATGGTTATACAGGATGGTTCAAAAATAAGTTTTAATGTTTGACTGATTGGCAGCAGTATATACAGGATGGTTTTAATGTAGATGGAAGTAGAATTTTAGTTATACAAGGCGGTTCAAAAAACTATTAAAATTGTTATACAGGGTGGCCAAAAAGCAGTTGCAGTTTGCGTAAGTGTTTAAAAATGTATTAAGGTGCCAAACTGTGTTTTTTACATTTGTGACACACCAAGCGATTTCCATTAGGGTGAATTGAAAAGCTTTAAAACAATTTTATATAGGGCATGAACAGGGCATCTTACTATATGGAATACCTGAATAATGGGGCGAAGCAAGATTATAGTTTTAGAATGTGATTAACACAATGTTAGAAAAAGTTGCATATAAAGGGTGATTAAAATATAGTGTGGAGAGAAATTGTACTTTACAAGGTGGCTGAAAAAATATCAGAAATACTTGTTATATAGCGTAGACCATAAGCAGTTGAATAGCTGAAATATAGGGTGGAGTAGAGTTATAAGTAGGTTATATTGGGTGACAAACAGCAGCATATACAGAATGGTTGCACTATAGGGTGAAGTAGAGTTAGTTATACAAGGGGATTAAAAGAAAATTCCAATAAAATTGTTATATAGGGTGGCCCATAAGGACTTGCAGTTGGTTTGAAACATATTCAGGATTAGTGGATTTATAGTTAAGTAGGGTGGCTCAAAAAATACCAGAAATAATTGTTATATATCGTAGACCATAAGCAGTTGAATAGCTAAAATATACGGTGGAGTAGAGTTATATATAGGTGTTAAAAAAAATATATTGGGTGACAAATAAACAGCAGCATATACAGAATGGTTGCACTATATGGTGAAGTAGAGTTTGTTATTCAAGGTGATTAAAAAAAAATCCGATAAAATTGTTATATAGGATGGCCCCTAAGGACTTGCAGTTGGTGTGAAATATATTCGGGATTAGTGAATTTATAGTTAAGTAGGGTGTTTCAAAAACTTTGGAAAAATTGTTATATAGGATAACCCATATGTTTCAGAAGTTATTTCTCATTCTAAAGATTTTTACATTCTGTACGCGGGTGAAACCGCGGGTAACGGCTAGAACTATTATAAAATTGTAAGTTTGTCTGTTTGTTTGTTCGGGCATCACGTAAGAACTACTTAATTGATTTTGCTGAATCTTTTTTTGTTGCGAAGTTTGACTTAAAATCTGGTAGACATTTTATGTCTCTAAATTGACAGAAACGGTAAATATAGCGAAAAAACTTCTACCATGTTGGGTAATTCAATTACTCAATTGGTTCCACCGTACTCACAAAATATTAGATACTGGCATCAGCTTAACTTTTATTCAAAATTCGGAATGAGCAAATGTAACATGTTTCGATTTAACAACAATCAACTGATATAACAAGCGTAATTTTACAGGGTGTTCTGTATATAGGAAACTTTGAGCGGAGTAGAATTACATGGATTTAAAAAATCTAAAAAAGTTATATTTGGTGTCCTATAAGTAGCTGGATATATACAATGTAGTGGAAATAAGGGGACGTGGAATTAGTTATACGGGGTGGTCAAAAAAAAGTTATATTAAGTGGGCCATAAACAGTACCATACACCAAGTGGTTGAAAAATGGTAAAATATTTATACAGTGAATAAAAAATCTTAAAAAAATGTGTTAGGTAAGCAGTTAGGATCTTTGAATTATGTTCATAAGATATAGTTATGAAATGAGTTGAAGAAATGTTAGAAGCAGTTGTTTATACAGCGTGTTTGAAATATAAGATGGAGTGGAATTATAGTTTATGTTGTGGTTAAAAACTAGTTGCATATATAGGATGGTTGAAATATGTAGCGGAGTATAATTACAGCTATACAGGTGGGTTTAAAAAATATTATAAAGTAATATTATGGTCTACAAGCTGTTCCATTTACCGGCTGTTTGAAATATTGGGTGGGGTAGGATTGTAAGGATACAGGGTGATAAAATATGTTATATTTGGTGGCAAAAAAGTAGTTGCATATAAAAAGTTGTTGAAATATAGAGTGGTGTACAGTTATAATTGTACGGGGTGGGTAAAAAATGCTAGACAAATTTTATTATATAGCAGTTGCATATATGGAGTACCTGAAATATAGTGCGCAGTAAAGTTATACAGTGTCATTCAAACAAGGTTAGAAAATGTTTTAAATGAAGTGTAGAGAGAAATTATACTTTAATATGTCTTGAAAAAATATGAAGAAAAATTGTGAAATATCATAGTTCATAATAATTTGCAAAGATAGGATAGTTGAAATATAGGGTGATGAAGTGTTATGATAATTATTTTAAAAATGTTATATTGGTTGACCAATAAGCAGTAGCGTATACACGGTAGTTGTAATACATACAAGGTGATTCAAAAACATGTTGAACAAAATTGTCATATTCTGTGCCCAATAAACGTTTGCCGTTTTGGTGAAATATATTTGGCATTGATGGATTTATAGTTATACAGGGTGGTACAAAAACAATATACTGGGTGGTCGATAAGTAGTCGCAAATACACGGTGGTTGAAATACTGGTGGAGTAGATTTATAGTTAATATATTTTTTTGTAGGATAGAACATGAGCTGTAGCATATATGCAATATCTGAAACATGGATTGTAAGTAAAATTATAGTGCATATAGTATGATTAAAATAAAGTTAGAAATAGCTGCATATAGGATGTGGTTGAAATACAAGGTGGAGACATTATATATTCAAGGGTCTTTCAAAAATGGTTATATATCGTAATCCATAAACAGTTGCATATATCTCACACAGCATGTGTACTATACGTTTGTACAAACAACTAGCAGCGTCTAGGGATAGGAGACGAGTAAAGACATTTAGTTTGAAGGGTAATGAGTTTCGTGTGTCATTAAAATAAGAGGAGTAACTTAAGAAATTATTCTAAACAATTTATAAACGCATTTCTTGAATTGTACAGAGAGTTTTCTTGTTTGTCGAACATATAAGCTAAAGAATATAGTAATAAACATGTTTCAGAAATAATTATTCGTAAGGACTATGGTGATATGGCACAACTGAATTTCAAATCCTGGTAAGATCTTCCTGTAGCCAGAAAACGTAATGTTACAAACCTTTCCTCGCTACTAATTGTTTATCTCATTGTATCCTATTTTTTAATTTGTGAGTAGATACATTTTAAAATCATGTTAAATTGGTTATCATCCATATGTATATAATTTTTCAAATGTGACTTTTCAGAAACTCATTCGGTTAGTAAATTCATATCTGAAAACTGCCCTCTTCGTGTACCAATAGCTGCACATTTTCTTTTCCTATACATATCTACAAATGATTTGTGTGCACGTCTAGGCAGCACATTTGTGTATGATATATCTTAAAAACATCTCGAAGAGATCTTTGGCAGTTGCACTAAACCTTCATACATAGTTGAAGAAACATGTCGCACAATCTTATTAGTGAAAACAAATCCTACGTCTAAACTACCTATTTTGTATTTTGAATAAGTTTGACTAGAATGTTTAAATCAAATACCTACACGTTCAAATAAGTGTGTTCAAACTTATAGATATTTGTATCAGACATCAACAAAACGACAACGAACAGTGTAGGACACACACTTGTACAATTAAATTGTTTGTACAAACAAGTTTCAACAACTTTGAAGGTACGTTTAGGGGCCGCTTAAGTCTGACATGTGTTGGTGGTGGTACACAGAGCTTCAAAACTAGCCACCTAAAATTACTTTTAAAATATCTTTAAAAAAGACAAAAAACACGTTTACACGTATCGGCCACCCTAAGCGGGGGTTCTACACGTTTAAATACAAAGAGTCAAAAGATTGACGAAAAAGAGACCATTTAAAAGAGGTATCAAATGTTACCCCTTTGTATTTATTAAACTTGTAGAAGTGATATTCAACCCGCTTAGGGGCTAAAATTGCACGGTGCAGTCTTTTTCGTTTAAAGAGATTTTAAAATTTATTTTGGGTGGCTAGTTTTGAAATGAAAGCCCTGTACTTTGTGAGGCATATAAGACATTGTAAACACAAGGGCATAGGAAAGCAACTAGTGTCATCATCCGAATAAAATGACATGGGATCCAATAATCTAGAATCCTCGGGAATATTTACGAGCAGTTCTGGTGTGTTACTCGCCCATTTATGAAGTAAAAAACCTCCTTGTTTGAGTAAATGAATGAGGTCCGTTTGCATTTTTTGTGCTGTGAGAAGATCAGAAGCGCCTGTGACAACATCATCCATATAAATATCTTCTAAAAGAACTCTTGATGCTATCTCTGAGGAGTGTTCATCCTTGACTAGCTGAAGCAATGTCCTTAAGGCGAGATAGGGCGAGGATGATACTCCATATGTAATGGTTCTGAGACGAAAATCTTGTATTGTTTCATTTGGGCAGAAACGAAAGAGATACGTTGATAATCCTGATGTTTATCATTTACAAGGACCTGTCGATACCTTTGTTGGATGTCAGCGGTAAAAACAATAGAGTGTAAACGAAAACGTAACAAAATAGAACTAATGTCCTTTTGAAGTTTGGGTCCAACTAAGAGAGTATCATTTAAGGAGAGAGTATTAGAGGTTTTTGCAGAGGCATCGAATACCACTCGTGAGTTTCGTAGTTTTACTATTATGATTGATAACAGCAAGGTGAGGAATATAGTAATAACTCCGAGGAGGAGTCTCTTCTATGACCTTTTCGATGTGTTCTTTGTTGACATAATCTTGCATGAATATTTTATAACTATCATAGAGAGAGGGATGAGCTAAAAGACGTCTTTCCAAGGCAAGGAATCTGCTAAGTGCTAGAAATCGAGTATCAGGAAAAAGAGGTTGGAGATCACGAAAAGGAAGAGAGACAATGTATCTACCACAAATGGTTCGAGTATAAGTGTCAGCGAAAATTTGTTCACATTTTAGATCCACCGGTGAAGATGTAATATAGTGGGGAACTTCCTCTAACTGCCAGAACTTGGCGAGTGTGTTTTCTAGTGTACAAAAAAAGGAGTTCAATTTTGGAACAGAGGCATTGACTTTACCCATAATAATCCAGCCAAAAACAGTATTTAAGGCAACAGGATTGTCTATTCGACTTTGTATTTTTCCATTCTTAAGAATCATCGAGAAGAGATCTGCTCCGAGTAACATATCTATCGGACCAGGGACACCAAAATGTTTATCCGCCAAAATAAGGTTAGAGAATGAGTTAGGGCTTTCAAGAGATGCAGGTACTTGGGGCATATCTCCACAAATCTTAGGTATTACCAGAGCTTCAATATCGAAGGTAGGAGTTGCTTGAAATACAGGCCTTATGGTGGATGAGAGTGCAGTTGAAGTTTTCAAACCCAACTGTCTAAGGCAATCAACACTGGTAGGAAGTTTGTAACGTTTCAAACCTAGTCGACGGGCACATGACTCGGAGATGAAATTTGCTTGACTGCCGGAATCTAATAAGACCCTGATCTTTTGGTAATTTCCAAAAGGATCCAAAATTTCCACACAAGCAGTAGAGAGGAGAACTACCTTTCGAGTAGTAATATCAACCGTAGGTACAGTACAAGTGAGTGTTTGAGAAGTAGAGGGCTGATTTTTTGCAGTAGTGCGAGGAGTGGTATCAAAGTGAAGCAAAGTGTGGTGTTGTTTGTGACAAACCCTGCAGCAAGAAGTGGAAGAGCACTGTCTGCTTACATGTGTGGCACCGAGACAATTAAAACACCAATTGCGCCGCTTCACTATTTCAAATCTATATTTGGGAGGCAAAAGTGTTAAACGTAGGACATTTATAAATTTTATGTTCCTCCTTACAATAACTACATGTGTGTACAATACGAGAATCGGTATAGAGTTCTGCGTTACTGATTGATGCAGTTTTAGAGAACCGTTTGACAGGTTTTACTTGTGAGTGATTCAGAGGAGCTTTAAAACCTTTTTGCAACATAGCGATCGAAGTGTTAGCTTTACAATTTTTCCGGAGAAGCTCATAGAGAGCTTGAGACGTAGGTAATAAATAAACTGTGAGAAATCTTTTTACTTAAGATATTGAAGAGAACAAAGTCCCATGAATCAACGGGAAAGTTTAAATTCTTTAATACAATGAGATTGTCATCAAAGGTGTCTAACAAAATCTTCAAATCATTATCTGAGTTAGCATTATGAGCATCAACAATAGTTTCCCAATGAAGTGTAGCTAAAATTCGTTTATTCTGATATTTTTTCACTAATTTGTCATATACCGCTTTGTAATTAGGAGGAGAAATTTCAAAATGCTTAATTTCCACTAAGGCCGAACCTGAAATTAACGAGAGTAGATATTGAAACTTATCCACCGGTGAATGAGCGAATTATACAAACTAATAAATCGTGACCAATCTTTTATGTTTCCTGTAAACAAAGGAATATTTAACTTCGGAAGCTTCACCTTAGAAGTTTTTTTCTTGTAAACAACGATCGACACTTCTGCCTTAAATAACTCCTCGTAAGTGCATCTAATTGATTAATATTTCAGATCGATATCTTTTCTAATATCTTTTTCTTCCGAAACGTCCGGATTTTCTAAGAGAGGATAATTACTTAAGATATTAGCATGTTGAGAATTAAACTTCGAGTAGAGATCTAACAAATTTTCATAACAAATTTTGAAATTGGCGCGTAAAAATACATCGGTTTTAGCCTTTTCCGCTAAACAAAAGAGTTGAAAGTCTTTCAACCGATAAATCCCGGAGTGCTTTGGCTTGGTCAATTCTTTTTTGGGCAGCCGCCCCCATCTTATTTACTTAAATCAGAAATGAAAGCGATATTTTTTACACTGTGTTATAAAAAACCGAAAACAATAACAAAAAATGAGAAGCAGAGAAATTGAGTTAATTTTACAAATTCGATGCGGTTGGTTTTAAATAGTCTATTTCCATCAAAGAGAGAGAAAGAGAGCAATGACCAGTGAGAGAATAAAACAAAATATTCAACTACAACAAACTTGACCTATATTTCTACCGAGAGAATGAGAGAGATTTGAAAAATCCGATTATCCGAATACAAACAAACTCTAATTAAGTAAAAACAAAACTATATCCACTATATGCTAATGACAAAATATTAAATTTTCCACAAAAATGAGCGAGAAACAATTAGCGAAATTAAAATAAAATAATTTGTCTTGTAGCAAATTTAATGAAACGTATCCTTTTGATGTTTACAATTTATTTAGAGCGCAAAAAACAAGTAGAGTTTTAAAACGAGATTCTACGTTGATATTTTACTTAATTAAGGATTTTTACCGATCGCAAAAATGCGTACTATTTATCTAATAAAAGCAGTGCAAATTCGAGCTCGAAGTGGCCAATGAAATGGAATGGGGGTTTAACTTTGATATGTTGGTAACAATTTAAAAGAACGATCATGCCAGAGTACTTACGTTTGTCTTTGCTTGCTCTGATGACCGCTCTGTAGGCGAAGTGGACTGTATGTTGAGAAGCTGACCCGCACTGCCATTTAGTGAATTTTACTGTGTCTATTTCACGACCGGTCGGATTTCACTAAAAACTACAACAATGAAGAACTAGAGAGTACTAGTCCTTTTACGAGCGAGAATGTCTATACCGTCTCAGACGGTGGTTTAAGCGACTCTGGCCATGAGTGTTTGCGTAAAAATCACCCACAAAAACAAAATAAATACACTAATCTACTAATAAATGTTAATGAATCCTCAACAGAATGAAATATCTCACAGAAATATTTCTGTAATATCCCTATGTCCATGACAAAACATCGACTGAAATATTTCACGAAATCTTAAAACATTCCGTGAAATATTTCAGGAGAATTTTAGTCGTGAATATAGTAATATTTTGGGAAAATTTTTCAAAAGATACTTTAGACATCAAATATTTTAACACTATTTTAAAATATTTAACTGTAATATTTCTGAAATATTCGTATGCTCACGACAAACAAATCTTTTGAAATATATCATGAAATATTACAATATATTTCATGAAATATTTCAAAAGGTTTTTTGTAGCGAAAATACGAAGAATTCTGAAATATTTTATGATACTTCAAAACAAACATGAAATATTATACAAATATTTTTAAATAGTTCACTAAAATACATTTAAACTATTTCTATATCTACAACAAAGGATCTTTTGAAATATATCTTGAAATATGACACAAAGGTTTCATAAAATATTACAGGAATATTTCATGAATTATTTCAAATGGGTTTTTGTCGCGGAGATAGCAATATTGGTGAAATATTTCAAGAAATATTTTGAAATGTTTCAAATCAAACCAGAAATATTGCATAAATATTTTAGAAATATTTCATGCTGTGTGGGTATAAGATAGAGAGTGGACCAGAGTTATAGTTAAGTGTTTAAAATTTTTATATTTAGTGGCCCCTAAACAGATGCACATACAGGGTGGTTGAAATATTTTGTAAAGTTATGGTTATACAGGGTGGTTCAACAATAAGTTGTAATGTTTGACAAATTGGCAGCGGTGTAAACAGGATGGTTTTAATGTAGATGGAAGTAGAGCTAGTAATACAAAGCTGTTAAAAAAGTAGTTGAATAAAATTGTTATATAGGGTGGCCAATAAGCAGTTGCAGTTTGGGTGAGAGTTTAAATAAAAGTTTGGTGGTACGGTGCAAAACTGTGTTTTTATATTTGTGACTCGCCAAGGGTTCCATAGGCATTTCCATTAGGATGGATCAAAAAAATGTTATATAGGGTAGACCATAAACAGTTGCATTCTACTATATGGAATGTCTGAAATATGGGGAGAAGCAAGATTATAGTTTTAGACTGTGTTTAACACAATGTTAGAAAAAGTTGCATATAAAGGTTGATTAAAATATAGAGTAAAGAGAAATTTTTTAAAAATCAACTGATATATGAAACAATATTTTACAGGGTGTTTTATATATACGAAAATTAGAGCGGGGTAGAGTTACATGGATTTAAAAAATCTTTAAAAAACAGTGATATTAGGCGGACTTGAAGCAGTTGCATATATACAATGTGGTTGAAATAAGAGGGGAGTGGAGTTGGTTATACGGGGTGCTGGAAAAGAGTTAAACAGAGCAGGCCATAAATAATTACATATACCAGGCAGTTGAAAAACGGGAGGATATTTATACAGGGTGGATTACAAAATGTTATATACTTTGTCTCATAAATAGTTGCAAATAAATGTAGTTGAAATAAGGGTAGAAAGGATTTTATTGATTCATGGTGGATAAAAAAATCTTAGAAAAATGTGTAATGTGAGCAGTTAAAATATTTAAATTATCTTCTTGAGTTATAGTTATGAAACGAGTTGAAAAAGTGTTGGAGCCAGCTATTTATAAGGTGTTATTGAAATATAAGATGGACTGTAATTATACTTTATAGGGTGGTTAAAAAAATGTTTAACATCCACAAGTCGTTGCTTATATAGGATGGTTGAAATATGTCGCCGAGTAGAATTACAGTTATACAGGTGGGTTTAAAAAATATTACATAGAAATGTTATGATCTACAAGCTGTATCATATACAGGACGGTTGAAATATAGGGTGGAGTAAAATTCTAATAATAAAAGGTGGTACAAAAATGTTATATTGGGTGGCCCATAAGTAGTTATATATACAAGGTTAAACTATAGGGTACAGTAGAATTATAATTATACAGGGTGGGTAAAAAAATGGTAGAGAAACTCTGTTTTATAGGGTAGAACATAAGCAGTTGCATATATGGAGTAGGTACCTGAAATATGGGGCGAAGTAAAGTTATAGTTACAGAGTGTGATTCAAACAAGGTTAGAAGAAGTTTCAAATGAAGGGTAGTTAAAAAAATATGAGGAAAAAATGTAAACTAGCGTAGCTCATAATCAGTTGCACAGATAGGATAGTTGAAATATGGAATGGACTAGAAGTATAGTAAAGTATTTAAAAACCGTATATTGGGTAAACAATAAGCAGCAGCAAATACAGAGTGGTTGTAATACAGGTTGAAGGAGAAGATATACATACAAGATGATACAAATTTTTTTAACAATATTATATAGGGTGCCCCATACGCAGCTGCAATTTTGGTGAAATATGTTGGGAATTAATTGATGGATTAATATTTATAGGTAAAAATTGTGGGCCAAAGAATGTTGGCCGATAAGTAGATACAAATACAAGGTATTTGAAATAGAGGGAGGAGTAGATTTATAGTTAAAACAGAGTAGATGAAAAAATATGGCGCGAAGTAAAATTATAGTTATACAGTTTGATTAAAACAATATTGCAAAGGGTGTTTGAAATAAAAGGTAGAGACAAATTATACTTTCCAGGGTGTTTTAAAAGATTTCAGAAAATGATTATATTGCATAGTCAATAAGTAGTTGCATGTATAAGAGCATTGGAATATAGAGTGAAGCAGAGTTATAGTTAAGTGTTTTAAAAATTGTTACATTTGGTGGTCCCTAAGCAGATGCATATACATACAGGGTGGTTGAAATATTTTGTAGAGTAAAATTATGGTTATACGAGATGGTTCAAAAACTGATAGACAAATAAATTATAATGGTTGACTCATTGTCAGCAGTATAAACAGGATGGTTTAAATATAGATGGAAAGAGTTTCAGCTATAAAAGGCGGTTCAATAAAAAAAATGTTATATAGGGTAGCCAATAAGCAATTATAATTTGAGTCAAATATGTTAGGGTTTGGTGGATTTATATTTATACAGGGTGGTACTAAAATATTATACTGGGTGGGCGATTAGAAGTTGCATATACAATAGTTGAAATAGAGGAATGATTAAAATTATAGTTATACAGTGTGATAAAGAGAATGTTAGAAAAAGTAGTATAAGAGGGGGTTAAAATATAAGCTGGAGAGAAATTATACTTTCCAGGGTGACTCAAAAAAATATAAAAAAAATGAATGGATAAAATAGTTGTAATATATAGTGGTGCAGAGTGATAGTTAAGTGTTTAAACAATGTTATATTTGGTAGTAGTACGTAAGCAAAGCATATACTACAAGGTGATTGACATATTTTGTAGACTAAAATTATGGTTATTGACTAATTGGCAGCAGTATAAACATGATGGAAGTAGTTACAATTATTCAAGACGGTTAAAAAAATTGAATAAAATTCTTATATAGGATGGTTAATAAGTAGTTGCAGTTTTGTAGAATTATGTTGGAGATTGGTGAATTTATAGTTATACAGAGTGGTACTAAAATGTTATAATTTGTAGTTGTATATACAAAGTGCTTCAAATCGAGGGCGAAGTAGAATTATATAGTTGATAAAAAAATGTTATTTTTTTATATAGGATATATCATGAACAGTTGCGTCCTACTGTGTGGAATAGCTAAAATATTGGGTAAAGCAAAATTATAGTTATACAGTGTGTTTAACACAATGTGAGAAAAAGTTGCATATAACGCGTGTTTAAAACATAGGGTGGAGAAAAAGTTTACTTTACAAGTTGGCTCAAAAACTTTTCATAAGTAACTGTTATGTAGCGTAGACCATAAGCAGTTGCATAACTGATAAAGGGTGGACTAAAGGTATAGTTAGGTGTTTAAAAAATGTTATATGTGGTGACAAATAAACACTAGCATATACACTAAAGCGTAAAGTAGAGTTACAGTTAAACAAGGAGGTTAAAAAAATGTCGAATAAAAGTGTTATATAGGGTGGCCCATAAGCACTTGCAGTTTGGGAGAAATATATTCGGGATTGGTTAAATTATTGTTACGTAGGGTGGTTCACAAGTTAGAAAAAGTTGTTATATAGGATACTCCATGTTTCATAAGCTTTATCTTTTTGCACAGGATTGTACATTCCATACGCGGATGAAACTGCGGGTACCGGCTAGTCGAAAATAATAAAGATCATTGTTCGTGATTTAATTCCATAGTTCCACGTTTTTTCATATCCCGAAATTAAAGCTCATCTTATGTGAATAAAACCAGTTTAAACGTTAAAAGAAAAACCGTCCAGGACCAATAAGTGCTGCGAAGAGTGCACAAAATGAAATAGCCTTATTATTATTTGATTTGGACATTGGACATCAGTCATACAAATGAGGAAATTGTATGACCCTACTGTACAATAACTAAAAAATACATGTTGTACTAACAAAGAAGTGGCAAGCTTTCCTGGATTTATTATATCTGAACAGAGTTTGATACTTCAACAGAAATGTACCGATAATATTAAATAATTCAATTTTTAATAAAATTTATTCGATCAACTTCTCCTATTGTTTATTTATAAAAACCATGCATTAGTTTAGAAAATAATAAAAAGGAATTGAAAAAATAAATGTGCCCCACTTTGTTCTCTGGGCAACTGTGGGGTTACCAGGTATAAACAGGTATGTGTTAATAATATACCCTCTTCAGTTACTTAATCGAAAACATTTATCAAAAAATCAAAAATCATATCAACATTTTTTTGTTCATACATACATTTATCAATAGCAAAATAACTCAATAAAAAATTATAATGTATAAACCTATTCTGATTCTGACAGAAGTGCCTACGTCCAATTCTAATTCATGGTTTTCTTTTTCCTTTGAGTATATCCTCAACTTGTCAATGGTGTTTGTTGGGTCCCCTACGAACCATGTCAAATAGCCATTCAAAATATAGGATTTCTTCCTATAATTTTGTAAACAAACTGATTTCCACGAACTATTCGCTCCATTGGCGATGCCAATACTCCACGAGAAAAAAAATGTCTTCAGGAATTTACTGACCTGTATGGGATCAAGCATTGTTATAACATCACTAGATATCAGCTGTTCCAAAAAAAAATAATTTGGTCAAGTGCGAGTTGGACTCGCATACTTAGGGTTCCGTACCACCTTCAAGATTCGAATATTCCAGTTTCAGACAAGCAGGGAATGAGTGCATTTTCTTATACTTACCCTTATATCTTTTAAAGGAAGCGTTTTAAATTTATAAAAAATATCCACACATAGACTTTTTATTTTATCTGCTTTAGGATTCGCTTGATTTTTATCACAATACATATGTATTTAATTTTCTAATTTGGCCCCCAAAAAGTAACATTAGAGTTTTATTTTACTAATAAACCTTTCAGAAATGCCTTTTATAATCTACTGTCTGATTTTTGAGGCTCTGTAGATTGGAAGAAAAACGGCAAAATAGGTCGAAGTTTAAATTATAAATTATTAAATCTGTTCTTCAAATTATTTAAAAATGTAAATAAAATATATTTTTCAAATTTTAAATAGTGTAGTTTCTAAAGTGGGAATTAAGTCGATGTTTAATATTTTTAATATCTTTTATACAAATGATTTAAAAATATGATATATTTGTAATTCACATAATGAGCCTTTTATCTGATATATTACATGATGCCTTTGAAAAATGAATCTTTATTTTCCATTTAATTGTATAATTTGTGCCTAAAATTACTATGGGGGTTTTCTAGTAATTTATTTTCCGTTTAATTCTATTATTTGGAGGCCAAATAATAGAATTAGGTATTTTTTTCATATTTTTCCTATAAACAAAAAAAATGAGGTCTTAGAGTATGGGGAATAACGGGGAGAATGGGTAATTTTTTTAAAATATTTTTTTAATATATTTTAAAATATATTAAAAATGAAAAAAATATATTTGTACCTATTCGTCATAATGAGCCCTGGGATTTGATACATTACATGAGCCGTTAGAAACAATTATAATTTTTTATTTTCCATTTAATTCTATAATTTGCCCCCCAAAATGAATATTAGGGGTTTCTTCTTATTTTTCCAGTAAAGTTCAGGTGAGGGGCTATTCTTCCAGTTTTTCAAAATTTTTCAGCTTATGGTTTCGGAGATAAGGGGGGGAATGGGTAACATTTTTTATATTTTTGTTAATATCTTTTAATAAATTTATTTTATAAATATAGAAAAAATATATTTGTTTTCTTCATCATGAGCCCTTTTATTTGATATATAATATGCTGGGTTAGAAACAATTTTAATTTTATATTTTCCATTTAATTCTATAATTTGCCCCCCAAAAAAATATTAAGGTTTTTTTTATTTTTCCAGTAAAGTTCAGGTGAGGGGCTATACCTACATTGTTTTTTCAAAATTTTCCAGCTTATGGTTTCGGAGATAGGGGGGGTAAAATTTTTTATATTTTTGTTAATATCTTTTAATTGATTTATTATAAAAATATGAAAAAAAAATATATTTGTTTTCGTCATAATGAGCCCTTTCATTTGATATATAACATGATGGGTTAGAAACAATTTTAATTTTCCATTTAATTCTATAATTTGCCGCCCCAAAATAAATATTAGGGTTTCTCCTTAATTTTCCAGTAAAGTTCAGGTGAGGGACTATAAATCCATTTTTTTTCAAATATTTTCAGCTTATGGTTTCGATGATAAGGGGGGGGATGGGTAATTTTTTTTATATTTTTGTTAATATCTTTTTAATTAATTTATTTTAAAAATATGAAAAAAATATATTTGTTTTCGTCATAATGAACCCTTTCATTTGATATATAACATGACGGGTTAGAAACAATTTTAATTTTAATTTTCCATTTAATTCTATAATTTGCCCCCCAAAATAAATATTAGGGGTTTCTCCTTAATTTTCCAGTAAAGTTCAGGTGAGGGGCTATACCTCCATTTTTTTTCCAAAATTTTCCAGCTTATGGTTTCGGAGATAAGGGGGGGGTTTGGGTAATTTTTTTTATATTTTTGTTAATCTTTTAATTTATTTATTTTAAAAATATGAAAAAAATATATTTGTTTTCGTCGTAATGAGCCCTTTCATTTGATATATAACATGATGGGTTAGAAATAATTTTAATTTTATATTTTCCATTTAATTCTATAATTGGCCCACCAAAATTAAAAGTAGAGGTTTCTCCTTATTTTTCCAGTAAACTTCAGAACCTATAAATCTATTTTTTTTTCAAAACTACGTTTTATAGTTTCGGAGATAAGGGGGGGGGGATGGGTACATTTTGGTATATTTCCGTTAATATCTTTTTAAATATATTTTTTTAAATATGAAAAAAATATATTTGTGTTCCTCAGAATGAGACCTTTCATTTGATATATTACATGATGCGTTTGACAATTTTTTATTTTTAAATGTTTATTTAATTCTATAATTTGCCACCCAAAATTAACATTAATGATTTCTCCTTAATTTTCCTGTAAAGTTCGGGCAACGCTCTATATTTCCTTTTTTTTCAAAATTTTAGGCTCAGTAGTTTTGGAGATAAGGGGGGGAATGGGTAAATTTTGGTATATTTGTTAATATCTTTTTAAATATAGAATATTAAAAAAATATATTTGTGTTCCTCTGAATGAGACCCCTTTCATTTGATATATTACATGATGTTCTATAATTTGGGTATTTTCCTGTAAAGTTTTATATTTCCTATTTTTTTCAAAATTTTAGGCTCAGTAGTTTCGGTGATAAGGGGGGCGGGGGGGATGGGTAAATTTTGGTATATTTTCTTGATATCTTTAAATATTTTTTTAACATGAAAAAAATATATTTGTGTTCCTCAGAATGAGACCTTTCATTTGATATATTACATGATGCGTTTGAAAATTTTTTTATTTTTAAATTTTTATTTAATTCTATAATTTGCCCCCCAAAATTAACATTAATGGTTTCTCCTTAATTTTCCTGTAAAGTTCGGGCAACGCTCTATATCTCCTATTTTTTTCAAAATTTTAGGCTCAGTAGTTTCGGAGATAAGGGGGGGGAACGGTCGATTTTTTTAGTTTTTTCCCCCAGAAGTACCCCTAAAATCAATTTTTTTTATTTTACGATATGTACTCCTGATCGGGTCACCAAACTATACATTGATACCAAATTTCAACCTCTTCCGTTCAGTAGTTTAGGAGAAAATTGCTGTGATGTGACAGAGGCAGAAATCTGGAGTGATAATATTAGAGTATCCGTATATTGTATATACGGAACCCTAAAAAACAAGCAACATGCACTGAGCATTTTATAAAGACTCAAATCAGATTTCACCATGCTCAAACAGAAAATTTTACACACAATCTATGTAAATTCAATGTGATTTCATGCAATCGATGTATACTGCGTCCACCTAAATCCTGACGATTGTGGTTGGTTTTTTGGATGGCTCCTCGAAGTTTTCTTGGACTTCCGTCGTCTTGAAATGTTTGATCTCGCAACGGTTCTATAGCTCTGTATATGCTATCGTCATCAGGTGAATGATGATGATCATTCACCTGATGACCTTGAATCCAATATTTCAACTATGAAACACGCTTATACTTACTATCTGAAAAATCTCCTTTATAAAGAACTCGCTTAATCATTGTATGTTGCTTGGAGTTGCGTATTTGACACTCTTCAACTCTCGCGCTGAACATTTACATCTAAAATCTAATCAAACATGGATTCAGTCACCTTTTTTGATTAGGCAACCTAATAAATGCGGTTGGATTGAGAATAAAATAAGTGTTCATTTGGTATGTAATTTTATTAAATACTAATAACACATCTCATCTGTTTATACCTGGCAACTCCACAGTTGAGCACAGGGGAAGGTACGCAACTTTTTTTTTCAATTCCTTTGCGTATATTCTCTCAAATAATCTAAACACATCTCATCTGTTTATACCTGGCAACTCCACAGTTGAGCACAGGGGAAGGTACGCAACTTTTTTTTTGTAAATAACCAATCACAGAAGTTGATCCAAATAATTTAATTACATATTCGATATTATTGGTAAGCGATTTAGCTAGGCAACCTATTTGCCATGTATCAATGTGTATATTATCTGACTTTTTTTTCATTAATAAATAAGAGATGGGGGGATATATTTCTTATACCAGATGTCGCAGTATTTCCATTTCTGAAGAGAAAATAACATATTATGCATAACATTATACCTTTGATGAAATCTATATGTCAAGAACTTGAAGAAAACCGAGCACATTCCCGCGATTAGTATTACATGGAATACTTAATGAATACTTAATGTAGCAAAAATTAACTCATAAATTTAGGGGTAGACCCAATTCGGAAAATATGTCTTCCATTTAATGTATTCAAATTTTAAGTTTTTTTTACCCCGATAATATTTCATATTAAGCATAAATAATTCCGGGATTATAATTCGAGAAAAAAAACGGTTTCTTTATACTAATGATTTTTATTCTAATTTTTAAATCAAGGTTTGAGGTAGTTCTTTAATAAGGCACACGAAAAAAAAATTAACTACACCTATTTATTATTAAGTCTCAATAATTTCATGTCAATATTCCAGGGTATTACTTTCGAAATTTTCATGGCACTGTTGTAGGGTAAATAATAATTTGCATGTTCAATTATTTTCAAACATAAAAATTCAATTTACAATGAAGACGCTTTTACCGCCCCAGGTTGAAAGAAATATATGTTGATTGGTTTCGCTGATATAATTTTTTTTTTTTAGGACTAAACCTATGTTTGTTTCTATATAGTATTACTCTTTTGTTGCAGAGAGCGTGTCAAAACTGTAAGGTATTATTAGGTAAGTTTCGCAATTTTTAACGTTAAAATTTCTTTTTATAAGTTCATTATTAAATCTCTAACATGGTTCTAATTTAAAATTTTTGACTTATAGATTTTAATGTCTATCATCAATTTTCCTTGTCAGAAAAAAATTAGACTTTTCACATGATGACATCTTTTCTACTCTAGAATACAATGATAGGAGTAAATATTAAGCTCAACAGGTCTGACACATATTTACAATTTCAGTATATATATCTCGTAAGGTATATCGTTTTAAAGCTGATTTATTGTTAATTCCAGATTACATTACCGAGGTTTAGAGTTGCAGTTCAGCAAATTTCAAAGACAAAATTAAGGTCAGTATTTTATTATTTAATTTTCTCTCAACCGACTTACCGCACACAAATCCGCCCGCTGTTTCTATGTTATAGAGTAGAAAAGCGGTGTGCTCGTTGTGGGTGCAGCGCATTCTTTCTAAATGGCGTCGAGGTTACTAAACATGTCTTCCATTTCAAGCCGCTCAATACATACTCTTAACCTCTCGAACGTAGCGGGTGCATTAAATAACTCAAACGGCCTGACAGTGAATTGAAATAGTCCTTTACTTGTGGAAAACGCTGTCTTGATGTCTGTTCTCTGTAGCTTTCGTGAAGTCCAACCTGTCAAAATTCACTATAGTTTTAGGGTGGAGAACCAACGGGACCCTGTAGTGTGGTCAGAGTGTCTTTGATTCGGGGTAGTGGATCTTTCTTCATCACATCGTCCAATTTCCTGTAATCCACGCAAAACCGTTGGTTCGATCCTTCTTTTTCACTAAAACAACGGGAACAGGCGATGGGCTGATGGATGGCTTAATAATTCAGTTTCGTAACATAGACTCGATATTTTCCTCAACTGCCTACTACTGGTAGTCGCCTAGGTGGTATTCTTGTTGGTTGAGCCTTCCCAGTATTCTGTGCTGTGTATTCGTACGACTGGTAGTATGATCCTATTAAATATTTGCCAGTGACTTCAAGATAAACTGCCTGGCCTTCTGCTGATTCTCCTGGTGTAAGGTGTATCAAATAGATGTCTCTTCTGGTTTTAACTAGACCCCCCAGCCAAGTACTCATGAGCTAACTGTACGGGCTCCACCATTCCAACGCAACTCCCAGGATTTATTTGTCGCTGCCCACGAATTATTTGTTCCGTACGACCCAGAATCGAAGAACATTATTCTCGGGTCGAAGATGTAAACCCATAGTGGTTAATTAGGTGCATACCCAGTATAAAATCATCCTCGATATCCGGCAATAGCCGCGACTAGGACCCTGTGCCGAATTCAGTTGCCCCCTATCTGTAGCACTAAATCTGCCTCGCCCTGTATTGGCATGAGCTTACCGGTGACTATTCTTAGCTGGATGTTAGACAGCGTTTATCCATTTATACTGACTGGCTGGTAACCTCACAGTGCAGTCACGTTAGAGCTGCCCTGTACATTTAAACCGATAACATGCAACCCTGGTTCCTTGTTTCTGTCTTGCCTCAATTATTTTGTTCATTCCTTGTAGAACTACCCGAAAAGTCGGCCCTGATTCTTCTTGACTGACTGAAACTGCTCATACATTCTATTTGGATATTTTCATGATGGTCACCACTTCCAAAGCACGCCGCAGAACTTCATTACTATTCCTTATAGGTTTAACATCTGCTGGTACGTATGGATACGCATATTGTTAAACAGCTAATGTCGGCTTGAAGCTGTTGTAAACGTTCTTCAGGTTTTTGTGTTTTCCCTCTCAGTTGCACCTGATGTACTTTGTTAAGACAACTTTTGTTTTACCATTTACGATGTTATAAATGTTTCTTTTAGTATTGTATATTAAGAGAACTTTTTTCTATCATTTTAATTTTGCTACTTTAATTTATGGGGCTGTATATATATCACAATATAAAACTTTTCTCGGACATATATATATATATATATATATATTCATGTTTTTATTCATATAATTCATCCGGATGTGATCTGTGATAACTCTGGCACGACGTTTACTAATGCAATATTCTTTCGACCTAGCGTTTGTTATGCGGTACGTGGCATCGTATTTGCCTCTGAGCTTTTCAAAAATATGGGTTAAAGTGTCAAACGAGCATTTACGCTACATGAAAAGTTGGCAATAATAAATGATATTGAAAAAGAACCATCTCAATCAAGTGTGTGTTTAAAAATGGGGTTAAGGAAATCCACTGTGTCAAATATTTGGAAGAATCGCGAAAAAAATCAGAGGGATTGGAAAATAAACGATCAAACGTCGCATCCTGAGGTCGATGAAATGTTATTCAAGTGGTTTCCACAAAAAAGGGCAAAAAATATTCCAGTAAGTGGACTAATGTTAAAAATAAAGGCAGAAGCTTTTGGAAAATTAATTGACGAAGACGAAATGACCCTCTGGATGGCTCGACCGCTTTAAAAAATGCATAACATTGTTTGAAAAAATATGTGGCGAGTCGGCTGTGTTACAATAATTGGTGCGTGTTTAGCTCCTGATAAGTAATGCCAATACAGAGGATAACATTTAATGTCGACGAAACTGGGACTTTTTATAAAAGGTTGCCCGATAAAATCCAGAAGTTAAAAGGTGAAACATGTAGTGGAGGGAAAATGTCGAAAGAACGTATCACTGCTATGGTTTGCGCTAATGCTTCTGGAACCGAGAAACGATAATTACTCATTATAGGAAAGTTCCAATATTATGTACGTACATACATATACCTATGTACATACATATACGTATGTACATACATACGTACATATTAAAATTATGGAGACTCCATAAAGTACCAACATCAACAAAAACATTACTATTTTGGACGCTGTGATTTATTAAACCTTTCATGGGACGAAGTTGCTACGCAAACTAATCGAAATTGTTTTCGCCACGCCGGTATATTGAAAACAGTTGCCAATGCTGCTATCATGGTATCAGATCCAGAAGATGACCTTCCATTAGCGGAACTACTACGAATAAACAAATTAATGTCTTTAAATGATTTTGAGGAATTCGTAAATGTCGACAATAACGTTGCTGTAAGAGAAGAATTGCCTGTCACAGATTTGGTAAATCAAATACTCCAGAAAGAAAATTTGAGAATATGGAACAAGATGATATCGAAGGAGAACCTGGGGTGACTACAGAAGAAGCTCTTAGCTGTGTTCAAACCTTACAACGCTATTGCCTTCAGCAAGAAGGCAGCATTGAAATGTTTTCAAAATTAAATAAAGTTAAACTTATTTTGCCGAACAATTATATGAAAAAAACAATAAAATGCAGTTTTTCTATCATGTAAGTTGTTTAATTCCCATAAGATGAACACTCGGGTATAGTGAACTATATCTCTTTGTTCACTCGAGTCCATTATATGCGGATTTCACTGTACTAAACTCTTAGATATCCACATACAGGTAAGCAATACACTCCACCCGATAATATGGGATAAATTTGATGAGATTAGCGAATTTAGGGCCGAAACGAATGCAGAGTTGACAACAATGCAACAACAGACAAAATTTAATAAATATAAGCTCCAACAGAAGCCCAAAAACGAATTTTTCTCGGAAAATAACAGTCACAGTCTAACCTCACGGCAATTGGAAACGAATAAAACCGTTTATAACTTATCTTCGGCCCAATTGAACTCGTCCCTTAATTGGCGTGTTGGCTAAGGGATTCAATTACGCTATTGCTCCCCCTCACATACCAACAGAGAGCATAATATGTGGCGTGGAAAGAGCAGTTTAAAAATTAGATGCGAACACCGCTGAAATAATTAGATGTGCCACATGTTCTAAGAAAGTCTAAACCACCCAAAAGGAACTTATCTATAGAAGAAAATGAGGCCTTGAAACAACTTCGCCTCAACATTGTCATTCTATCTGCTGATAAAGAAAATGCGACTGTAATTTTAGGTACAGCGGATTATTCAAACAAAACTCTAACATTGCTAAAAGATCCAGCATATAAACAAATTATTACTGACCAAACTACTTATCTGGAGAAAACAACCAATGCCAAAATCCAAGCAAGTAGCATCGACAAAAATCTCCAACTGCAACTCATTCCGCGTGAAAAGTCATCGAGTTCTCCGAAATTCTATGGGTTGCCAAAAGTACATAAAGAAGGTGCACCTTTGACGCCAATAGTAAGCTCAATTGGATCCCCAACACAACAGCTAGCCAAATACCTAGCCCAACAACTTCAACCGTTTGCAGATGGGGCAGACTCATATGTGAAAAATTCGACACATCTCATCGAAATACTTAGAAAAACGGTCTTACAACCAGCGTGTCTTCTTGTAAGTTTTGACGTAGTGTCCCTTTTCACCAACATCCCTATCGACGAAGCCTTGGATATCATAATAGAAAAATACAAACCACCTCAACACCTTGTAGACTTAACAAGGCACTGTCTGATGAATACCTATTTTGTTTACGAGAACCAACGATACAAACAAGTGGAAAGAGAGAGCTCCAATGGGATCGCTCATCAGTTATAGCGAACCTTTTTATGGAGAACTTTGAGGAGTTGGCACTAAGAACAGCAACTCTTAAACCCAGTTTATGATTGCGATATGTGCATGATACATTTTTGATTTGGCTTCATGGGAGGGAACACCTCAACACATTTTTAGACCACCTTAATGGCATCCATCACAGAATAAAATTTACCATGGAGGTTGAAGCCATCAATTAACTGCCATTCCTTGATGTTCTCATAAATAGGAAGGAAGATGGAAGTCTTGGCCATACAGTATATAGGAAAGCAACTCACACCAACAGATACCTTCATGCTAATTCTCATCACCACCCAGCCCAACTACAAGCCGTCGTCAAGACTTTTAGTAACCAGATCACAAAGACTAGTTGACAGGACAAAACAAAATCCATTGCGGAACCCGACGTCACACCGAATAGACTTTGAGAACACCAGAGTACTGGCAAATATAGAACACCCGAAATCTAGACTCCTAAGAGAGGCAATTAAAATAGTGAAGACACCTCACAGTCTAAACGCACGCAATGAAATCCAAAACTTATCAATTTTTTGGAAAATTCTATTAAACACTGTACCGGCCCGGACCCGTCCTATAACAACTCAACCTGATATAACAAATCAGCAAGCGGGAAGCGTGGCCACTGAGCGCCAAGGGCCAATCACTCGCAGCCGTTCACGGTGCCAACCGATAGGCGCCGAGCCGCGACTATATAACAGCGCGCTCTCTCTCCTGAAAATCTTAGTATTCGAGTAACTAGAAGCGAAAGCAGAAGGCTACGAGAATTATGCGAACCGACCTGAAGAGGGCAGATGTGACTCTGCCGAAACGTCGTCATTTTACCATCGATCCCGGCAGGGATTAGTTATCAACTACACGGATGAATTCCCGGAAACCACCTAAAACATATAGTGCCCATAAAAACTTTAGACAAATATATATATATATATATATATATATATATATATATATATTTATATTTATAAAGGCGGTTGATAGTAATCTTACAGTCGTCAATAATGGGCATGAAAGGCTTACGACACCACTTAGTAGGTGGTCAAAATCCATCTTACCCCCTGGGATTTATATGGTTCAATTGCCTAACCCAGCAAAGTGCATTTCAGTTACTGTAACTCGTGGAATTGATGCCTACAACATTTTAATATGCCCAATAGAATTAAAACTTTGTGAAAATACAAGTATAGGCTGACCGAGGAAGGGATCGCATAAAAAATATTTTGAAATGATTCTGTAAATTTAAGTCGTGTGACAATTCTCAACTTCGCCAGTTGTCAGAAATTGTCATTCGGTACTTTGTATATACACTAGTTCACGTATTGTAAATAAAGGTTGTTTTCGGTTTAAATAATTCAACTAAAGTTTGTTTTATTTACCAAAAAATATTTAGACCAACTTAAGTCAGGGTCTCATAGATATTTGCCCATAATAAACAATATCTTTCCATACTTGACTCACGATTTATTTTCATATCTTTTAATACTGAAATCATCCTATGGAAGTTACCTTGTTCATTCACAGGAATAGGCTGCAGGAGTTCTAACGCTAGACCTCGTAGAAATATTACTAAAAATGTAGGCTTTTCTTGGCTATCCCTGTCTGTTAATTGTAGCCACTGCTTCAAATTGTCATTTGAACCACCATCAGTGGATGGTTTTATAAAGGAACCTATGGTTCGTGTTTTGTTATCTTACCATTTGTAAGTGTTGTTGAATGTCGTTAATCACCATTGCCACTTGAGTTTGATTAGTCCTATGTTTGTACTTTGCTTTGAATCATAGTTTTCGCGGAAGCAGTTCTGCATTGGTTCAACGGTAATATTCTGAAAACGCTGTTCGCGGAACAAAATTACTGAAAATGAACCGATATAGGACTTAGTGATCGAATCCCAAATTAACAGATCGACCTATACCGATAACAATAGCAACCTAGAATTGTATTGTGAACAAAATCTATTATAAAATTTCGTGATCTGGATTAACGTAGGCTGGAGTTCGGCGTTCGCGGTAAAGTTATTGGTTCTGAATTCATTCTGAATCGATTCAAACGGTTCTTGCTCTGAAGCAAGAACTTTCAGTTAGATGTTGCCTTAGAGCATATATTCCTCTACGAATCATGCGCTTCAAACTGATTTATAATTTTCTAAACAACTCGCTGTTCGACGTCTGTTTAGTTTAGCTTTCGTTTGAATTTGAAGTTAAGTGGAGTTAGCTAAAATTGCTGCTCTAAACTCTTTTTAGTTTAATATAGAAGAAATGAAAGTGTACAAATTCTGTTAAAATTCATGTTGAAACCTGTTTTGAGAAATTTGTATTTTACCTTGTAAATAATACATTTTCAAATTAATTTGCAGATAAAGGCAGAATTGAGAGATACCCAAAATTAAATCATTGAAATGTAGTATAATTTTTTATAATTTGCTGCAAATTAAGCAATTTCACGCAAAGATCTAGTTGACTTCTTCAAATTATAAATAAAAGCACCTACTCTCTTTAACGTAATTATAGGAATTGTTTACTTTTTGAGCAAGTTGAGAAGAAGTAAGAGATGAGCCCCCAGAGTAAGAAAAAGTATAAATTGAATATTGACAAAAACGTTTTCAGGGATCATCATATGTATTGATTGACAATTAAACTTAGTATTTATGTAATTTAAATACTGTTTGCAGGCGCAAATTGCAGGTCGTCACAAAGAAATGAAAGATTTTTGTGGGCTATTTTGTACAACATATTACAGCAAAGGGTTTAGACTGTCATCTTTCTTCCAGTTACCTATCAAACACACAGCAGAACTATACATTCTTCATTCTAAAATCAGATATGTGAAACAACTTTGCTTTGGCAGTTTTCAGCAGCAACTTAGACAGCTATACTATATTAATTATGAGATATTGCACACATTTTTCACTTCGTAAGGGGTTGTTACATTTTATATAATTTGTCAAGAAATGGTATATTTAAAGTAGTTAATCAATCTGAAGATTCAGAAAAACATATTTTGGAAAATCCAAGAAATCTGGATTTTATTCAAGAGGATGGAGAATTCCCAGATAAATTGAAATTATGGATCAGTTGCAATTACAATTACAAATGTAGGTTTAAATTAAAAAATATTACCACAATCTCTATATAATTTTCAAATATTCTAGACCCCGAAACGTTTGGAATATACAGCAATTTCCTTTAAAGTGTGGTGTTATTTCCCAATAAACACTTAGACATTCTAGTGATACAGTTGTAGTAATAATTTACTAATATATGATGAGTTCTCTTATTTGTATTTATTCAAAAACCATGTGAATAAATGAATCTGTTCAGTGGACCATGGGCATCATCAGCATGTAGTTCACACTAGACTAGATTAACAATCTGAAAGAGTTAAGTAAATGATAGTTAACAGTAGACAGAAAAACAATAACTTGTCCAATTGAAGGAATATAGATCCAAGTAACAACCCTTGAAAATGTGTCTTTATCACCATTTTTCATTTTGCGTCACCCCCTAAGGAGACTTCTAGATCCGCCACTGCTACGCCCACGCATCGGACTAAAACTTACAATTTTTCTACCATCATCAAATTTCGATAAGTACAAAGACTTGGGATTCATTATTATTTATGTACTATTTAGGAAAGAAGCTGTACTTATATAATACAATAAGGACTTTAGGACTGCAGCCACTGACTTCTAATTTTGTTGACAAATTGAAAACTGCTATCAGTATTAATTTCCCTAGTAGTCCTATCACAGGTTTAGTGCATGCCCCTAAATATTTATAGGGTCAGTAATTTTGAAAAGCATGCCTGGATTTTTTGCTATAGTTTGGTCTATATGCCCTTTTGTGGAATCATAAGTGTTATATTTCTAAACAGCTACATGTTAATCAGATATTCAGAATATTTCATAATAATACTGACTCAAAAGCAATTTCTATAAAGTAATATCATTCAGTATTTGAAAATTTAAATTACACCGTTTAACCCATAGAAATTAACAAAACGATTTTTACAGATGACCTGAAACAAAATACTACTTCAATTATTGTGGACCCCAGTGATCCGATTTAGGCACAGAACAAAAATAGAACTAAAAATAATGAACCGATTCTGAATAGATTCAGAACTGTTTCTGCGAAAACCCCTTATATTGAAGTTTTAGAACCACAATTTCATCATTTATTTCTTTGATGTCTGATTTTATGATGAACTGCAACTGCACTCGGGCAGACAATTTCGAGAGAATTCCTTATTTAGTAATGTAAAATTAAACAAGACATATTACGTTTCAAAATTTGTATGTCACTGTTCTAGGATAAATAAGAATTTGCATGTTCAATTATTTTAAAACATGAAAATTCAATTTATAATGATGATTCTTTTACCGCCCCAGGCTGAAAGAACTATATGTTGATTGGTTTCACTGATATAAACAATTCTTTCTTTTTTTTTCGGAATAAACTTTTATTCATTTCTATATAGTATTTCTCTCATATTACAGCATGGATGTCAAAACTGTAAGGTATATTAGGTAAGTTATTTATTCAACTTATAACGGTTAAATGTATTTCATAATGTTGAAATCTACGTTCATAATTTAATTCTTTAACATGGTAACAATCTAAAACCTTTGAGTTAAAAATCTTTATATTTATCAAAATAAAATTCACTGTTTACAAACACAATGAGTAATTCTACAGCTGTTCACTTCTTTCGCTATCGGTTCATCACACATCGCAATATTTAAACTACTCAATTCCCACGACATGTGGCTTTTTATAAGCTAATCGAAGGTACTCGAATTTCGATAATTATTTCAGATTTGTCACAATCTAATCAGACACCTTGTCGAAAGTCGCTTTTTACATCAATTGAAATTTCGGGATAGCGGTTGTGTTGCTCTCTTTTATTTCAGTCGGTTTTTATGTTATTTTTATCGAAACGATTAATTTTGGTTTCTTTTTCTTTCATTTCAATAATTTTTCTTGTTAGGGAAAAAATTGCACTTTTCACATGATGACATTTTTTCTACTCTAGAATTCGATGATAGGAGTAAATATTAAGCTCAACAGGTCTGACACATATTTACAATTTCAGTATACATATCTCTAAGGTATATCGTTTTAAAAGTGATTTATCGTTAATTCCAGATTACTTACCGCGGTTTGAAGTTTTAGTCCAAGAAATTTCAGACATGTTTAAGGTGAGTAGTTTTTTATTTAATATATTCCCAACCTCCTTACCCCACACAAATAAGCCGGCCGTTTCTATGTCATAGAGTAGAAAAACGGTGTGCTCGTTGTGGGTACAGCGAATTCTTTCCTGTGTATAGTGTTTCGGATTTGATCTGAAATATCTAAAGGAAGGTCTGAAACATTCCAGCTACTTACAGTTTCAGTTTAAAAACACTAGATTTATACGCACTTTTAATTTACATCATTTTGGTATTGGTAACATAACAAGTGAGTTTCAGATTTCTAAATTGAACTTGTTTCGGGTTTGTTAAGTCAATTCGGACATCCATATCTTACACAAACTGTCAAACAAACATCTGCAAGAACTAACAAAATTAACGAAAAATAATACTGTTGACAATTATTTCTAATAATTCTAATTCAACATGTTTAGCTATGAAGGAATGTTAAAATGGATAGATACATTATAACTTCAACTATTTATCTACTTAATAAATTTGATGATCACGAATTGAAACGATCATTGATCTCTATCTCACCGGCATATATATACATTTTAGGTTATTGTACAGCGCAGATTCAAATGCACCCTTGTGAAAATGATTTTGTCACCTCTCAATAGTTGATAATTGTCTTTGTAGATAAGTTACCTTTCATTCAGATTTAAAGATTTACAAGTTAAACTCTAATAATTATAAATGTATTATATTTTTTGTTTTGTTGCATTAAAAACAGAAATCGTGACGTACTATAAGCTAGAAGTTACGCAGTACTACTTGCCTCCAGCTATAACCAGAGGTTTGCAGATCGATTTTTTTGAAGGAATTCACATTTTTTCCATAGAAATATTTTTTATATTTTATACATTATTTACATACATAATATAAAATGCATACGTAGCGATATAATTTCTTTTGTCCTAATCAATCCGACTCCCCTTCAATAAAAAAATTGTGGTCTTGCTTCCTTCTGAAAGATTTTTGGGGGGTTTATTTTATTTACTTCTTTGAAATTGTTGGAAATGTATACTACATATCCATACACTTATCTTATACTCAATGCAAAGTATTACAGACACATTAAATTCATTCATATTCATATATACGGAGTTCCGAACATGCATTTTTTAATAGTGTCCCATTTTTTTTAAACTATAGTGAGTCCGTTTTTAATACACCAATAATAAGTATTTTAAACGATCGCAAGTATTTGCTGTCATTAATATGATATTATTTTCCAACTGTACTCTTAACTCAAAAACGCTTATGTATTAATAATAAACGTGGACTGTTCGCTCTGAATCTAAACAACAAATAAAAGTAAATAATCTAAATAGGTTATTATGGTGCGCACAAAGTTGATTTCTAAATATTACAAAAGCTATACATCATCTCATTACGATTATCAAAAACGTACTAAGAAATGTAGCCACTAACAGTATTTTCTTCATTGCAGGAACTATTAACAAGCTCAAATATTAATTTGCCAGAGAAGATATCGTCAACAAATGAAACACCTGGTGCTGTCACAAAATCAGTGATCGCCTAGATTGGATTTTAGGACATGGACAAGTTTATGAAGATATGCACGAAGTTTAAAACGTTTCTAGGTATACAACGAGTATATTCTCAGTAATGAGGCTGAATCTGAGTCTGGGGTTGTTAGTCAGATCTAAAATGTTTCTCAAGCCTTAAATTCTATTATGTCTTAAAGTCTTTTATATCTATTCTAGATCCAACTGGAAAATGAACGGATCATCTGCTAATTAAACAGGGTCTCAATATCAAACTACAGTTGTGAAAAAAAAATTATTTGTAGCAAGATTACACATTTACCAAATAATTAACAGTAACAAATACTTATTAAATTAGGAAGTTTGAAACATATTTTAAAGAACAAAACCGTAGAAATGCATTAATTAAATAAAATATAAGGCAGTACACCCATCAAAATAAAATAAAAACTTATTATTCTCGGTATCGAACCTACGTCTCTCCTGAAAAATATGCGACGCCTCAAACAATACTCCACCGTTCATTTATTCAAGTTTTCTGAAGTCATTTTTGTGGGGCATAAATTCATATAGGTTTATGTGCTCCACAAATATACGACTTCTGAGAACTTTCATAAATAATTAAAAATAATATTTTAGATAACTTTAAGCTAAAGAAAAGGTAATCCTTTATTACATCAATAAAACAGTTTATTTACGTATTTATTTACGGATTTGTTAAAGTTTCATATTTATCAGTTAGCGATAGAGTTTGTTCACACTTACGTTCTTGTTTTCCTTCTCATAATGGAATTAATAAATGTGTAGTCATGTAATGAAAAACCAAAACACCAAATCTAAGAATTTTATTTGTGACGTAATCATTCACTTGATGGCGATAGCAGGTACACAGCTATTGAAACGTGAGATCAACCACTTCAAGACGATGGAAGTCCAAGGAAACTTCGAGGAACGAGTTACATTGTCTATCAACTTCAGACTAACACCAGTTTTTATTATTTGGATATAACTCTTTTTATTATTGATTTTTACTTGTTATGGAAGATTAAAAAGATAATTATGAAAAGGAGAAAAACGGAGATGGTTTTATGTTATTATTCAAATTTGAGAAGATTTTATTGGTGTTTGGATTGGTTTTTCGTACTTATATTTTTGTGGAATCCAAATTGACTTTATGAGAGTATATTACGTTTGTTTGGGAAACTCCATAACCTTTTGTTGAGACATTTTTTAAATATTTTTCCAAAATTGTTAATCAGGGAAATTGGTCTATAGTTGCTTAACACATATTTTTCACCTGATTTAAATGTTGTGGTGAGGCGTGAGGCAGTTCTTTAAATTATAAGGGACTTGGTGTGGTTTCGAAAATATTCTTTATAATGTAAGTTCAGTAATATAATATTTAATTACATTCTTGCCTATCATTCCTTAACAACTCACATCCCAATATAACATTACCTAACCGTGGAAATCGAAACGGACGCACCCTACTGCAACGTCAGCGTTAAGCGTTGCCTATTGTTCAATAGCTATTGAATATTGAATAGTTAATGTTGTAGATAAGGATTGATTTAACGAACAATTAGTACTAACTTTCGTATAAATTATTTTGTACGCTTTTGTTCTGAATTTAATTATATCATTAATATATTATTTTCACAATTTTCAGAAAGTGTTGTGTAAAAATTGTCAATTAGCGAACATTATTGAAAATTGGAATTTTCATCAGGTTGTTGGTATTGAAACTGCAAATTACTGCATCAAATATTTTACACAGGCACGGATACATTTGTAATGTACGGGAAATATTTATATAAATATATATCTAGAATAATATATAAAAATAAAAAATAATTCGGTCCATTATGAATTATGTAATATGGTCGACCACTAGTAATAAATTGTTAATAATAATATTCAGATTGATCGAGTACCAACGAGGGGTCAGGAACAACAGAATGGAAAGACTTGTCAAGACTATCATGGACAATAACCGAATACACTCTCAGTGGGATGGAGAAAACATCACATCTCAGCAGTGTCTGGACAGTATACGACAAAAGCTCTCCGTCTACACAAGTCGATTGAGAAGGTACAAAACCACTAACCAACGGAAACTAGACAAGGCATTATTCCAAAAATCAGAAAAAAGGTTTTATAGAAAACTCAACAACATCAATAATAATGAAACCCCTAGCTATCCCAGTAAAACGGCCATCGAGCAGTTCTGGCAAACACAACTTTCCACAATAGTTTTCCATAACTCCAGAGCGAGCTGGATTAATGAGGAGGAGGCTGCATTTCAGAATTGTGATAAGATGCACCACCAACCATTTACAACGGAAGACATGTCCCACATAATGAAACATCTCCATAACTGGAAAGCACCAGGACCAGATGGTGTGCAGAATTACTGGATAAAGAAACTTTACGCCACCCACGATAAATTAACAGTACTCATTAATGACATAATTATCCATCCACACAAGATGCCTAGTTTCCTTACCCATGGTGCTACATACCTCTTACCAAAGGATAACCTATGTACACAGGACCCAGCAAAGTACAGACCAATCACTTGCCTCCCAACCTTATACAAACTTATAACGTCGTGCATTAATCATCGCCTTTTCAGACATTGTGAGCTAAACAACATAATTACCGAACAACAAAAAGGATGCGCGAAAAACTCGATGGGGTGCAAAGAACAACTAATAATTGATTCCGTTGTCTGCAATCAAGCCCACGCCAAACGGTAAAATCTCTGCATGGCATATGTAGACTACAAAAAGGCCTTTGATTCAGTTCCACATGATTGGCTCATTAAGGTGCTGAAACTCTATAAAGTGAATAAGTGTATTATTAAGTTTGTAGAATATGTCATGTCCACCTGGCAAACTATAATCTTACTGAATGAAGCTAACTGTTCGATACAAAGGGTATATTCCAGGGAGACTCTCTTAGCCTGCTGTGGTTCTGCCTTGGCATGAACCCACTCTCACACAAACTGAACTCGACTAATTTTGGTTTACACAATAAAGTACAAGCATTAAAGATAAAACATTTGTTATTCATGGACATCTTAAAGTTGATGGCAGCTACGAAACAACAACTGCATGATATGCTTAAAATAGTAGAAGGGTTCTCTAGTGACATCCATATGAAATTTGGGCTAGACAAATGCCGAATTATTAATATAGTTAAAGGCAAAATACAACGGGGCACTTCAAAATGGGAGATAACACCTCAGTTGAATCTATGGGGGAAGGTCGTATTTATAAATACCTTTGAATAAAGCAGGCTCAACGAATTGATCACACCGCAATGAAAAAGGACCTAACAACAGAGTTTTATAGAAGGGTAAGACGACTGCTGAAGACCAAACTTAACAGTAAAAATCGGTTTCAGGCTATAAACACCTACGCGTGTTCCGTGCTTAGTTACTCTTTCGGTATAGTTAACTGGTGCAAGACCGACATTGAACAATTACAACGGAAAGTTCGAGTTCTACTAACAAAAGCTCAAAATCACCATCCAAAGAGAACGTACAACACTGAAATGGAAAGAGAAGCCCCTTCATGGAAGACATATAAATGCCGTCAACCAAGATTATGTCGACAGTTCAGCGTCCAACTACTGGTTGATCTCTGATCATATGTTTCCTGAAACGGAAGGCTGTATATTGGCAATCCAAGATCAAGTAACTCCAACTAAGAACTATCTAAAGTACATCGTCAAAGACCCTTCTATCAACAACGACAGATGCAAATATGGTTGCCAAACATCTGAATCTATCCAGCATATCACATGACGTTGCCAAGCGTTCGCTGCAACTGAATACAAAGAACGACACGATGCTCTGGCAAAAATACTGCACCAGGAACTAAAGCTGAAACTTGAGCTATCATAGTCGGGAAGAGCACGTTACTATATATATATATAAACCAGAATCTATTTTAGAAAATAACAACTACAAACTGTACTGGGACGGGACGATATTGACCGATGGGACGGTTGCTTACAATAGACCAGATATAGTTTTGGTATATAAAGTATATAAAGCTTAATTGACATAGCAATCCCTAACAACAATAATATAAATATTAAGCAGGCGGAAAAAATAGCCAAATAAGGGATTTAGACATGAACAACACTCGAACGGTACCAATTGTTATGTCAACAACTGGAGTAGTTCCAAATCATCTATTAAACAATTTGAAATACCTCGGTTTTGACGAACATCTTTAGCAACTGATGCAAAAAGCCGTCCTGTTAGGGACAGCCCGGACGGTCCGAAAATTCATGGGAAACTGCAGCCGCGACGCCAACAACGGGCCTGATAACCTGGCAAGGGCTTCCACAGAGCTAAACCCTTTTGATATGTAGTGTATTTAGGGTTTAATGAATTTTCCCCTAAAGGTACGCTATGCGTGCCTTAGAGGGAATGTGCTGCCATACATTGTATGGTCAAGTCGGGGATAATATTCATTTTAGAAATAATATCATTCACTTAATACGTATTAAAAAAAACTAAATTTATTTTTCTCCTTAATACTAAATAAAATCCCCATTGAAACTGCAGATAACCTCATAGACATTGTAGATTAAAAAATTGTAAATACGCAAAAACATCAACAATGTCGAAATTAGAATTTAAATGTTTTCCGGTTTTAATCACATGTTCGACTAAAACCTAAGGCTTAATGAGTATTTTTACAACGTCTCATTTGATAACTTGGTTAATTGTCTTGAGTGCTCTGAAATCACATAAGTCGGCTATATGAAGTGCGAATAGCAAAGCACTATATAAATAAAAATAACAAAGAAGAGAGTTATATAACAATTTATCAAAATTTTCGTACCCTCGAAATATCCATGGTTGGATTAATTATTTGTTTCATTGTTTGCTGTAATTCCTTTTAATATACCAAAGTAAGATAACTTTTTAAGTCAGTATTAGTTGCCTCGAGAAGATTATTAATATTCTAGGTGAATATCGTGATGTTCTAAATTCTCAACTAATTATCTTGGTAATTTCTGTCATTTTATAATTTGGGGTAATGGCATTTACCTAAAATTGACAACTACGCACTACTAATTTAATGATTTCCTTGTTTGAAATGTTCCATCATTAGTTGATAAAGAATAATTTCAAATTAATGTGAGAAATTTTCGGTCTGTTAATATAAATTTAAAAAATTATTTATTTATTCTGATTTATACTATGACGTAAAAAAAGCTATTCTAATTATATATTTGTCATCCTCGTCTCTACCATGAAAACGAAAATTAATTTTAGTGCTGATATTGTATATTCATTGGATGTTATATTTGTTTATATAAGGTAAATGTCCCATTTTTTCGGCATCTTAAGGATTTAATTTTTGTTCGAAAACTTTTTTGTGATAAATATTGATATTTTACCAGTAAAATTTAATGAATGAATTATGTAGTTTTGGTTCGAATTTTCATTTATATTAATTTATTCGTGGACCTATTGTTTGGACCCAATTTCGTGATAAAATTTGGCCCTACGTCTAAGTTCTCGAACTCTTGGCCCCTGTTTTGGGGATATAGGTTTTTTCTGTAAGTTTGAAGATTTATTAATAAAATACATAAATATTTTAAGGGTTTAATAATTAAGAGCAGGGTGAAGATATTTTAATGAGTATAAATAAAGGTTTTATTACTTAAAAACTAAATATTAAAACAAAATCTCATATCTACTTTGTTTGAACTTTGGTTTAATTAAATCAACTTTAATAAATATCAATTATGATCTTAGTAATAAAAATAAACTTAAATGAAGTTTAATAAATTTAAATGATTAAACTTTAAACGCTAATTATTGCTAAACTTTACAACACCTCTCTTTTATAGACAAAGTAATAATATTAATATAATTAAAACTGAAGAAACATAAATCATTAGAACTGTATTCGATATTCAAAGATTCAAAAATTGCACTACATATCTGATACACAATAAACATCTATTTTTATTCAGTCAGGTAGGATATCGTTTTTTTTTTCTGGCCAACGCCAATTTACACGACCAGTTTTTGTGGCTAAGTCACTCTCTTTCATGGTCTTTACATAATAAGTAATACGACCTCATAACTTACAACTACCTATTTATTAGTTTTAAAAGATGTTTCCTTGGTAGGTGTTTTGTCCTTTTTCAATTCTTCGGTATTATTTTCAGATTCTAATGATTGTGCTGCTTCAAAATGGCGCAATTGTTTTACTTTTCTTTTTGACTTTCTCCTTTTTATTAGTTTCAGTATCTGCATCTGTAATTTTATGTAATTTAGCTTTAGTTTTCTGCTCATGTTCATGCTTTCGAAGATCAGCGTTCTGTATTTTTAGGGTTCCGTATTTACAATATACGGATACCCTTATAATATCACTCAGGTTCCTCGAAGTTTCCTTGGACTTCCATCGTCTTGAAAAGGTTGATTTCACAAAAAAAGGGTTGCCAAAGTCGCCCTTTATAATTAAGACCCAATCCTTGTACGTTTGGGCTAAAATTTTGAAAAAAATAGGAAATTATAGAATTAAATAAAAATTTAAAAATATTTTTTTTTTCAAACGCATCATGTAATATATCAAATGAAAGGTCCCATTCTGAGGAACACAAATATATTTTTTTCACATTAAAAAAAATAATAAAAAAGATATTAAGGCAAATATACCAAAATTTACCCATGGGGGGGGGATGGGTAAATTTTATCTTATCACCGAAACTATAAAACGTAAAGTTTTGAAAAAATACAGGTATAGGCTCTTATAGTAGGAGTAGTATAACCCCTCAGCTGAACTTTACTGGAAAAATAAGGAGAAACCTCTATTCTTAATTTTGGGAGTCAAATTACAGAATTAAATGTAAAATATAAAATTAAAATTGTTTCTAACCCATCATGTTATATATTAAATGAAAGGGCTGATTATGACGAAAAGAAATATATTTTTCCATATTGTTAAAATAAATTAATTAAAAGATATTAAAAATATAAAAAAAATTACCCATTCCCCCCTTATCACCGAAACCACAAGTTGTAAATTAAAAAAAATACAGGTATAGCGCCTGACCTGAACTTGACTGGAAAAATAAGGAGAAACCCCTAATATTCAATTTGGTGAGCAAATTACAGAATTAAACTGAAAATAAAAAAAATATTTTTTAACGCATCATGCAATACATGAAATGAAAGGGCTCGTTATGAGGAATACAAATATATATTTTTCATATTTTTAAAATTAAGAGAAACAAGATATTAACATAAAGATATAAAAAAATTCATTTCTCGCTTTATTTCCGAAACCATACTAACTAAAATTTTGAAAATAATTAGGGGTACTGGTGTTCACTTGAAACTCATAAGAAAAATTATTAGAAAACCCCCATAGTAATTTTAGTGACAAATTATACAATTAAGTGGAAAATAAAAATTCAAATTTCAAACGCATCATATCAGATAAAAGGCTCATTATATTAACAAAAATATTAAACATAGACTTAATTCCCACTTTAGAAACTACACTATTTAAATTTTGAAATATATATTTTATTTGTATTTTTAAATAATATGAATAATAGATTTAATTATTTATAATTTAAAACTGGACCTTTCTTCCAATCTACAGAGCCTCAAAATTCAGACAGTAGATTATAAAAGTCTTCCCTGAAAGTTTATTAATAAAACAAAACTCTGTTAATTTTTGGGGGTCAAATTAGAAAATTAAATATATATGTATTCTTATAAAAATCAAGCGAATCCTGAAGCAGATAAAATAAAAAGTCTATGTGTGGAAAATGAAAGTGTAAATTCTTTATAAATTTAAAACGCTTTCTTTAACAGATATTAGGGCAAATATAAGAAAATGCACTCATTCCCTGCTTGTCTGAAATTGGAATATTAGAATCTTGAAGGTGGTACGGTACCGTTAGTATGCGAGTCCAACTCGCACTTGACCAAATTATTTCATTTCTACCTTAGTCTAGATGTATTCTGTAAAAGTAGCAATCGTTGAAATCAATGACTATTTGACTTTTCTCTTTGTTTATTGAACAATATTTGTTTCATGCCATGCTAAAGAAATTTTGAAAATTGTGGGGAAATGTGATTTCTATGCGTTACTAGGAGCGCGTTATCATTCGAGTCTATTACTGAATGATTTGCTTGTGTGTCTATAGTTAAACACAGAAGTCACATTATATAACTTTGAAGCCGTCCCTCGAAGTTTCCTTGGACTTCCATCGTCTTGAAATTATTGATTTCACAACGTTTCAATAGCTCTGGATCTGCTATAGTCATCAGGTGAATGATGGGAAATTCAGGTTATACCTGATATTTATACCCTTAACCGGTCATGCTCATTGAGTCGCTTGATCCCCTGTCTGTCCAATCAGCCGGTCCGGTGATGCGTAGCAGCAGTCGCTTGAGAAGAGGTCTCCAAACGTTTTTAATTTGGGCGCTAGGCTTGCTGATTATATTCTCATTAGAGGTTATATATGCCGTCTCGAAGAATTTTCTCTTATACTAGTGCTCCTTGTGAACTACCCTTGCCTGGTCCCAGTTAATGTTATGGTGCTCGGTCCATGTATGATTAGCTAATCCTGACTTTGTTAACTCTCCCCTTTGAGTAGCTATGTGGTGCTCCTTAACCCTGGCGTCAAGTGGTCGCTTAGTCTCCCCAGTGTAGAGATTGCCATATTCACAGGGTATGGTGTACATGCAGTTCTTTGGTACTGCAGGATTATCCGACTTCGTTTTTGTGATCACGCTCCTCAGGGTGATGTTGCTCTTGAAAACCATTTTGATTCTGTATCGATGTCCAATACGTCTAATTTTTCCGACAAGCCTTTAGTGTATGTAGTGCTGTCGTGGTTTCTTCTCGCTCTCTAGGTGGTTTCTACAGATGTTCAAATGCCTGGTTAGTAGTAAGCCCATGATTGAATCTATTGGCAGGTCCGTCCTCGGTAAAGTTCTTTTTCACTATGTCCATGTCTAATGGTACGTACGTTCGTGAAGAGGTTTTCAACGTCGAAATTTACTAAGCGATGTTCTAGATTCATGGTTTCGACGATTTGGACAAAATGCTTTGAATCCTAGACGTGAGATGATGTTTTGCCCTCCGAAGGTTGGATGATTCGTAGAAGGAATTTTGATAATTCTGCTGTTGGTGAGTTACCTGAACTTGTAATCGGTCTCAGCGGTACTCCCACCTGGCGTATCTTGCATAGTCCATAAAGATGCGGTGGTGTGCTCTGATGTGCGTCAATTTTCTTCTTGTCTCCAGTGGCATGTATTCAGCATGATCTCTGAGAGTGTTGTGAGTTTTCCGTTCTATTTTGGCTGTTGGATCAGTTGGCAATGGCTTGTACTTCCCCTTCGATCAACTTTACAAAATAACAATAAACAAAATTGAGGGGACGCAACAATTAGTTTGGATGAAAATAAATCAAAAAGCCTTTTATTATTACTAATTAAATGGTAAATAGGCTGAATATTGACCGAAAAGGTATTGTAACATCACGTCATTGCCGGTACGGTGTATGCTTTTTCCGATGTTTTGATTCGCTAATTTATTGTTTGTGTTACAGTTTTTAATGAACAGTTTATTTATGGTGTAATTGCTAGATTTTTACAATAAGTAGATTAAATCTTGCAGTTTGGTTCAGTTTTTGTGTTGAAAATAATAACTCCGGAATTATTTATGTTATCTAACAGAAATATTTGAATTTAATATTAAGGTTTATCTGAATAATTTAGCAGTTAAAACAAATTTTTTTGAAGGTACTTCATGTCGAGTAATTTCTAAATAATTTGTAAATAGCAGAAATAACGTGCAATACTGCTGTCCTGCTGTCTTTTAACGCTACTCCGCAAATTGTTTTGGCAAAAATGAATACCTCAGAAGAAAATTTATTTCAAGAATATCTCATATATCTTTATTTTACAAATCTAATTCTCAATAAAACATTTTTTATTTAATAATAAAAACAGGTTTTAATTTTTGTCGTAGTCGCACTTCTTAGACAATCTCGTCTAAGAATGATTAGTGTTGCACGACAAGCGACGTTGACGCATTGTCAATAATTTATCTGACATGTATTTGTTAATTAGCCTATATATATATATATATATATATATATATATATATATATGAACTAAGCTAGGTTCCGGGTGAGAACCGCGTCTGAATTTATTGAATACTCGACGTTTCGACTCCTGCTTTGGAGCCATTATCAAGAGACAAAAGTGAAAAAGAGTTTCAGAGTCTAGATCGAACTCGGGGCCTCAATCTGCCTACTCCCCAAGAGTCACTAGGTAACTGAACATATATATATAGGCTAATTGGTACTATAAATACGTGAAATAACGTTCAGTTTTATTTTTATTTTAATAAGATAAAATACATTTTTACAACATAATTATTAACAATTTGAAATCAAACAATTTTTCATATTGAACTTAAAAGTGCATTAAAGTTTTCTTAGCAAAATACTAGGACTACTATTCATCAAAGTCATACTGCCTCTTTTTTACTGGTGCGTTTTTTCCGCTCTTCAAGAGACCATCGAACAATCTTTTCTAAAATCAAAAAAATAAATTGAATTAATAAGACATTAGCTGTATGTATTACTGCTTCCACAGATAAATATATTTATAATCTCTTCGAAGTGTCATTCTTTTGTACGCAAGACATTTGCTATACAGGGTGTAAACGGTATGTGTGCAAATATTTTAAGCAATAATAATTCGGATAAAAATAAAACAAAAAGCCTAATAAGATATTTTAAAAACAGCTATAGTTTTGCCAAAAAAAATTGAAAAGTTACAAATTTTACACCCACACATAAATTTTACATTCAAAATGCTTCGGATGTTTCATATATTAAATATTAAACAGATTATATGGCTTCACTAATCAAAGTAGCAAAGAAAAACAATTTTTTAAATTATTATAAATTAAATGCTATGTTCGCAGAATATTGCGTAAAGATATGGCAACAAAGGCGACATCGCTGATAAGGTGAATCAGCGAATCGTGGGGCTGCTTCAATGTTAATTTTGTTTATCTTTCCTTGTGGGATTTGTTATTTGTTTTTAGTGTAACGTTTAGTGTGGTGTAAAATGCTAGATTTTAAAGAAATGTGGATTAAATCTTACTGTTAGGTACATTCTTTTTGTTGAAAATAATATATGTGGAGTTTATTTTTTCGTAAGAACTGCATCTAACAGAAATATATGAATTTAATCATTAATGTGTTTCTGATTAATTTAGCGGTTAAATAGATCATTTCAAGTTACTAAATAATATGTAAATAGCAGAAGTAGCTCTTTATTCTCTCAATTTTGCGAATTTTTCTACCAAAAAGTAATATCAAAGAACAAAATCTCAAGAAAATAATAATAAAGATAAATAATAAACAGAAGTGTTCATTTTTTTGTAGACGAAATTATTTCTTTGAGAAGTCTGGCCTAGCTGATTTGTGTTGGACGCCGGGCGACGTTGCCTCATTGACAATAAGTTACTTAAAATGTTTTTTGGATTATCTTGGTTATTAATGCCAATAGAATATAGTACTGTAAGTACTATAAGTTGTTTGATTTGGTGTGTACTATCTCCACCTGAAATATATGCACTCAAACTATTTACAACCAGTATATAATATATATTGTATTAGGTCGGGAACCTTCATCATGAATAATTCTTATTTGATACATATTTCGGGGAACTAGTATACTTATTGCAATTGTGTTGCGTATAAATAATGACACCTCGAAGAGAGTATTGAATATCTTTGACAGGTAAAGTTAACCTGATATTTGTAACGAGAGATTCTAACCCAGGAAATACGGGATTACAGCAAAGACATGGATCGGCTCGAGATTCGGAACCATTGTGTGCTAGTTTACCCGAAATATGTATGTATGAAACATTACGAAAATAAATCAAAAAAGTAAAAGAAATTTCCACCGCCAAAAGTAGATAGGTGCCTACATCTAAGCTTATACACAAGAGGTTACACCTTTTCAAAAGTGTGTTGCAATGAGTCTTTTATCTTAAGTAGGGAAAAATGCTCACTCGAAGTGCTAGTGATTAATACCTCAAATTTCCCTTGTCATTCGGTGGTGACCTTGACCTTCGTTTCATTTTAGCCGGTCAAAACAAGGTCTAGAATGTACCTAGCCAGTTAAGGCAAAGCACGGTGATCCTAGGCACTTTAGACAAGACATTGTGCCCCTCAAAGATATAAAAAATTATAACATAAAAGATGTCACTAAAACCTAATGAAATTTAAAGTTACTCACCAGTCCACTAAGTTTATCCTCTTGCGAAGAGGTAACTGTATCTACACTAGATTTACTGTATACTTCCAGCATTTTATTAAATTTTACATTTTTGGAATGGGAAGGCAATACTGTTGGTCGCCCTGTTGGTTTTAGTATGCTGGTAGCAGCTCCGTGTTCTAAAAATACAAAAAAGGAAATAATATTTTTAGGTTAAAATAAGACAACAAAAACATTTCGCTCATTATTATTCCAGTCAAATCCTGTATAATTCGTCAAATGGATTTCAAATAACATAATAACAAAAAATGTGGAAACGTTTAAAATTGAATATTTAAACATAGTATGAAGAACCATGACTAAATAATGAGGCATAGTTTATTCTATTCAGCCGGCATCAGAATTATTTAATTTTTTTTCCAAACGGCCAAGCGTAGTGTTGATACATTTTTTATACATAATTTTATGATCTACAATTTTTGTCTGAGGTAATTAATTACATGATAAAGCTTACGTTTTTGTTGAAAATGGCGAAACCCCATTTTTGACATTTAACCTCGAGCTTTTTTTTTCAAATATATTTTGAACAATTTTACTCACTTTCAGTTTGTTGTAAATTTATGTAACTTCACTCTTATTTTTTCGACTAATTTGACCGGACCAACTGTAATTTTTTGATAGCATCAGTTTGATGTTTTCATGTAGATCTACCGGGTGGAGCATTTATATTGAGGCAAGGGTACTTCGAAAAAAGTTTGTAATAAAATTTGCAGGGCTTCAATTGAGCGATCAGATGACCTATATTACGACTTCCGGTCTGGACAGGACCGGGAGTATTTTTAAATGGAGGTAGTCAATTTTTACCTGTATTTCGAAAGATAAATGAAAAACAAAGTTCTGTTCTTAGCAATTTTTCCATTCGGTTAACATTTTGGCCAGAAATTAACCATAAATGGTTACGAATGTTTTATTTTGAGACATGAAATATCTTCAGTAGATTATTTCGAAAAAAGTTTCATATAAAATGATAATATGACTTCTGGTCTGAACAGGAAATGATTTTTTCCGACATCAAGTGCTTTTTTTACCGTGGATTTCGAAATATAAATGAAAAACAATCAAAAATATGACCAAAATGAAAATAGATTCGAAAAACCGGCAAGAACAAAAAGTCACTGTTTTTCATTTTTCATTCGAAATCAACAGTAAAAATAGGGTACTTTCATTTAAAAAACACATCCGACCGGAAAAGATCAATTTCTGTCAGAACTAGAAGTTAAAATATAGACAATTTAACAGCTCACTTGAAACCCTACTTTATCTGAAACATTTTTGAAATGGTGGAATCTCCTCGAAATGTTAATGCGTCTCAAGACAAACTTGGTATGGTAGATGACTTCCAAACTGGGTTGCGTCGAAAGCTTTTTTAAAGTCAGCAAGGACTAAGTTTAGTTAGCATCCTCTTAGTATTTTGCTAGGACTATATCTCTACATGTTTGATTGGTTAGTATTCTTTGGGTTTTTTAGATGTGTAATTTGAATTTAGCTTAGTGAATGATTTAGTTGTTTTACTTGGGAAAGAATGTTTACTGGTCTATATTTTTATAATTTCGTTGATCCCCTTCTGGTGTAAACAAATCATGTTTACATTATTTCAGACCTTTGGGATTTCTCTTTTGAGAATGCGTTGAAAATTTCTCGATTTGTCGACTGTACGTTGATGATTTGTAATCCATATATTGAAGTTTAGTTTCGTTGTTAGTTAAATATATTTTCTTCGTTTTGTCTAATAATTTCGTTCAAAGTTTCTAGCAAGTGTCGCTTACTATCCTGTCTATGACATTTTAATCTGTTTACGTTTTCTATTAATCGTTCCATTTTTCGTAATAGTTTTGTAAAAATTTTCATCTTTCTGGTTTCCTTTGCCAATAGTTTAAATACGTTATGTTTATCTTCTTAAAATACTTAATTTTCTGTATTTTCATTTTTAATATGTTAGCTCAGTTTTTCCATTTTAGAGCGCCTCATGTTAACAAGTTCTTCGCGCCTGCTTGCTTAATCTCACTTGTAATTTTATCGTTCGTTCCATCTATGTGATCTGAATTCCACCTCTTTAGAATATTTTATTTGCTGCCAATTGGAAATTCTCCTGTTGATGGACTGGCGATAAAATACCGATTATTGTAAAAATGTCCTTCCCTTACAATTCCTATTTCTCTCATTGATTGAAGCTTCGTTTTGTTGTTGAGTCCTTGGGTGGTATAGACCTGTATACCATTTTTTTGTTTATTTTATAATTTGGGGACTTGGGCATAAATTCAATTTTAACCAATTAACAAGCAATCATTTTCACAAAAGAAATTTCCTATTTATACATTTTTAACCTGCAGTCCTAATCAATCCATCACCCTGCAAAAAATTCATCTAACTCCTACGGGAAAAAATGGGCTTACACCCTTGGTATGTAGTACTATTTACATTTTATATTGTATGCAGTCACTAGATTCTCAATACCCTTGCTCCTACTTAACTAGATAATTCAATTGAAGCAGGAGATACGCGTAAAGTAGTAGCAAAAAACGTATATTACAGACAACTAGAAAAATGACACCTAAACTTGTATTTTAAATGGCCATTTTAAAATTGACTCTTAAATCAGTACGTCTTAAAATAAATCAGTTACAAAACTAAAATTAACCTACCAGCAGACAGAAGTTTCTTCTTCAAACGATTAACCTCCTCACTTTTGTCGTTGACAAATTTTGTCAAGTTCACATTATCATTTTCAGAATCTGTTATTTTTTTCGATATCTCATCAAATTTGAAATTTGTACTATCATACTTCTCGTCCAAGTACTTTTTAGATGCCTCCAGATAGTCTTTTTCTTTTAAAAGGTCTTTGAGGGGCTCTTCATTATTTAACTGTTTTAGTTTTTCTGAAAGTTCATGTTTAATTTTGAATTTATCTTGAAGTTGAGTATTTAAATCATTTAATTTTATGGACATGATTTCATTTGAGACCAGTTGTTTGTCTAACTCGTATTTTTCTTGAATAAGTGCATTTTTGGTCTCAATTCTCTCCAGGAATTCGTTATCTAATTTGATCAGTTCCTACAAGAGAAAGTCGGGAATATCATGGTAGAAAATAATTTAATTACTAATAAGTTAAAGATGTATTCAAAATTTATAGAATAGTTCCAAAATAGAAGTTTCTAGGTAAAAAAATGTATATTTTAAATGATTATTAAGTTATTTCATAGGATAGTAACAGAAGTAGTTATGACTTAATATTGCATCTATAACTTTTAAAAGTGAGATGCCAGAGAACTTCAATGGTGTAGTTGAAACTGACTTCCTCAAGGACAAGTGCATTGGCCACACACGCTGTTTTATCAATTGGAAACTTAATAATTCTGAAGTAAGCCGATATTCGGAAGAGTGTCGGTCAGAAAAAAGCTGAACTAGCAATTAAGTAAAGTCAGAATCCGACCCAAAATTCTTGTGACAAATCTTGAGGCCGATGATACTTGAAAACATACATGAGAACTCAACATTCACTATAGAGATGAACACAACAATTTGAATAGTTTAAAACGCGCTACAACACAAGAAGACACTCTCGCCAAAATTTTTCATGACTGCTTTTAAAAAATTACATTAACAAGATAAAAAGGAGATCTTAACAAATATAAGAAAGCATAATATTCATATGGTCAATTCATTTGTGTTCCTTAACAAGTTGTACCACACAGTATGCCATTTAGTCGAAGATAACCATAACGTTATTGACAATCAGAAAGTGTGGCAATAACATCTGTAAATAAATAAAATTATAAAAAGTGGGTTAAAATCCTGAAAGCTGAAGACTATGTACGAACAATAAGAAAATGTAATTACCGCTTTCAAATTATCAATTTTAATTAATGCTTGTATGTGTTCGTTCTCCAAATCTTCATATTTTTGTTTTGTAACTATTGAATCATCATTCTCCTTCAAATTTGTATATATTTTTTTGGCAACTCGTAGAGATTCTTTGCGTTCTTCTGCGATTTCTGTTAATTCATCAAGTTCTGCTTGCTTAGTAACCACCATACTTTCATTCATTTGTTTTTGTTGTCGCAATTGTTCAGTTTTGTTTTGTGACAACTTTAAGGAGTTATTCGAGTTTACTATGCTAAAAATGTACAAATAAATTATTCGTGTTTCTAAATTGTAAGAAAAATACAGGTTTCAATAAAACGACATAATGTGAGCTTTGTGTTGTTGAAGCTCAAGCTATTTATGAAAGTCAAAAAATACTAACCAGATTGGAGCCATCATTAATTGTACAAAAAAATACATGATTTAAGAAAGCTAAAGGAATTCTTTTTTTTTTGTTTACGGCTTGTTAATAGATAAAGCACTAAATAAAAACACTTTTGATTTACTCCAACAATATAATTATCAATTCAATTTTTGAAAATGAACAGTATTAAATTAAGGGTTTAGTGTATATCTATTAGATATATTTTTCTGTCTATACTGTCATTTTTTATATTGTTAAAACGTTCAATTTGACATTACTAACGGAGCAATTCTTTCGAAATAAATCACCGTAATGAAAACGGAACAAAGGTTTAGCAAAAAAAGTTTTTTTAGTCTGTAGGTTTGTAAGTACAAATGCGGCGGCACGGCAGGAACAGTTTAGTAATGGATTGACTCAATGTTGTAATGTTCTGTGGAAGTATTAGTCTAAGAAAAGTAGTATTATTAGCTGTCAGTTTTTGGTAATCAAAATAAAGACAATTATTTCGTTGCAAAAATTGTTTTTGAACCTACAGAAAATTTAACAATATTCTTGTTTGTTGACTCCAATTTTTCCACAGTACTTATAATTACTATGATCGACGACTGTATATCAGGAGTATTTATATAGACCCTTGTAGAATTTGGCGTCCTGTTACACTATCATGTCTCTTAGACGCTAGTTATTTGTTGTCTCTATCAGTTATCATCTATTTTGTAGCAACGCCATCCGAGCTTAATTTATGCCGTTGGTTTTGTTGTGTTCATCCTACTTATTTCGCACAGGTCAGTATTATGTTCATTGAAGGTGTGCATTCTTGTTATTCTAGGTTCTTTTAGTGGTATTTGTTGTAATTGGGAAATCTTTTTTAGACTGTTATTTTCTATGGTGTTGGTGGGTGTTTTCCTAGTGGGTTTGGATTTTGTTAAATTCTCATTAACGACCATTCTGGATCTGGAAACGTATGATTTCAGTCCTGGATCTATTGAGCGTGTTTACATCTCTTTGAAATTGACTATCTTTTTTGACAGGACAAAGTTAATTTCATTGTTGATTGATTCATTTGGAACCTCACAAGTTCACTTATTCCTACTAGAGTATTGCCTGAAGAAAGAATATGATATGTACATTTTGTGATAGTGTGCGAACTGTAGTAATTTGTCCGTTTTTATTCATCTTATCGAAGCCAAAGAGAGCCATTTATACCTCCTCATTCAGATCAAACTTTGTCATCAAATGCGCAGATTCTTTATTAGTATATAGTGCTTCTTTGATTTTCTTCTTAAATTGTAAGATCTTGTCGCCAGAATGATCTACAAGTTTACGCTCAAGCAGTTATGTGAAAGTAACAATGTTAAACTAGCGACTTGATATCAAGTACTGAAAACTCCAGTGATTTTATTGGTCCATCTTTTATACATGAGTGATCCTTTTACGTTCCTTAGTGATATATAACCATGCCGGGTTCAAGTGTTATTATTGCTTCATGTCTAGTGTTGAAATCATTTATCCCATTTTATTTTTCTATATCTTGTTTTAAGTCCTTAATTGATAGTGTTCGGCAATCATATGTTGCACCTTAGGTACAGTTGTGTACGTTTTCTCATTCGATATATTTGGGATTAAAAACAGTACCTTGCCACGTTGCCTTAATGTAGGTTAGTCAGGAGCAATGGCTCTCTTTCTTATGAGCGCAGGTTGCTAACCCTATGCAAAACTTTCTATGGTCGGATTTTTTGTTCTACTCCATTCCTGATGTCATGTTGTTATTGAGACTGCTTTTATAATGACTATTTTAGTTGTGTTGTAACAAATAAAAAATAATAAACGACATAAATTAGGTGAAACAAAAATCTCTGTTACATAAGGAATCATGGGAACAAATACTAAATTGAAATTCTGATCTACAATTTGCTTATAATATGTTTATTACTAAACTCAACAACTTCATATAACATTATGTACAGAAACGAAAACAATTATTGCTAAAATAAAAAAGCTTAAACCATGAATAACATTAGGGATAATTACGTCTATTAAGGAAAGAGGCAGTATGAAAAGGAATATGATAAAAAGTTACTCTCTTGAACTTGAAACAGAATACAGAACCTACAGGAATAAATTAAATTTGTTAATAAGAAAAACAAAAAATGATTATTATCAAAACGAAATCGACCAAGCTGGGCTGAACTATAAAAAACTATGGACTGTAATAAATAACATTACAGGTCGCAGCAAAAGTGGTAAACAAATTCATAACAGTACTTTTACTGGTGAAAATATTAAACTAATATCAGATAATGCTGAAATAGCCAATTTATTTAATAGTTTTTTTACTAACATGGGTACTAATATGGCAAACAAGATCAGTAAAACTACTACTTCTTTAAAGATGATAAAATAAATCACAACATATTTTTGAAACCAGCCACACACAATGAAATAACCACAACAATATATAAGCTAAAAAACAATTGTGCACCAGGGCCTGACCAAATACCAACCACCATGATTAAAAACATTCATGAATATATAATATATTACTTCACCCCTAGCTCATATAATTAACCTCAGCTTTCTATGTGCAGAAATTCCTCACCAATTCAAAGAATCAATTGTCACACCAATTTTTAAAGCAGAAACCCTAATAAGTTATCAAATTATAGGCCTATATCCATAATTATTAATTTGGCAAAAATTTTTGAACACTGTGTAAAAGAAAGGCTGTTATTTAAAAAAACACACAAAGTCGTCAGTGTGTGCTGTGGTAGACTTTTTAGAAAAGACAGTTGAGGCCTTAAACAGATCGGAGAAGTGCTTGGCAGTATTCCTTTATCTTGCTAAGGCTTTCGAAACTGTCTCCCATAACATTCTTCTTGATAAATTAAACAACTACGGGATTCGAGGACAGACAAATCACTTGCTAAGAAACTATCTATCTAATAGAACACAAAGGGTGAAAATTGGAAACAATATAAGTTCTGCATCGACTGAAAAAATAGGAATTCCTCAGGGAACAGTACTAGGACCAATATTATTTCTTGTGTACATGATTAACATCAAATACTAACAAATTTTCTGGGCACCTTGTGTGTTACGCAGATGACACAGCTGTAATTTAAACAGGTAAAACATGGGATGAGCTCAAAAAGCAAGCAGAGGCTAATTTAAAACTGATAAAATTCATTTTTGGATAACAATTTACTAACCTTGACAATCAAAAAAACTAAATTTATAACTTTTACCCCAACAATCATAGATCAACCTAATGAATTTTCTTTGTAACTACATCATAACCCAGAATGTCAAGAGCTATGTGAATGTCCAAGACTAGAAAAAGTACTTTCCTTAAAATATCTAGGTGTTATTATAGACCAAGATATTCGCTGGTCAGAACATATAGTTCACGTTAGCAACCGTCTGAGAGCTCTAATGCACACTTTTTATACACTAAGGGAAATTCTGTTAAAAAAACATTAACAATATTTTACAATTCATTGGTAGAATCCATTTTAAGATATGGTGTAGTGGCATGGGGCGCTACTTTTAATAGGTACAACTTTTAAAATGTTACAAACAACACAAAATACATCTCTAAAAACAATTTCCAAAAAAAGTAAACTCTATCCCACCCGCAAACTTTATGATGAAAATCAAATATTAAACCTTAGACTAATTTTTATTTACCAAAGCATTTTAAGAATATATTCAAACCCTACTCATGTCAGTACAAAAATAATCGAGTAATCCGCTCGACTGTCAATATGGACCAATTTTTCAATAAAACACTAAGTCAGAGGTCCTCATTCTGCTTTAGACCTAAATTGTACAATCTTATCCCTATAGAAATAAAAAAATACCAAACTTCAGAAAATTTAAATTAAAAGTCAAAAACTGATGATAGTTTTAGTCTTTACTTAATGAAAATTCATTTTAATATTATATTAAAATAAATACACTGATGTAATTTTCACTTAAATAACAGTTAACTGTTAGTCTTACGTTGTATTCTGAAGAAGCCAGTAACCTGGTGAAACAATTGTCAATAGTAAATAAATTTAAGTGAAAATTACATCAGTGTATTTATTTTAATATAATATTAAAAGTCAACAACTACCTGTTATTACATCAACACAAATTTTATGAGCTACTATCATCTAAAGTTTCATAAACAAGGCAAAAACAAGAAAAAAACACTAAAGCTATTGAAAGTGACTATTTCCCAACCATCTACACCCTAACCTCCTTGTTGTTTTGTATAATTGATGTCTCTGTCAATTTTAATTTTTTTCTGTGTTAATTCTTATTATGTTTCCTTACCTGCAATCTATCATTTATATGTACATTTTACAACAGAGGCACAATGAACGGACACATAGCAAAACAGACAGTCATGCATAGGCAAAGTGTCCTTCTATCGTGTCTCTATTAATTATTTAGAAGAATCAGCCCTGTATTTTTGACGTATGATAGTACATTTAATGTGATGATGAAAATTGAATTGAACTGTTTGAACCACAAGGGCTCGCCTCTGCAGCACCCTGCTACAGAAGGCCTGAAGGCTATCGAGTCCAACGCCATTTACAGAGCTCCATATTTCACAAATGATTTACCATTTAAGCTTGGTGATCCATGCAACTCGGAGGCGGATAATTCCCTGCAGTTCAGGGAAAGGAAGTTCAAGTTGCATAATACGACAGGCAGTGGATGTCTTCGTTCTATTCTTTTAACAACTCCGCCAAAAACGGTTATAAATTTAAGAAGTGTAATAGGACCAAACGAAAAGCTGTTATAAAAACATTGAAAAAAAAAACACATACAACTTCAACAAGAGAAATAAAAGACGAACGGGGGAAACTGAAATAAAAAACTATTAACTGGAAGAGTGGAAGAATATAAAAAATAAGTATTCAACAAAAAATCGAATAGTTTTAACAGGTCAAAAATAAAAGGTCAAAAGTTAGCAAATGTCTAAGAGCAACAACACCGATGAATAAATATATGACGACTTAAAGTGAAAATATTATAGTCATGAACAAAAAAATAATAATAAAAACCAGAAATGAACTCTTTTATGCCATTCAAAGAGAGTGTGAGACAAACAAATTAGATCAGACTAAATCAATATAACATACAGAAGGTAAATCTGTGTACAATAGAAGGCAGGGTTGTGGACTACAAAGGCTATGACAAATAGATTTTAACTCATCAATAGGAACCGAAGGAGAGGCAGCAATACTATTATTATCAAAAATCTGATTTATTCTCTTGTTGCAAAAGATGAATTAGCGTGAACAACATTTTTTTGTTGTTTAATATGTAGGTACATGCGATTTTAAACATACGCTATTTCTATATGAACAATATATAATTTAAACTGATTAAAAAGTTTCTACAAAGGAATGGTAAAAACCTTTTTAATTATTTTTTAAGACAATAGAACATATCGAGGCGATATGATGCACTAGAAAGTAATGAAAAAGAATGGGAGTACCTAGTCAACTTGTATAATTGAACAAGGGCAAGATTAGGAACATTCCCAATCAAATGAATATAAGACCATAAAACCAGCTGAGAGAATTAACTTACAGTTGATTATTTTCTTCTATTTTCGAATTAAGAGTGTCAATTCGTGTATTAAACGTTCCTTCCGCTTGCGATAACTTTTCATTCAATTCCGCCAGTTCTTTGTTTTTCTGTAGCAAAAGTTCATTAACGTCCCCATTGTCCTTGATTTTGATGTCGATACTACATGATCTTTGATCTAAATCTTTACCAAACTCCTTCAACAATTCTAAACGTTCCTTTTGCTTAAGAATATTTTGCTTTAAGATGTTTTTTTCATTTTCGAATTTCTTCCTTTCATTTTGCAACGGTGGTAAGCGATCATTCTTCTGTTCTAACTCAAGCTTTATTTTATAAAATCTGATAGAGACCTTATCCTCACAAATAGCTGCCTTCTCTTTTTTTGCCAAATAACTTGAATTTACATCTAATATTTTTTTATTTATATTGTTAATGTTTTCTCGTTCTTTATCAATATAACATTTCAACTTCGAAACAATTTCTTCATCTTTGGCTAGGTAATGTTGAAATACATTAATTTCTTTTTCAGATCCTGAAAGTTTCTTTTCAAGTAATTCATTCTCAGTTTTTAAAACATTTATAGCTTCTTCACTTTTTCCGATCAAATACAAAACTTCGTTTAACTGCTGATTTATAATGCTAAGCCTTACTTTCTGGGATTCCTATAACAAACAAAAAATGACATAAGAAAAGTGTTAATATCAACTTATCTTTAATATTGCTATATTCATATCGCTCGTAAGTGGAAGAGTTACAGAATAAGTGAGTAAAAAACGGGTGCTTTTTTTCTCTTTTATACTACTTAATCCGTTAAACGCATTCTCAGTACGAAATCGACGACTACATATCTTAGGCCGGGCACAGACCTCACGTTTCTGTTCTGTTCTCGAAAAGAATTGTAACGGAAGGCTAGACGCAATGCAAAGTATATCACTCGTCACATACCTACCGACCCTGAAAGGCAAGAACGGCGGTTGCTGAACGCCCGGTCAGCAAGCAACCGGCCAGCGTCGCCGGTCAGAACGTTCTGACCTGTAACAAAGAGGCATGGATTACGTACTAGCTCCATATATCAGCACACACAGCCCGGTAACAAGCCGGATTTTCTTCTGTTCTATAAGAACAGAAATGGTAGATCTGTGTTCGGCCTTATCTTCGTGGGTTGCATTATTTTTAATATTCAACTTAGTTCTCAGATATGCACAACTGACTCGAAGTAGTTATTAAATAGACAGGCCTATATATGTATGCACCCTGATGAATTCGTTCTTCTCCAGAAACCGCTAGCAATATATAAGTATATGAATATCATGTACAAACATATGCAATGGAGGGTAAGGTGGCGCATACTTAGTGTGACTAAAAACACTTATTGTGATATAAAATCGAAAATGTTTAATAAATTATACTTTTATTGGACTTACAATGATCATAAAGCTTTCGAGAGAAATCATAAAAAAAATTAACAAAAAATATTATCACTGTCACATCACTTTTCTGAGATCCGTCAATTGTAACAGACTTCCCCGGATCTGCGGTACAATGTTACATACTCTGGGGCACTCTGGGACAGGCTACCTTTTCTATTTCTTCTTCAGTTTAATTTTTCATTTTATTCGTCAAGTAACTCAATAGTTTACATGCTTTGGTTAGCAGCATTCCTCTAGCTCGAACCACTTTCGACGAGTGCTATAGCTTCTCGCGGATTTTGTTCCGAATGTCTGAATCATAAAATGTAGAATTTCACATTTTTATTTTTAAATTTGGCTAGTGTGGCAATGCCATAAAGAGCCCCGTTACACAGTGGCCCACAGATCCAAAACAGAAGAAACCCATGAAATCAAAGTTGCAGATTCCTTACCCGCCAAATGTTTATGTGTGATCAACGAGTATTTTAACACAAAAAAGGTAATACTTACCAAAATCCGTCTAGCAAGGCACTAAATTTAAAACAAATCCTGTATATTAATAAAACACCTAAAAACACTTTTTTTATAACTTTTTTGACAAGTAGAAATCAAATCAAATATGAAACATTTTGTAATGGCGCCTAATGTGCTTGCCAAACTAGCAACATTGCTCTGGTGAAATTATAGAAAGAAACGAGGATATTGATACTGTAACACTGTGCCCCTTGTCACAGTGTGCCCCACCTGACCCTGCTTGAAGTTTCGAACATTCGATCAAAAACAAATTATCTATAACTTAAATTGTAGATGGTCGAGAGTTATCTTACTTATGGAGTTGTGAAAGACTTTCATCTCGTTTGAGAAAATTGCCCTACGAGTCACACTTAACAAAATAATTTTTACAAAATCTTATTATTAACTAATTTTTTATTAATTAACAACTTTAACACCTCTGCAGAGTTCTAAAAAGTTACAGGTGCTTCCTTCGATGATGATGAACTATTTTTTCATTTTGATCTCTTAAACACCTCCTCAGGTTAATATAAATTATGGGGTGCTTTCTTCGGTAGTACTGATACTCTCTCGAAATGTTCGATCTTCCGACTAACCAATTAATTCCATCCTTCAATATTTTATTTCAGCACTTTAACTCCTCCCAAGGACTCCAAAAAAATGTTGGTGCTTCCTTGGGTTGATGCCACTGTCACGAAATTTTGGATTTTCGGACTAACCCCTCACCGGCAAGTTTTTCGAATCTCGGGAAGGTGATAAAGAGGTGAAATGATAAAAAATGAAAAAGATGACATTAAGTGGTGGGTTTGAAGAGAAAATATTTCATGTGAGTGTCAGTACTCACCGAAGGAAGCAGCCGTAATTTTGAAGTGGTGAACAAGGCCGTAGCTAGGAATTTTTTTCGGGGTGGGTTTTCGGGGGGGGGGGGTTGGATAATTTTTTTATTGTTGATGGGCTGATTAGGACTGCAAAATGTATATACTTGTTCATGTATTTCCAGGATATATAAAATTGGATAAATATATAATTTATTCTTATGAAAAACATGATTAATTGGTTAAAATTTAATCCCCAAACCAAAAATTAACAAATTTCGGGTTCAACCCCCCCCCCGCTGGCTACGGGCTTGGTGGAGAAGTAATAAACAATATTCAATATATTTTTCAAAAACCTATTTCTGACGCTCTACTTGTATTGATTAAATATAATTTGTTTTTTGCTTTTGGAAGAAACATAGCACAAGTATTATAATATTTGTCACACAAAATGTAAATTACAAGTGTATTTTTTTATATATGTCTGTTTATAAAGTTATTACTTTTTTTAATATGAAATGTATTGTTGTATTTGGTTGGCAAATACTATACAGTTTATGTTGTTTAACGGTTTAAAGGGATAATAACGATTACTAGCTACACAACATGAATTCCAATTTGGGGTTTATGTGGACTAGTTTTTCCTGAAACTCTTAGATGTCAATATTAATTTTGCTAAAAAATTAAAGTCAATTTTATATACAAAACACAAATAAATTATTTGAAATTTCAAACAGTTGAGCAGTGGTGGCAGATGTGTGGAAACAAAATGTTGTACTTTAACTCAAATTATTGTACATTTTTGTGTTCTCATATATAGTAAAATAATTGTTCTAGACAGCAACAATATTATGAAAAAACAACCAAAATGCTATACATATACAAAAAGCATATGCTCCCGAAAATTATTGTAATTTCTAATGCTACCTAAGTTTTTGGTCACAATCTTTTCTATGAAAATTGACAAGTGATTTGGATTTTTGCTGTTTGAATTATGTGAGTAAGAGTAGGTACCAAAGTTGTTATTGTGCTAACAGAAAAAAAAAGGAACCACTAATAAACATTTTGTTAAATTTTTAAATCTAGATATTAACAATTAGCAATACTATAATATTTCCTATTTTGGCAAGCATTCTGAAATTTTTGTACATGATGAGTAGTTGGACATTCTTTCATATTTTCATTTTAATCATCAGGATCAGCATTTTCACTGTCCATTATACTTATCAGATGCAAGCTCTATAATCAACTTTTAAATTGACTCAGACATGCACAATTAATCCAGAGAGATTGAACTTAGTCTCTCTGCAGTTAAACAGTTCATTTCTCAAATCAAAGAAACTAAAATTCAAAAATTGTTATAACATATCATATCATATAATGCATTGAATTATGGTACATGTAGGTACAATAATTATGCCAACACTGAATTGAAGGAAGCACAACTGATCAACAAGGGCATCACCAGAAATGGTAGGTCTTGGGTTCTTGGGGGCAAGTCAGCAATTATAGGGTTTATTTCACATAAAATGAAACTCCAATATTTTGCAAGAGAGGTCTAGCGTGAGGCTCCTGTATGGCGACGCCAATGCTGATCAAGGTTTTGACTAAAAACAGTATGTATTGAAAAATCACAAGATAGTATTTTAAAAATCACGGCAACCAGTTTAATTAAAAATAAAGTCATTAGAATTTCTCAAATATTTAGGATTACCTTTGTGATAATAAGTTCCTTTTTTTCTGATTGAAGCACAGTTTCTGTTTGGTGATATTTTAAACTAGCGTGTTGAATTTCATTCTGTTCCTCCTGGTTTGTAACATCTTGAATTTCATAATTATGAGCAACTTGTTGTTGTTGTGCTTCATTTTCATTTACTTCCAATGATTCCTCAATTTGGAATTCCATTTGGATTTGATTTGAAAGTATTCCCAATATTAGGTATATAAATGACAATGAAGAAGTGGTACTGTAAAATATGGTATTGAAAAATATTTTACAGGTACATCATCAGAACTATTCATATATTACCTTTTCAGATAAGGAAAATTTAGAATAGATATTATAATAACGACTGTTTTAGAAACAAACTTGAACAAAGTGCCTTCTAGAGTAGATAGTTGGCTATGAAACTTGAATATTTACAAATTTCAAACTTGACAGCTATTATAAATTCTTTTCTCTTATTTTTGGTAAATTTTTAGAAACAATCCTATTAGTATTGGGTTTAGTATCCTAAAAGGAATATGAAATGAAAAGCTTTAATTTTAAAACATATAGTTGAAAATTACCGCGTCAGGAGTCAGGAATTGACCACAGATCAAACACTACTTCTTCTTCTTCCAATTAATACATGAAACATTTTGATACTATTTAGAGAGTTTACGTAGAAACTAACGACTTCAATTTAAAAAAGCTTATTAAAGTATAAATAAAATTGGTCCTATGCAAATAAATAATTGACAAGTTGTTAGAGAATATTTCCTATTTGTTTTATTAGATAGAAACTTTATTGTAGAATATAATAATTTTCAAACCACTGAGTAATTATTTACTCACTTTCAAACCTGTTAAAGTGTCCATCAGCTTAGATCATGTATCTCCATAAGAGTTAGATCATTGAAAGTAAATGCTCTAAGCCATAAGAGGGCCAAGGTAAGAGGACAGCCAATTTTGTTTTGTTTTGGTTTGTTTAATTAATTCGAATAGTTCGAAAAATTCTCTGCGAATGGAGTGGTATAGAATTCTTTTTAATCATTGGAATTATGGGCCACTAGTTTGGGAATAAACCTATTCGACCCTTCGAACTTAAAGAATTGTTAAGCGGCACCACTTAATGGTTGGTTTGACAAATTTTTTTGTCCGCAAAATTATCGTTTGAATGCTGGAGGTTAGTTGAGATTTTGAGATAGTTATATAGGGCTGTACTAATGCAATTAGTACTATAATTAGTACTACAACTATAATCAAACATTGCATTGTTATTATTACAATATTATAACAGATAAATACTTCTTAATTTAATTCCCAATATAAATATCGCTTAAAGGTCGAATTATCATGTGAGATTTTGTGAGTTTAACCTAAAAACCTTCAAATGTCAATTTATGCCTAAAAGTGTTTTGTAAACAATGCTCTTTAGTTTTCAAGGAATTCTAGTCTAACCAAATTTTAGTTAACGTAGATATGCCATTTAAGACGTAAGATGACTGAAGAAAAGAACTAACCCCAAGATATAGACTATGATGATCCTCAATACAGGATAACTCCAGTTCAACAGGCTGCTGCATCATGTACCGGGGCCCTTCTAACCTCGCTGTTAGGTTTTTTTCATACTGCACCATGTTTTTGCAACATTATTATTATGATTTTTTTAGTAACTCCTTTGGATGTGGTAAAAATTAGACTGCAATCCCAAAAATCCCTTATGTCTCAAAATAAATGTTACCTTTACTGCAATGGATTAATGGATCACCTTTGTAGTTGTAATTCCGAACATCCACACAGCAAATGGGTTCAAAGACCAGGACAATTTACTGGAACAATTGTGAGTAAATTTTGTTACAATTTCTAATGATAATACATGTACTATAGAATAACCAACATATAAATTATTACCTAAAATTTTAATGAGTTCCTACATGTATTAAAATATAATAAATGTAATAAGTAAATACACACAATATCTGATACATAATAACGTAAACAAATACACTTTAATTATAGTGTGTATGTACCCTTATATTAAGGGAAAACAACTATTTGGTAATACTAGTATAGTAAGACTGAATTTAATAACAACAAAATAAATATAATAATCCAATATAACATCACATACAACATCTTTTTAACGATTTATATTTCATGTGAAAATATTACAGTTATTTCTGAACTTTTTTGCATTTCTACACAGTAAATTCATTTTTGTTTTTAACTAAATATTGGTTCTAGCTTTTCATAGTAATGTAACATTTGGTTTGAGTTCAGTTCACAAATGAAAATGCAGTATGAGATAGGAGAGTAACACATTCTACCCAGTAAGTCAACACTTTATGTGGAAATGTGTCTGTTTGGTGCCTCTTTTACCAACCGCACAAAGCCAGTTCAATGAATCTGCATTTTGTGTTTGAAGAAATATAATTGTTATATATTGGTTTTTAATTGCAATGCACAACACATAAAATGATAATACTAATAGCCTTGCTTAATTATAATAATCAGAAAACTCACAAATTCTGTTTGTATTTTTTATTATATGTTTAATAATATGAAGCAAAACTGAAAAAACCATAAACATATTTATGACTTGTTTCTTTAAAATTTCATATGAAACAAAAAGAATTAAAAAGTTAGAAATAATATAAATAAATAAAATGTTTTAACAAAAACAAAATGTCATATTTTTCCTATCAGGGAAATTATTGTCCAAGGCACTAAGGTTTTCATATTCATGTGAATTCACAAGAATGTCAATTAATTCTTTTTCTGTAAGCAGTTTTTTCCTATTCCAGCCTATTAGAACATGATTGGTCATGAATAATTTGTTTGACTATTGCTAGATATTATTTCTCCACCCCAAACAAAAAAAAAAAAACTCAAACTTGCTCTAATATTTTTTTGTCACATATGCATTATCTGCAGCTATTATATTACTAAACAAATAATAAATAGGCAGAAATCAAACATGAAACTTTTTGCCACAACCACCTGTTATTTTCATATATTTTTTCCAATTCCAAATGTAAAAAACATAGTTTGCCCCCTAACACAAACCTTTATTTTAAACACTCAACACCATTTCATCAACTCTAAGTTGTTGTCATTAAGGAGGAAACCATACTAAAAGGTTTGGTGTACTACTTACTCAATAGTATCCATCATGAGCCCATATAAATTTACATCATAAACTATTGTTTTGGCGATGATTAATATTCCAGTGTTAATTTACCATTATAAATTAAAAAAAATCCACTTTTGACCACTTTTTCTAACTTTACTTGGTAAAGATTGATCCAATCAGGATCATTAAGAAGGATTTCTGATTTTCTACAACTTTTTTGTAGACAGCATTATGGTTCCTTCATTACTTTTCATTATATAGGGTGTTTTGTAGAAGGTTCACCAAACATGGAGGGCAGATATGTGGGCTCATGTGACATATTATGTAGCCTATATAAGATCTAGATAGCGTATGGTTTTTGTTTTTTTTTTTAATTTTTTTTTAATTCTCAGATTTTTACCTTTAAACTATTGTAACGTTTTTTTATTTTTCACAGTTTCTTCACAGAATAATCTTAAATCGAATCTATGCTGTTTCTTTGCTCTTCTGCATTTGATATATGACACAAATGATTGGTTGAAGTCCACAAAGGTGAGGTTCCATAAAGTAATTAAGTTAAACACTTTGTCACCTTACAAACAAAAGTAAGAAGCACATTGAGAACTTTGAATGCTTACAAAAACTCTCTGCTTCAATACATTTCCAATGATATATCACACATATTATAAAGTAATCAGTATCATAATAAAATTTGAGATTGTAATGTACACGGTGAGAACTACAAAAAATAAAACATACACCAAATTCCAATATATTTTTATAAATTTTGTTCAAACCGGCTTCTACCGCTACGGAGGCAATCGCGACACCTTTTTCTGATTCCTACAGTTATTTCAAAAGCAACATTTATTCTTGCTGTTAACTGCTCCTTGGTTTTTATTTCTCTCTCATAAACGAGTTACTTGGCCCGGCCGATTGTATGGACAAATAAAAAGATAATCTAAGGGAGTCAGGTCTGACGATCTTGGAGGCCAGAGTTAGGGCCAGTTCTCTCAATCCACGCGTTTGGGAATGAATTGTCCAGGAGCTTTCTGACAGTTTGCCTATAATGTGCTGGACAGCCATCTTTTCTGAATATTTTTGGTCTGTCTTCCAATAGGACTACATCTAATAAGGTCGATAATTCATTCATTAAAAATTTACGAGATATAAATGGAGATCAAGGAGCAGTTAATGGAAAGAATCTATGTTGCGTTCCAAAAAATGCGGGATGATCGATCTTATTAGATGAAATCCCATTGAAGGCAGACCAATAATATTCAAAAATATGACTGTCCGGCACATTATAGGCGAAATATCAGAGAGATCCTGGACAATTCATTCCCAAACACGGGGATTGAAAGAACTGGCCCTATATTCTGGCATCCAAGTTCTCCAGACCTGACTCCCTTTGAGTTTTTTGTATGGGGACGGGCCAAGCAACTCGTTTATGAGAGAGAATTAAAAACCAAGGAGCAGTTAAGAGAAAGAGTAACTGTTGCTATTGAAATAATATGCGGTAGAAGTTGGTTTGAACAAAATTTTTAAAAAATATTGCTTTATTTTTTGTATTATATTTTTTGTATTATATTGTATTTTTTGTATTATATATATATATATATATATATATATATATATATATATATGTTTTAGGTGGTTTCCGGGAATTCATCCGCGTAGTTGATAACCTATCCCTGCCGGGATCGATGGTAAAATGACGACGTTTCGGCAGAGTCACATCTGCCCTCTTCAGGTCGGTTCGCATAATTCTCGTAGCCTTCTGCTTTCGCTTCTAGTTACTCGAATACAGTATTCGAAACGTCGTCATTTTACCATCGATCCCGGCAGGGATCAGTTATCAACTACGCGGATGAATTCCCGGAAACCACCTAAAACATTTAGTGTCCGCGAAAACTTAAAAACAAATATATATATATATATATATATATATATATATATATATATTTTATATTACGATTTTCAAAATTCACTTTTTAAAAACAATTTATTTAATTAAATACAAAAATAATAATAACAACTTTCAACTATAAGAATATAAGTCAACTAATCATCTAACGACTGAAGGTCCTACACTAGTATTTATAACATTACAAAATGATGAGTCGACACGCGTGTTAAACAAAGACAATTTAAGCGTGTCGTTTCAAAATGGATGGTCATCAGTTTTTATGTGAACTGAAAAATAAGAAGTGTACAGTTTTGGTTACCAAGTATAAATGAAAAAGGTCGAACGTGATAAAAATTACTAACAAGTATCATATTACAATGTGGGAATAATGACAGTATTTGACCTTATAATTAGAAGTTAATTTAATATAAAGTCTGTTTAAATACTTATATAACAACTCCATTTATCCTGAAAAAGTTGATGCTGTGCTTCAACTTTTCAAACCATTTTTGTGAGTTCTGTATCTTCGATGGGTTCCTGGAGTCGAATACTTGGACGTCGTCTGGGAAGGAATCTGAAGTTCCTGACTTGACTACATGGCATTGGTGAAGGTGACGGTGGATCGTCGCCGTTTGTTGTTATGGCCAACAATCTGGATTGTCTTCTTGGTTTGCATTTATAGAAAATGTAGATAAGGATTAGTAAAACGATTAATGTAATTGATAAAATTGTGAACCATGGCATGTGTTTTTTAATAAACGGTTGGTTTATTAATTTGTCTAGCTCTTCTGAATATTGGTTCAACTTATGTTGAGCTATGTTGAGGTCGTCTGCATCGATCTTGTTTAGTCTGAGTGGCTTTAGATCTGGGACATAGTTTTTCGGTGGTATAGATTTGCAGCAGTTGTACGGTATTTGAATTGGATGACTCTTGTATGTGATATTTTGGAAATTGTCAATCAGTTTGCTTGAATGAATTCGAGTGTTGCCAATGAATGCGTTACAATCGGCCTGCAAATTTAGGACTGAGTTTGTTGTAATTGTTAGTGTTACAACGCTGTTTCCACTGCACTTTATGGTGATAGGTAAAATGTCAGAAACAGTAATTAGCCAAAAGTTTGAGCTAATCTTATATACATTGTAGTCCTTGGCGTAGAATATGGAAGTCTGACAAACCTTTGGAAGGAAGGTGGACTGCTTCAACAGCTGGGCCTCACAAGTTGAATCGCTATCTATAGGATACGGGAGAACGTCTGAACATATCCATTGAACTTGGCTTAAGGACTTGCAGTTGTCCAAGTTCCGAAATGTAGTATACAATAGTGAATCATCGTTTTTCGCAATATATTTGGTTGTGGTTGGTAAAATGTGATGAAACCCTGTTCGGTCGTCAAGTATCGGAATTGGGTATAAACGAAAAAGGGTAAAAGTTTCAGGGTTTACTAAGGGGATTCTTAATACAAAAATTATTTTCGTGTCTAATTGAAATGCTTCCAATTCGATGATGTCGATATATTGTGCAATATTATGGGCATTAATAGATAAGGGCAAATTGTTTTTGTGCAAAGAGTGAGAGATAATTTGAAGTGAGTCGACCAAATCTGCCGGTGTAATGATTGAACTATGTAACATTTTAATGCGAGCGAAAGATATTGCCGATAATACATCATTAAGGGCATCTTGAATAAAGACATAGCTTTCCATTAATGATTCACATAAATCTAGAGTTTTGACAAGTGTCTCAAAGAACTGAAGGTCGTCTGAAATAAAAGCAATGGCTTGCCTGATTTCATTAATATTCTTGTTAAAGGTTTCTTCGTCTATTTGTAGTTTACGAACCGTTGAATTAAAATTTTTGATTACGGAAGTCGTAACAGAGATTTGGTTCTTCAGTAGATTTTCGATTTGTTGTTCGTCATGAGTAATCTTGTTGATACAATCATTAAAATATTGACCATCGTTTGCATCCAGAGTGCCAGTTATTGATTTCCAAATTGTTCCTAATCCATTAATAAGTCCGCGTTTCTGTCGGTTTAAGTGAATTTTCGTGTCCGCGAATATTTCTTGATATTTCAAGTTTACTGTGTCTGATATTTGTTTGAGAAGGCTGACGTGTGTTTGTACTTGTGGTTTGAATGAACTAAGTAGAGTAGTTAAGTTTGAATTGATAGTGTCAACTAAAGTGTCTAGTATTTTGTCATTATTGGAAATTGCGTCACCGAATGGGTGGAGATCTTTGTAGACAAGCAATGTCCACTTGTCATTCGAAATTTTGATGCTTCCTTCTTCATGAAAGAAGAGTCCTACGGTGTTGTTTATAGGTGTTATCGTATATTGAGATGTTGCGATTGAGAAGAGTCCGAGGAGTCTGAAAAGAAGTAATTTTCACTCAAAATATGGTTTCAATCTGTCAAAATTTGCTTTTGTAGATTGATTTGTCTCGGGATTTAGTAAGACTGCAGAATTTTGAAAGAGTTCAGTTATTTGGAAAGGACCATTATATTTATTTTGTGATTTACTAGAAATTTGCGATTCTTTCAAATATACTTTATCGCCTATGTTATAATTTGGTCGGTTTTCAGGTACGTGTTGGTCGAATCGAGTTTTTGCCTTTTCTTTTTGTTGTTCAGTTTTTGAACGCGCTAGTTTGTAAAAGTACTCCATACGATTGTTGAGATCTCTTACGTATTTGGAAATGAGGTTCTGTTGGTTATAAAGCGTTTCCGGGGGTCTACTAGACGTGTGGCCAAAAATAAGCTCGTAGGGTGTAAAGCCATGAGTTTTATTTTTGGTGTTGTTATAAGTAATTATTGCGTATGGCAAAACGTTAAACGGATGTTCGTCTGGGTTTTCGGCTATATTTGCTCTGATCATTTCCGATAATGTTGAGTGGAATCGTTCAATGGAACCGTTGGATTGTGGGTGACCCACACTTGAGAATGTAAGTTTTATGTTGTAAAGCTCACAGAGGTCTTTCATTAGAACATTATCAAATTCACGGCCGCAGTCGCAATGAATTCGCAACGGGGTGCCGTAATGTTGGAAATAAAGGATAAGCGTGTTAACGACGGTTTTTGCTGTTTTATCCTTTATTGGATATGCCTGTGTGAATTTTGTTAGCTCGTCTCTAACTGTCAGAGCGTAATTTCTCGATGGGTATTCAAAAACGTCGACATTAATTCGCTCGAAAGGTGTTTTCGGCGTTTCTGTTATAACTAAAGGGGAACTTAGGTTTTTTCGACATGTTTTCACCTTTTGACAAATTTCGCAAGATTTGATGAAATTTTCTACGTTTTTTGTTAAACCGGTCCAATTATATTTTTCCTTTATTCGTCTGACCGTTTCGTTGATTCCGCGATGAAGATTATTTTTTCCTTGATGATAGTTTTCTAAAATTTGCGGTATTTCGTATTCTGAAGGTGTTTTTATAATGTTTTGACATATTTTCAGTTTAATATCTTTGTCTGCAAAGATATAAGAAAAGGTTTCGAGAATTGGAAGTTCCAAATTGTTTTCGACATAGTACGTTGTTTCGGGATCAAATTTATTCTGTGATTTGTAAATGATGAAAAACAGAAATTGAACGACTGTTTCTGGGTCAAATGGCAAGGGGATTATAAAGTATTTACGATTTTTAACTGATTTACTGGCAAAGGTGTTGAGAGAATAGTTTTCAAAGTTAATATCTTCTTCGAAGATATCATCCATGATCCAATCGTGGAGATCAGTTAACTTGTTTTGCCAAAAGAATGTAATAATTTGTTTATGAGTTTTGTCGAGAAGTTGAGAATTTGTCGTTTCGATTTTCGAGTAGTCAATTAGAGATCTTGTTTTATATAAGTCGACAAATTTGTTAAATTCGTTAGTTAGTAGTTCGTCATTAAGTTCGGGTTCTTCGGATTCTTGTTCACCTTCGTCTTCTGAGTCGGTGTCATTGAAGGCGTGGATTTTTGACTGAAAATTGGCTATTTGGTGGAAGTGATTGATTTTAATTCGCGATAGAGCGTCTGCATTTTTGTTTATCTTTCCAGGTTTGTGTTCAATCTTATAATTGTACTCTTCGAGTTTTAGTCGCCATCTGGCAAGTCTACTGCCTGGATCTTTGATCGAGAAAAGCCACGTAAGCGGGCGGTGATCGGTAATTAAAGTAAACTTACGGCCAAATAAATACGGACGGAAGTGTTTTACTGCCCACACTATGGCAAGCAATTCCCTTTCGATGGTAGAATATCGAGTTTCGGCCGCACACAAAGTGCGAGAGGCATAAGCGATAGGAAGATCTTTTCCTACAGGACCTTGCGAAAGAACTGCACCAATCGCGAAAGCGCTGGCATCCGTGGTGAGAAGAAACGGTTCTTCAAAATTTGGGTAGTTGAGAATGGGGTCTGAAATGAGAGCTTTCTTTAAGTCGTTAAATGATGACTTACAATCAGAATCAAAGAAGAATCTTGCATCTTTTTGGAGAAGTTTTGTAAGTGGTTTTGACATTTTGGCAAAGTTGGGGATGAATCTTCTATAGTATCCGGCCAATCCTAAGAAAGATTTAATGTCTTTTGGATTTTTTGGTTCTGGGAAATTTTGGATACAACTGACTTTTTCGGGGTTCGGTTTTACACCTTGTTGCGTAATTAGATGACCAAGATACGCTACCTCTTTTCTTAAGAATTCACATTTGTCGGGTTGAATCTTAAGATTTGATTTGCGAAGACGTTTGAAGACTTCGGTCAACCGTGAAATGTGTTCGTGAATTGTTGGGGAGTATACAATGATGTCGTCCATGTATACTAGACAACGTTCATTTTGAATTCCAAGGAGGATGTTGTCCATGACACGTTGAAATGTGGACGGGGCGTTTTTTAAACCGAACGGCATACGAACAAACTCGTAATGGCCGTTTTCGACTGAAAATGCTGTCTTGGGGATATCTTTGGAATCGATCTCTATCTGATGAAAACCGGAGGCGAGATCTAATGTAGAAAAATATTGGCATTTGCCTAGTTGATCTAAAAGATCGGAGATGTTAGGCAATGGATATTTGTCGTCTACTGTGACTTCGTTAAGTTTCCTGTAGTCAATGACGACACGCCATTTTTGTTTGCCTGAGGCGTCTAGCTTTTTGGGAACAACCCAAACTGGGGAAGACCACGGGGAAGTTGAGTGACGAATGATACCTTGGTTGAGCATTTTGCTTACTTGGTCTTTAACCTCTTCTTTATGTACCTGAGGGTACCTATAAGATTTAGTAAAGATGGGCCTGGAATTACTAGTCTCGATTGAATGCTTAATTTCGTTGGTAAAGGATAGTGAGTCTCCTTCTAAGTAAAATATATCCTGGAAATCTAAGCAAAGGTTGGTAATCATGTCTTTTTCTTCGTCGTTTAAATGTTCAGTCCGGAGTTGTTGTCTTATGAGTAAGTTTCTGTCGATATCTGGAGTTTCGTACGAGTCGTTAAAGTTAAAACAGGGTTGTGTTTGTACAAGGGGTTCTATTGTTATGTTTTCAAAGTTAATTGTTTTTGGGATGGCGTTGGCATTGATAACTGAAGTTAGAAATTCCCCGTTATGGTTTACATATACCAAGGAATTGGGTAGTCTGACTTTCTCTTTCTCGATGGTATGTAAAACAGCGTCGGTGTTGGAAAGGTGACAACGTAGTTTACATATTTTTTCTGTACGAGGTTCTATAGAAATATAGTTTGAGAAATTTTTTAGAGACGATGTGTTGGGGACTGTCGAGGGAGTGATATCTGAAAGGGGCAAGGAGGAGACCTTGTGAAGAGTGATATCTTTGAAATTTGTCTTGAGTTGTTTAGATTTTAGATCGATTACACATTCATAATGTTCTAAAAAATCTAACCCTAAAATGCCATCAAACTCGATGTCGAGGTTACATATGAATACTTTATGGGGGTTACCATGAGTGAATGGTATAAGGGTTGACTGAGAAATGGGGATCTTTTTGTCTGTAATTCCCTGAATAACGACATTTTCCGGGAATCGTTCAGAATAATTTCTGACGGTATGCTCTTTAAAGATAGAAATTCCTGCGCCAGTATCTATTAGTAATTTATAGTTTCCAGTCGCATCGTTAATATAGTACAGATTTTTGGAGTTTACAGTATGGAGAGTAGTTACAGAAATGTCTGTTCCGGAAAGTTTATATTCGGGTTCAGGTCGTCGAGATTGATAGTTTGGATCTGTGTTGCGAGGCTGGTCGTTATGTCTGGAGGGTGGTCTAAATTTGGAAGAGATAGAAAATCCTGATAGTTTTGATTCTCTAAGGGATCTAAATCGACAGTTTGATAGTTATCAGCAGTATGATAATTAATATTAATTGCTTCTGGATTGCATGACTGACTATAATAATCATATTCCCTTTGATCATCAGTGCTATTGTAATCATCGTAGGGTTGATTATTAACTGTATAATAATCATCGTCCTGGTTAGGGTAATTCGTATAATTTAAGTGATGTGTTTTATTTGGATTTGGGCGAAAACCGGGATTCCGTTGGATGACCGATTGGCGTGGTTGTTGCGTACTTTGCTGAAACGTTCTTGGCTGGTTAGAGAACTGGTTTTGTCTGAAGGGTGACTGATTTTGCCTAGGTTGTTGATTCTGATTTTGTGAGAAATTATTAGTAAAAGGGTTTGGTCTAAAATTATTATTATTGCCGCTACTATTGTTATAGACTGGTGTCTGGTAGTTTCGAGAGCGACATTCGGACGTGTGATGTCCGAATCTTCCACATGATAGGCACTTATTAATTTGCGGATTAGGCTTTCGAAAGGGTTGATTAGGCTTAGGGGGAATTTGTTTGGGTGTTTTTTGGTTTTCGAAGTAGGACAGTTGTAATTCACGCCTAATTCGTACGTGGGCTTCTAACAGGTCTTTCGGGTTTCCGGCGCGGATGATTTGCCCTAAACGCGGTTCTAAACCGGTCAGAAGAGTGTTCAGCGCCATAGTGTCTATTAGACTCGTTTGGGCTGTCTTCTGATCTGCATTCAAATTCGAGGTTTTCTGAATATTGGCATACATTTTTGCAGTAAGTACTTGCAATCTGTTATAAAATGTGAGAGGCGATTCGTTGGGAAGTTGTCTTAGACGTTGTAAATCTTGTATGAGAGATGTCAAATCTCTAGAATCACCGAAATGAGAGTTTAAAAGTTGTTTAAGTTCCAAATAGGACGCGGGGTTGCGTGAATTAATTAATTGGGCCGCTCTGCCTTTCAGCTTATTTTTAATGTGTATAAGTAAAAGATAGCGTTGGTCGCCCGTTGACATATTATACGCGCAGTCGCACGCATCAGTGAATGTCCCTAGCGAGATTTGATCGCCCTCAAACTCAGGGACAATGGAAAAGATTTCTGAAAGCCGGTAGGGTTCAGTCTCCGGATCTGCTGAAGTTTGGGGAGATGCCATTATTTCGGTTGATTAAAAATATACGGTAATAAAAATGTTCAAAATTAAAGAAAATATCTAGAATTATCAAAACGTTTACCACGTTTTTGTTTTAAGAATGTAGAAGATTACAAAATTGTGCACAAAGTAAAATAAACTCAAATGGAAAATAGTACAATTCGGTTTAAAATGTTCCGGGATATTGAACGTCCGAACAGTAAAAATAAAATAAAATCAAAATTATATATCGATAAAATAAATTCAAATTGGTAATACAAATATTTGCGAGATGATTACTTAATTGTTTGTACTTACATTAATCGAAACATCGAAGTTGCCGTGTTCTACGTGTTGTAGTTGGGACGTCTCGAGGTTCTTTTCTTCCTTCAAAGGATTGGAATCCACCGCTACCAGTTAAGCTTTTCTTCTAACGCCGGTTCTAGCAGCGTAATGGAATCCTACTGACTGCGCCACTTTTTATATTACGATTTTCAAAATTCACTTTTTAAAAACAATTTATTTAATTAAATACAAAAATAATAATAACAACTTTCAACTATAAGAATATAAGTCAACTAATCATCTGACGACTGAAGGTCCTACACTAGTATTTATAACATTACAAAATGATGAGTCGACACGCGTGTTAAACAAAGACAATTTAAGCGTGTCGTTTCAAAATGGATGGTCATCAGTTTTTATGTGAACTGAAAAATAAGAAGTGTACAGTTTTGGTTACCAAGTATAAATGAAAAAAAGGTCGAACGTGATAAAAATTACTAACAAGTATCATATTACAATGTGGGAATAATGACAGTATTTGACCTTATAATTAGAAGTTAATTTAATATAAAGTCTGTTTAAATACTTATATAACATATATATATATATATATATATATATATATATATATATATTAAGTGTATAACAAACCAAATAGTGGAACTGACAAGTTTGAATCCTGTATTCTTAGTCGTGGGAAATTAATTCGAGAATTAACGATGGGTTTTATTGCTTTCTGTTTCTTATTATCTACTTGTTCTTCACATTCAGAGGAGTCTGAGTCGACCTTCGCAGCTCTATCTCTTCGAGTTCTATACTCCACAGGATTTTCTCTATACTCCAAATCAGAATCTTTTTCTGCTAAACGAAGTTTTTCCTTGGCTTCTTCCCAAGTTTCTACAATAATTTGTAATAATTACTTATATAACGAATTTAATTATGGAAAATATTACTTGGACTAGAAAATGTTCTTAATATTTTGATATGTTGCCATGTCTCAGTGGGGTTTTCCATATTAATTAAAGCAATATTAATTTTATTTTGGGATTTATAAGGTGGCCAGCGCGCCATATCTTCTTCTGAAGTTATCCAGTTTAATGGTATAATAGATAAACCATCCTGAAATTCAGCAATTTTGTACTTGTTCATTTTTCTGTGAATTGAAAAGTGTATATTCATTAATGTAGGGTGTTCATCTGAATCCATGTTCAAATAGCTTTTCAACTACAAAAATGAAATAACTTACTTGGTCAACCCTTTTGCAGGCCTTGAACCTTATATGAAGGGAATTTTTCATAATTTGGAATTTGCTGGCTCAAAATTAAAAAATAGAATATAAGCAGTTATTGAGTGTATATATAGATATATGAAATAATACAAATACATTATTAGTGGTTAAACCTTGGTTTTCCGGGCTGTGTTGCCGTGGTCTGTTTGAATTTGTTTGATCCGAACGTTTCATCTGCAAATGCGGCAGACATCTTCAGGGACACGGACTGCTATACCTACGCATGTGTCGCTGACGATGTTTACCGCAGTTGCAGATGAAACGCTTAGAAGAAATTCCAACAAATCTCGGTAAACAGTCGCAAAACCATAGTTTATCCATTGACAACGGCCGTGAAACCTTACACATTTTGATAATACACTATTATTAGTTGCTTTTATTTACGTACATATTTACTGCTTATGTGTATGAACTAATGGAAATACATTGATTTTGTTTTTGCAAGATATTACACATAATTTTGCTTCAATACGACAGCAGTCCCATATTTTCATCTCATCAGATATTTTGACAATATATGACATTAACTGTGCTGATTTGCCTGGATTTACATATATATCACATACAGGTATTAATCGTTTTCCTATAATGTAATATTTATGTTCACTTTCAACAAAATTCAAAACTTTAACATATTCACCTTGTACAATTACACAATCATTTTTATCATCATTAACATTGATTATAAAGTTATGAAATTCTAATTTTTTATATTGTGAAGTATAATTTTCTAATAAATTGGGACCGTTTTGATGTTTATTTAAAAAAACTTTTTCAAGATTATTTTGATTTATTTTCCTACTTTCAAATGCAATATGTTCATTTTCAGCAAAACGCCTAGATATCTGCTGAAGGGGGTTGTCGAATTTTCTTATCATATTTTTCATCAAAAAAATGCAATTTTCAAATTTAAATGCACTAAAGTTATCAAGACAACCAAATCGACGTACGTCATTAACTAAATGTAGTAAGTTATGTACATTGTGAGAAATAAAATTGGTACCATAAATGCTAGGCTTCAACAAAGTAATTTAATAATTCTCCAGCATATTTCAAATAGTTTTCCTTGCATGAGTATATTGGACTTGCTAAAATAGTTATAGCCATATGTAAGCTTATAAAATTCACGTATTTATCTTCACTTAAAACTGTGTTCAAGACAATAGGACCTGTATATAATAGAAACTGTCGATATTCCGTAGCCTTCCATTTTTTAATGCTTGTTAAAGTTCTTGGCACTCTAGATAATTCTCTAGGCAAATATTGACGAAAAGTAATAAGATTGTTAGAAATTTTATTCCTATCTCCAAGGGACAATTTAAACTGAAAAGGTTTAAAACACCAAAATATTAGTAACTTTCTTACAACTCCCAAACATACCAAATGCATATAACCTAATGGTACACCAGAAACCAACCCTAAAGACGGTATTTTGTTTAAAAGAGTTTCTTCGCGTTGATAAATACCTATATAAAAATTACATTTGAACTTATCACTTCTTAAAGGAGTACCTTTCTCAAAAGGAAAACATATTCTGTCAATATAATCCCCTTCAATTTCACATTTACTGCAACTATTATATGCATTTGGGTAAGAAGTACCTAAAATCATTTCGCAGGAGCATCACAAATGATATCAAAAATTTGAATTTTATATAAATGTTATTCATATTTATACCCATTGCTTACTAAATCGATTGCTTCATTTACAAATGGAGTTAGAAATTCATCTAAATTGTTTGGTTTACCCATACCATGGTAAATTCCAATTGGATACACAGTATTGTCACAATCTGAGAATTCGCAACATAATATAGGCCACATATTTTTTTCTGAAGAATTCCCAGTTGGTGCACCATCTGTACTAATCAATATCTTTAGCAAATTATCATGTTGATTAAAACTTTTTTTTCTCAAAATAATATTCAGAATAGCATTTTTCAAACCAAAGTGATGATATTCACCACCTGCTCTAGCTTCAATTAAGGTATGTCTTGGAGTACACAGCAATGTTCGAGAATCGAGTGGAAATTTTTCAGATGGTACTCTACGACTTAAAATTTTCAATACATCAGATAAGGCCGCATGAGTAATTTTGTGTTTAATTGCCCAAGTTTTTATATCAAGATTGAAATCAGATTTGTTAAAGTAATCACCTCCAATTTCAGTGATATTTTCATCTGAACTTATAGATTCTTCATCAGAACTATAGCAATATATGTCTTCATCACCCAGAACAAAATTGAGATCGATGTCACAATATGGCTCAGTATAATTAATATTAATATATGAAGTTTCTGCAGTAATGTCTTTATCCAGTTGTTGATTTTTTTCTGAAGGGACAGGTGAACTACATGACACAAATGAATTTTGTATAAGACTTTCATATGTTTCATTCATTTTATTAACAGAAGAAGAAATAGCTTGTTGCAATTTTCTCTGATGTTGCCTTTTAGATATTGCTTTTGGCATTTTGCTCATCAAACTATTTGCTAACTAAAAATAATTAGAATAAAGCTAATAAAGGATCCTTAAACATCTGTTCTCTTAAATCAAAATTAAATTGACACTACTTACATTGCAAAATAATATTTCCAAATATTTGACACTTTCATTTTGGCTTATGAAAGAATTGTTGTGAAAGATTTGTCCAAAGTTAGATTATAGAAATAATGTAGAAATTAAGGTTTTATAAAGAACCCCTTAAAGGGTTGTATTTAATCGACATTATTTTCATATATACAATAATAAAATAGAGGCACTAACTATATATATCTTTCTGACTTTTGGTTAATTGTTCATGCAATTTAAAATACATCAAGTAATTCGTGGATAATACCCAATACAATAAATACCCAAATAGTGATTACATCTAATTTTACTTTCAAAATAAACAAAAAATTGTTTTTATTATCATGTTCAAATTTATTGTGATAAAAAGTTATAACAAAATTTAGGTACTTTTATTACTAATATCATAAATAAATAATATGTTTAACGTTATCGTTGTACTCGGATATTGTTTGGTTGTACAGAGATTCTTCCTCACAGTTTTTCTGAGAGAAAGAGATGTCTATAAAATGATCAACCAGTATTCCTGTATATAAGTAATGTATTGTATATTGTGTAATACTTATCTGTGTATGGAGACGTTTCAACTCCGAGTCTGGAGTCGTTGTCAATCGTTTAGTGTTGTTTTCGAGGTTTTTTTCTAAAAAATTTTCGCTTTGATTTTGAATTTGTTGTTTGTAAAAAAATTTGACACTGACAATTTGTCGTTTGGCGATCACTTGACTCTGAGGTTACCGTTTTTTTGTTCTGTTAGATATTTGAATTTTCACTCCAACCATCCTTTAAATGTAAAGAAAGGTGTTGTAAAGTGCTTATTTGATAGAGCAAAAAACATATCTTCATCCACCCAAATCTTTAACAAAGAAGTCAATATTATCAAAGAACATCTACTTCAAAACGAATATCCCCAAGACTTTATAAATAAAACTATAAATCAGTTAGAAAGAAAATCGCAACAACAAACCAGCACAAATAACCATCACACTAATACCAACCAAACACAAACAGACAACCAAATTATGAACATAATTCCATATTAATCCCAGGTGTATCGGAAAAAATTAAGCGGTTAGGAAATAAATACAGCGTTAAAACTGTTTTTAAAACAAATAATACCTTGCGCTCTATCCTCACACATACCAAACCGTTTAACGCAACCCAGAGTTCTAAAAATTGTGTGTACAGTGTTTTGCGTGACTGTGGCCATTCTAATACCGGTGAAACTTCAAGACCTTTAGAAGTAAGGAAAAAGGAACATCAATATAACATTTCCAGAAGACATGTGGACAAATCAAATTTAGATAAACCTGAATAGTTTATCTAACAGTACAAAATATTTTAAAATATTGAGTAGAAATTACACCCGTTCTCAACAATTATCTTATGACACACGAATATTAGATTAAAATATTAACATGTTTGTAAAACATTTATCAACAAAGTTTAGTAGTTAGGAAATTGTTCATAAAATATCACAAATCTAGAAAATATACATTTTACAAAAAGATTTACAACTATTGTTCACAAATATTTCGTAATATTCTAAAAATGTTTTCAAAAATGCTAAAAATTGTATATTCAAAATATTGTAAAATATTTTTAAAATACTACCTATACATGTAATATTTTTTATGAAATATTTCATAAATCGATTAAATAATGTTTAAACGAAACATCTAAAAAATATTTTTCAATATTCTAAATATACATTTTTTAGCATTTCTGAATACATTTTTAGAATATTACTAAATATTTTGCGTACAATAGTTGTAAATCTTTTTGTAAAATGTATATTTTTTAGATTTTAGAATTTTTATGAACTCTTTTCCTAATAAATACTTAACTTTGTTGATAAATATTTCAGAAACATGTTAAAATTTTAAACTAATATTCGTTTGTAATAGTATAAAATTTGTAGAGAACGTACGAAATGTCCATTCAATATTTTAGAATATTTTATACCGTTAGATAAGCCTAAAATTCACATAATAAAATAACTAATAAATTAATACTAAACATTCACCCTTTTTGGAGGTGTTGGCGCTGCATACTTTTCATTACAAAATATTTTGAATAAAGGTTTTAAGAATATTAATATAAAACATATAGACTGAAAATATTATTTTATTTTCACACAGGAATATTCTTAAAATATAATTTAGAAATGAAATAAAATATTTGAAATGAGAATGAAATATTTCCAAAAAGTTTATAAAATTTTTCATGAAGTCATTTAGATATGTAATATTTAAACAAAATATTTTAAATTTTTTGCAATATTTTTAGGGATTCTTTAAAAATATTTTTTAGTATTTCTAGAAATATTTTTACAACATTCAGAAATATATATGTACAATATTTTAAAATCGTTTTACTTAATACATAATTACTTAGATATGACTTCTTTTCAGAATACCACTAAAACTTTTATAATAGAGTTTTGAATTTTTGTAGAATTTAACATTTTGAAGAAAGGTTTTAAGAATATTTCAAAATATTCATATAACATATATTCTGGAAATATTTTTTTGTTAATACACAGGAATATTTTTAAAATATTTTTTTTTTTGAAATTCAACTAAAATATTTTTTTTGACATGCGGTAAAAACATTTTCAAATAATTATATAAAATATTTAACAGACTGATTATGAAATATATTAACAAAAGATTCTAAAAATATTTGGCAATATTTTTATGTAATCTATTGAAAATATATTTTTTGGATGTTTCAGAAAACATTTTTACAACATTTTGAAATATTTACATACAATATTTTAAAATCTTTTTATGAAATATATTTTTCCATTTTTACCAAACTTTATAAAATGTTTTAAACACTAGAGATGTTGCAAAATGTTTTAGAAATGTTTTGTTAGTATTTGATAAAAATATATTATTAATATATTATAACATATTGTTAAAGAACGTGTGAAATGTTTTTTCAATATTTTCAAATATATAAATCTTTTAAAATATGTTGTGCTGTTATGGGTTATATTGCACAAGGAAGAACACAACACGAAATGAAAACTAAAGGTGTATCTCGATATTAGGAGGATTTTATTGGTGTCTCCACCTAAAAATAAGTGTCTTTATCTGTAAATAACAAATAAACGCACCACAACTTTATATAAATTAAACGGTAAATTAAAATGAAGTGAAGGCTTTAAAAGAGGACTTTCATTAAGTGAAACTCAAAATTATTTGTATACTTTATTTGAGCATAAATTTATAGGTAGGTATGTTTATTCAATTATTCTTTTATTTTAATATTATTTTTGGATTAATCTGTATCTCACTTACTATCATCGGAGCTGTGGCTGGACTGCGACATTCTTTACTATAAAATATTAAGTAAATATGAAAATACACAATATATGTGGTTTTTAGTATGTGACAATACCGAATGTAAATTTTAGAATCATTAGAAATTAAAATATGGATATCTTGTTGCATTCGTTACGTGTACTAATCCTTCATAAAGTATTTACTCATTTATCATTTTAAACCAAGTATATAAAACTGGTCACTATATGAACAAGCCTAACCATAAAGGTATAAATTAGATTTGTAATTATGATCAGGGCCGCAGCCAGCGGGGGGAAGGGGAGGTTCAACCCTTTGGAATTTTGGGTCTCAAGATTCGATTTTAACCAATTAATCATCTTTTTCATAAGAATAAATTTTATATTTATAGAATTTTATATATCCTGCAAATACATGAACAAAATACTAATTTTGCAGTCCTAATCAGCCTATCACCAGTCAAAAAAAATATCCAAGCCCCCCCCCCACCGAAAAATTACCCAACCCACCTCGAATAAATTTTCTGGCTACGGCATTGATTATGATTTAAATAATACTTGCTTGAAAGAATGAAAAGTCACAAACACTTGTGTTCACAATACATCCTCAGAGTCTTTCAGATTACACAGTATACTAGAAAGAACGTCTTGAAAAATTAAAAATTCACAGATAACGCAGTAAACAAATGATGACCCACCAATAATCTCAATACACAATACATACACAATGAATATCAACGGCCACAGCTCAACTGTTAAAAATCTACATTTTATTGGCCTAAATCCCAAGTAAGCGAGGAAGAGAACCCAATTACAAAACTCTTAAGCGAAAAAATATATTGAAATATTTACAGGTACAAAAAAGGCCAAGAGACTATTAATGTGACAAAAGGAATTCAAAACTGCCAACTATTAGTATTAGGTTGAGATCGTTTTTTCCTTGGATTCTCGCATAAAAGACAGTTGAAAACATGAATTTTCATTGCACATTTTCTCATATAAACTTCTGCTTACACAATTTGTCGTAATCTAAACTTTTAGCTTTTATCTCGAGTTGTATGAATATTCCGTTAAATTTCATACAATTTCATATGTATCTACAGATAGACATATTAATTTTATTTTTATCAAACCATTCCCATAGAAACCTATTGAATATCATGGCAAATTGCTTATATGGTTTGGCTGTTAGATCCCTATGGCTTGATACTTGTATTGGATTTTAAGAATTTTTAATGTGTCTTTGTCGCATTTCCAAAAGTATTTCATAAAGATTATGGCAACTTTGATGTATGGTTTGGCTGATAAATTCTCATAGAATTCCATAGTGGTAAGGGATTTTATGAATTTTTAGTGTGCTTTTATCGCTGCAGTTCCAATAGTATTCCCATAGATAAACTATTTCATTGTTACCGTAGCTTCCTATAAAAACAAACAAAAATGTATGCTATTGGTGTTTGCAGTTAGATTATGTTTCAAATTTATATGGAATCTCCTATTATTTTCTATATAGTTTAATATAGCTGTTGCAAATAGGAAACATTAAACTTACTGATTGTGGAAAAACCATTAGAAACAGGTTTTATTTTGTACATTCCCACAGGTTACCACATATAGAATCCATACGATTACGGCATACGTTAAAATCAAATTAATTCCAATAACGAAAACTCGCTGTATTGGACTTGCAGATAAGTTCCGATAGGTCCAAAAATTACTTTTATATGCCACATTTTCTTGCCAGATAGACTACATACAAACTAATGCAGATTCTGTGGGTATGTAAGGGACTGTATGGGATTTTTTCAATAGGGATACTACATTAAATAATTTCTGATTTAAAAACTGTTTTCATAAGGAAAAAAAGATATATTACATTTAAGTATTTCACACCTTTCTCTTTTGTCATAAAATATTGGCCAATGTCCAATCATGTCTTTCCTTACTGGTTCCTTAGGACTAGCGCTCTTTTTTCTCATTTTTGCAACAATATGTCCTTCCGAGCTGGACCTGGGTCTTTCTCGTTTTCTACTTAGAGGTTGTTGGTTTATTTTACAAATATTTTGTACCACTTCTGACCAGTGGCGGCTGGTGGGTTATGAAACGGTGGTGCACTTTACTGGTCAAATATTAGGATTCAAAGATGCAATAAAACAAACCATAGCTTTGCGAATACTTTCTTATAAATTAAACTATCCGTCGACTTTTTTCGCAAAATGCGAAATGTTCATTGACCTTTTTATTAAAGTCTGCCATTGATTGAATCATTTTTTATTAATACTAAGCACAAAAAGAGCATTTAGCCGGTCCTGAGGCATGATATCTCTATGAAACGTTTTAATCCTTCACTCCTGTTTCTGTCCAAATTTATTCCCCGTCATAAATAATGCAAGGACAAAGTTGAGGCGATCACATCGGCACAACCAATTCTTTTTATTATAAATTTCACTTTTAAAACTTCGCGTAAATACTTTATTACTCGGTTTACACCCTTGTTTTAAATTAAGATATGGCCTAGATGGATCAGCCAGTTTTTAATATAGTCAATGTGTAAGTTAGTACTGATTTTCACAGTTATTTAAACACACATATGCATCGTACGAGAATCAGCCAATTACTCCATATAGTTTGCATTAACTATCTTATATCTGACGCTTTAAGCGTGTTGTATCGTATAGAAGCTATGTAAGTTTCACCGTGCGCTAGCCGAAGTGCACGGTAAAATTCTTTACAGCGAATAAAGCTCTTAATAGTTTGGATTATGGCGGCACTTCACGTATTCGTCTATTTGCTGTATTTGTCCAAAAACTGCGATGTGTAGAGAGGCTATTCGCCATTTTTTCTTTATTTGAACAAATAAGTCGAATACCGCTAAAAACAAATAGGCCTTACCGTCCACTTGTCCGTTTTCAACACAGGTCAAAGGAGTCAAATAAACCAAATATTCGCTTTAACCGTACACACTTTGTTCACATACAAAATGCACTAGTGGGACCAAAACGTTATGAAGTTTCTGGGGTTGTATCAAATGCATCTGTGCATTTGGGACCCCAAACATAGCAGTCATAAAAATAAAAACAAAATGATAACAAGGAGCATAGTAAAAATAAGCTGCTGTTGCTGTCAACGCATCCATGTAGCGTTCACTGGTATTCAAACATATTTGGCTTGTTTGAGTGTTTTGCGATATGTGTGGATGACACGTTTGGAATATTTGAGAATACATCAAACATTTGGACGAATATAGCGATACAAAACAAAAATACGCCAACACCAAGTAAAGTGCCGCCATTAGATTAAATTGTTTTTTTATATAAATTCGTTGGTATTGAAATGATATTTATTAAACATTTTGTGTTGATTTTAAAATTATTAATAACTTATTAAATTTGGTGGTTCAGCGCACGAGTGCACTTAAGGGACCGAAAATCGTATAATGGTAGAATATAATTTTCTCCTTGTTCCCTATTGACATGTCGGATTTTGTAAAATTGAATTTATTCGAATTTCTTGAACATTTATGTTTTTTTTATATTCATGTTTTTCCTCTTCATTGTCGTGAGTTGTTTTAATACTATCAGTGATGATACCATTTCCGGTTTCTACGGGCATATAAATTCTTCAAAATTATTCCTGAAATCAGCGTCAGAAAGTTCAATTTTTTTTATCATGTTCATCATCGACACAGTTTTCATCAACATCTATATCGTCAATACTTACATCACTCAGATTATTACCAAAATATTCTAATTCATTATCTGTAAGCTCTTTTGCCCTATCCGCCATATAGGTGTACAAGAAAAATTACTCAGATGTACAATGTTGCAAAAATGCTACATATAATCTATCTTCTGATAACAATTTATTTTTAAGAAATTAGGAGAAAAGAATTACGTAGTAGTGAGTTTCATAGCTTAGGCAAACAGTTGACTCTTAAGGAATCATATAAGTTTTCTTATGCGAAAAGGACTACACTTCACGTATAATTATTGTCGCACTTGATCTAGCAATACTCATCGACGGCATGCCGTTTAACCTTGCAGTGAGGCTGTTAAGAATGAAAATTGCCATTGCGATAGAGCTTAAGGAACAAATATACCTGTGGCACTATTGAGTCACCATGCACGAAATAAGTATTGGATATGCCTCTATTGTAAATGAAAGAAAATGTTACATTTCTGCTACATAGTGCAGTAAAGGGTTAAAACAGTTCCTTTCACAAGGTCCGGATATTTTCTACCCACTTTAATCGCCTAAAATCGATGGTTTGGAGAATCAGCTACAGAGAGTCCATACCACGGTGTAAGACATGAAGGTGGACAAACTCATCGAAAGCTGAGAAATTAACGATGATTTCATTTAACAACCACCGATGGCGCCACCATAACACGTGTACCAATTATTTGTTTAAAAATAATAATAAAATTGAAAATATAAAAATTAATTCTTAGATACACAAATGTTTTTAGAGTCGTAAATAGTGCTTTAAAGTTGCACAATTTTTAAAATATAACTAATACCTCACGCTCTCTGGCGACGAGGGGTTGTTAAAATATAAAGAGAATAAGAAGGGTAACAACATAGAAAAATCATAAAGGCAGACCATATACATTGTTCTTGCTTTTGAAAAACTCAAACTGCAATAAAGAAAAATAAGATATGGGCTTTTTTGTATACAGTATTTGCTACAATTATATCTGACAATGTAGTTTAATGATGGAAAAAAAACAGCAGACTGGTAATGACCTTGAATGGTACACATGCTACGCAGCGCTATCTAATGATTAGAGATTTAAATGTTCTTTAAGGGAACGCGTTTATGGTATTGTGGGAATAGGAAGACTTCACCTTCTCATCTTACACCGTGGTCCATACACTTTACTCGAAGGATTGAGTTTTTGGACTGGTTTTCCATATGCAACTAATTGTTAAAAGTAGAGCATGAGCATGGTGGCTATTCCCAAAAATAATTGAAAGATTTGGTTCAAATACAGGGAATATGGATTTCTTTGCAGATTAGAAATGTTTAAACAAAATCAGGTTACATGAAAAATATATGTACTAGGCAAAGACCAAATTAGGGAACAAAAATTACCCCAATGTCTAAAAATATACCGGAGAAAAAAGCAACGAGGTTTGTGGAATATTGAGTTTTAGAGAAATCGGGAAATTCTAGGCTCTGATTCGGATATTGTGTACCATGCTGGGAATGTTATTACTTTGTAAATACTTGTTATAACTTGTGTAACTAATTTAAAAGATTAATAAAATACTTAAAAGATGTTTGTTTAATTGCACTTTTCCACTCATTTTATTCTTGATTTTATACAAAGCAATATTACTTAATGAAAATCTTTAATTAGGAGCCGTTCCAGTATTATTTAAGCACTATGGGGGGGGGGGTGTCTTTGCTTTGCTTATTTTTTTATGACATGGGGAGTTTAAATAGTGATTACGTCAGCAGTAGTTTTTAGTTTTTTACACATGGCAACTCACACATTGTCTATGCTTGAAAAGGAATCATATTTTCAGGGATTTCAACAAATAATGAATAGATTTAGGTACTCGATTAGAACGACGTAGGGGAATTACCGCACTTATCTGAATTTCTTCCGTCAATCTATTGTTTTGTTCCGGTACAATTAACGTGTTATAAGCAAAGCAAGCACTTCCATGTCATCGAAAACTTAGAATCATGGATTCGGGCGTCATTGATAATTTGAAATAATATGTAGGGTCGAGGACCCTATTGAAGCAATCCCATACCGTCCCTTACATACCCACAGAGTCTGCATTAGTTTGTATGTCTATCTTGCAAGAAAATGTGGCACATATTAAAGTAATTTTTGGACCCATAGAAACTTATCTGCAAGTCCAATAAAGCGAGTTTTCGTTATTGGAATTAATGGCATTTTATGGTTTTTCCATAATCAGTAAGTTTAATGTTTCCTATTTGCAACAGCTATATTGAACTATATAGAAACTAATAGAAGATTCCATATAATTTCGAAACATATAATCTAACTGCAAACACCAATGGCATAAATTTTTATTTATATGTTTTTATAGGAAGCTACGATAACAATGAAATAGTTTATCTATGGGAATACTATTGGAACTGCAGCGACAAAAGCACACTACAAATTCATAAAATCCCTTACAACTATCAAATTCTATGAGAATTTATCAGCCAAACCATACATCAAGGTTGCCATAATCTTTATGGAATACTTGGAAATGCAGCGACAAACACACATTAAAAATTCTTAAAATCCAATACAAGTATCAAGCCATAGGGAACAGCCAAACCATACAAGCAATGTGCCATGATATTCTATAGGTTTTTATGAGAATGGTTTGATAAAAATATAATTAATATATAGGATTATTATTTCATAATCTGTACGTCCTTATAAACTGAACCTATAAAATCATGAAAAAGAGTATGATTCTAAAAGAGAATTTCAGCAATTAAATGTATGTCTTTATCTGTACACTATGAAATACACACTACAATTGTATGAAATTTAACGGAATATTCATATAAATCGAGATTCTAAGCTAAAAGTTTAGATTACGACAAATTATTAAGAATTTAGCGGTAAACTCTAATTAAATAAATGGTGTAAGCAGAAGTTTCTATGAGAAAATGTGCAAGGAAAATTGATGTTTTCAACTGTCTTTTATGCGAGAATCCAAGGAAAAACGATCTCTACCTAATACTAATAGTTCGCAGTTTTGAATTCCTTTGTCACATTAATAGCCCCTTGATGGCCTTTTTTGTTCCTGTAAATATTTCAATATATTTTTCCCCATAAGAGATTCTGTTTTGTGATTGGGTTTCTTTCATCGCTTAATTGGGATTTAGGCCAATAAATTGTAGTTTTTTAGCAGTTGAGCTGTGGCCGTTGATATTCATTGTGTATGTGTTGTGTAATGAGTTTATTGGTGCTTCATTTTCCCTGTGGTATGATTTGTGGGTTCATTGTTCATTTGTTAGTTGAGCTGTTAAGTATGGTGGGTGATCATTAGTTTACTGCGAATTTTTCAAGACGTTCTCTCTAGTATACTGTGTGATCTGTAAAGACTGAGGATGTATTGTGAACACATGTGTTTGTGACTTTTCTTTCTTTCAAGTATTGTTTAAATGATAATCAATCATGTAGCCAGAAAAAAATTATTCGGGGTGGGTTGGGTAATTTTTTCTGGGGGAGGGGTCTTGGATAATTTTTTTTGTTGGTGAAGGGCTAATTAGGACTGCAAAATTAATATTTTTGTTCATGTATTTACCCCCTTTCAGTATTTATATATTTCTCTCGGAATTACTCTGGCAAGTCAACGAACCATCCGAAAACTTCTTTCATGTGTTCGGGAAGCTTCAAGGGAATTCCCAGTAACGACAGCGGTCGGCCTGTTGAGAGACAAAACATTTCGGATTCCCAGAAGTATCGGAAGAATGCCCCTCCACGAATTGGATCATGGCCGATTGCACCAGCTCGGATGAATTCTCGTAACAATAGTGTAATTTTATATTTACTTAATATTTTATAGTAAAGAATGTCGCAGTGCAGGATGGCAAGTGAGATACAGATCAAATCAAAAAATAATATTAAAATAAAAGAATAATTGAATAAACATACCTATAAATTTATGCTCAAATAAAGTATACTAATAATTTTGAGTTTCACTTAATGAAATCTCACTTCATATCAATTTACCGTTTAATTTATATAAAGTTGTGGTGCATTTATTTGTTACAAGGCCGTAGCCAGGAAATTTTTTCGGGGTGTATTTTCGGGGGGTGGGGTGGGTTGATAATTTTTTTTTATTGGTGATGGGCTGATTAGGACTGCAAAATGTATATTTTTGTAAATGTATTTCAAGAATATATAAATATAAAATTTATTCTATGAAAAACATGATTAATTAGTTAAAATTGAATCTTGAAACCAAACATTCCAAAACAACATTTAACAAAATTGAAGCAGACACGTTTAGTTTTCGTTTCATGTTGTGTTCTTCTTTGTGTAATATAACACAATTTTGAAATTGTGTTTTATGACAAAGGTCCCAAGCGTGTTCACACATTTTGGATTTCTCAAACTCGTTTTTTAACGTAATTTTTGTGTTAGTTTATTCGAACATTTAGAGGTCTAGAGGTTTCTCCAATATAAAATTTATTGCATTCACATGGAATTTTATAAAAGCATTTTTTTAGAACAGTTGGTTTTTGCTCTGTCATATAGAGGTTTGATGATATCTATTTTTACTGTGGTTGATTAAAATTGAGATACCTGTTAATGTGAGTCGGTTTTCTGTAAACTGTGTGTGAAATTTTATTCAATTTTTTTTTAAATAAGTGTGGCATTTCCATTATCTGCATTTAATAGTAATGTCATTTTTTAAAACTTTAATAGAATGCATTTCACTTTTTGAAAGTTTATATTTGATATGTATAGGTTTTTCTAGATCAGTTTTTGCTCTTATTCGATATTCTTGAGCTTCACTATTGTTTAAATATCGAATAAGAGCAAAATTTGAACTAGGAAAACCTGTACATATCAAAAATAACCTTACGAAAAATGAATTACATTCAATTAAAGTTTAAAAAAATGACATTACTATTAAGATTTTAAATGTACATAAAGGCAATGCCACAGTTATTTTAAATAAAATTGACTACGATTTCAAAATTCAAAACATAATAAACCAAGGATAATATACAGAATTAAACAAAGATCCAACACCTTCTGTAGAAAACAAAATATACCGCTTACCTTACAATCACAAACATGAATTTACAGAACAAGAACGTAAGCTCCACACTATTCGAAACCGCCACGTTTCTATGGGTTACCTAAAATTCATAAACCCAACATTCCATTAACACCAATTGTCAGCTCTATAAATTCTCCATGCAGTGAACTCTCAAAATTTTTTTCCGAAAATTATTTCTCCACTTACTGTTAACTCTTAACTTACCTTAAAAACAGCGCACAGTTTTTAGAAAAATTATCACATGTACAATACAAAAACACTTTGACATTGTAGATCTATACAATAATGTTAGTGTCACCAATACACATCCCATAGTAAAAAAACGATTAGAACATGATTCTGTACTAAGTCAACGTACACAATTGTCCATTAATACAATAATGGAACTGCTAACATTTTTACACAAAAACAACATATTTTCAACTTGACGATGTCTTCTACAAGCAAGATTTTGGCAGGCACTGGGTTCCTGTCTGTCTCCTGCTTTAAGTATCATTTTTATGGAAAAATTTGAAGAACAAACAATTTGCTCAAAACAGATAAAACCTTTGGTTTGGTTGAGTTATGTAGATGTCATAGTTATTTGGGAATATAATCTTGAAGCCTTACCTGAATTACTTAATGACATAAACACAAAGAGTTGTTTCAGTTTACACTATAACTTGAACAGAATAACAAATTATCTTTCTAGGACATTTTAACAACAAAAACCCCGTCGACATTTGAAACAGAAGTTTACAGAAAACTGACTTACATTAACAGGTATCTCAACTTTTACTCTAATAACCACATTCAGTAAAAATGGCTATCATCATATCTCTACATGTCAGAGCAAAAACCAACTGTTCTAACACCGATAAATTTAATGAAGAAAAAACCTTTATAAAAAATGTGTTCTCTGCCAATAATTACCCTGAAAAAATTATTAATAGAGTTATACAAAATCAACTACCAAACGATCGCTACCAAACTTCACCAAAGAACACTGTCGTAATCGCCACAGATCAAACACAGTAATCGCCTGGGGTCAATGACCCATAGACAAGAAGATTAGATAAGCAACTCTGTGTTGAAAAATGTGTCATAAAATAAGACTCTCTTCATTGCTACATTAACTAAAAATGAGCAATTATTCAATTTTATTCTACAGAAACCGGTAAACATGCTCAAAAGGAACCTACACATGACCCACGTTTATTGCTTCCCAGTATTCCCAATAGAGGTCCACATTACCAAAGGAAATACAATTTTCAAAATTGAAACTTTTATTTAAAATATAAATACAATTCAATGTTCAGTTATAAACATGTTTTACAATTATATGTGTGTATACACCTGGTAATTTTCAAAGAAATATTTATATAAGAAATTTCTAACCTAAAATGAACTTGAGGTTTTTTGATAGGATAGAAGTAAATCGTTCTTTGTAAAAAATTAAATCAAGATTTTCCTCATGAGAATTGCAGACAGAATGCCCATTTTTTAATGAAATCACATATCACAAAAACCTCATATACCAAAGTTTCGGATCTAATATTTTCTCAAATAAGAAAAATAAACAGTAAGATTGGATATGATCATGAATGTCTGAATTAATGTAGAACTTAAAGAGATGATCTGAAAAAATTAAGGTACTGAGAAATACAAATGATAAGCTCAGTATATTTGTGAGAACCATACATAGACTCAAATGATTTAGAAAAGATGCTTTAGTTTTGCATGGGTTATTTTAGAACATAGCTAAACACCATTGACAAATGTTAACCTTAACTACACAAATAATACTGTACAATATTAATTTACTATAAAAATTAAACAATACATGTAACATATAACATAATTGGTTAGACAATGACAATAAATCATATGAACTTAAATTAAACAAAGTATTAAGAATTAAAGAAAATATATTTGTTTTACCTACTTTTAGCATTATACTAAAATTGTTTTGTGAAATGCTTCCCCTGGATAGGTGAAACAATGAAGAAGAATTTCAGAAAATCAATGAGAATTACTGAAGAACTGAATGAAAGTTTTAAAAATTAAGAAAAGAATGCAGTCCTTTCACAGTTATTGCAAGAAGTTAAATCTAAACTAAGAATGTAAACATGCAAATACTGATAATGCATATTTTATGCTTACCATCCTCTAACATTGATATTCTTGTTATTATAGCTCTACCACTTGTAGGTTCAGATTGAATATAACCACTAGTACTAGTACTTGCTAGCAAGATCATCTTCATCATTGGTAACTGAAACAAAATGGTTTGTAAATTGAAAGTAACATTACTTAGGTATACATGTAAATACTGATAATATAATAATAATTTAATGTTTCTCCCTATATTAAGTGCTGTTTCGAAAGATGAATTATAGTATTTTTCATACTTAACGCAAATTTGGCAAAATTTAAACTGAAAATCATCGTTCGAATATTTCTGCTTACCACCTTCCAGCTGTATTTTCAGAATAATTAATATAGATGACACATAAGGCTAGCCGCACACTGGCAACTTTTGTCGAGCAACTTTTCAATCACAAAAATAGAACACGTTATTTTTTTGACAACCCGCACACAGGCGATTATTTAGTTGCGGTAACTAAAAAATTCCAACACGTTCGATATTCATGGCGACTAAATTGTTGCCAGTAAAATAGAACGCACATATTCATACCCGTCTCCGCACACTGGCGATTAAAAAGTTACTCTTGATTTTACTGTAGCAATTTCTTCGTGCTTTTATCAAAATGTCCCTAGACATCGAAGCGTTTATAGAAGCAGTTATATGACATAAAAATAAATGAATATTCAGACAAAAATCTTTAATTAGTTGTGGCATGAGTTGTGTCGAGAGTTTATTGAAAAACGGGATGAAGTCGGGGAAAAGTATAAAACAGAAAAGGTCAGTAAATTTTTTATCATATTTTAAAAGCAATAATGCAACAATATTAATTCACAAACAAAAACTTAATTTATATTATTAAACTTAATTTTAAAATTAAAATCAGCTCTGTGCTATAAATGGATGAACCCAATATTTTCTCCCTTAGAATAAAGCACGAACACGTGCAGTCTGTACAAAACCCATTTTAAAACTAATGTTACTATAATTATTCAGTTGTCAGTGTGCGCTTTAAACAAGATCGGGAATTTCCAGCCGGCTGAATTTTTTAATCACCTAAACTAAAAAGTTACCAGTGTGCGGCTAGCCTAAAGGAAAGTGAAATGTCATGTGGAATCATCTGCACAGAACTATCAATTTGCATCCGTGCTCTGTGACAAATATCAATCGCAAATTTAGCACGGCAACAGCGCCTTACAGCGACTGAGTGCAACATAAAAATATGGCTGTTTTCCAGTTAGCAGAGCACAAGTGATTTTGTGCCGCACAGTGCGGCAATTTTTAGGACGTTTATTGGAACATGGTTGTTTTAAAACCAACCGGTAGAGTACACTGATCACCATAAGGTTAAAAGTGTATTACTCATAAGTTATCAATTGACGTTTATGTGTACGTAAATTATTTACAGAATAATTCAATAATGGTTGTTTTCCAATTATTAGAGCACAAGGTGTTTTTCTGTCGCCCTATACCGTAATTTTCGGGCGTTAATTGGAACATACTTCATGTTTTATGATAAAGTTTTATGTTATGTTTAATATTCCACACATAGAATTTTTATTTTATCTGCTTCAGGATTCGCCCACAAAAACTAACATTAGAGTTTTATTTTACTAATAAACTTTCAGGGAAGCCTTTTATAATCTACTGAATTTTGAGGCTGTGTAGATTCGAAGATAAAGGGCAAAATAGGTCAAGTTTTAAACGATAAATTATTAAATCTCTTATTCAAATTATTCAAAAATACAAATAAAATATATTTTTCAAAAATGTAAATAGTGCAGTTTCTAAAGTGGGAATTAAGTCGATGTTGAATATTTTGGTTCATATCTTTTAAACAAATGATTTAATAATGATATATTTGTATTTCACATCATAAGCCTGATATATTATATGATGCGTTTGAAAATTTAATTTTTATTTTCCATTTAATTGTATAATTTGTCCCGAAAATTACTATGGGGGTTTTCTAATAATTTTTCTTATAAATTTTAAGTGAGCTCCAGTACCCCTAATTATTTTCAAAATTTTAGGTAATAAAGAGAGAAATGAGAATTTTTTAAAACAATTAATGAAAAATATATATTTGTATTCCTCATAATGATCCCTTTCATTTGATGTATTGCATGATGCTCCATTTAATTCTATAATTTACATTATTAATATTAGGGATTTCTTCATTTTTCCTGTAAACAAAAAAATGCAGGTCTTATAGTTGGAATAACGAATGGTATTTTTTAAAATATTTTTGTTAATATATCATTTATTCATTCATGTAAACCTACATAAAACATCCCAAAGACACAGTTATTTCTTGTGCTCATTTGTGCGAGCTAGTGCTGTAATTGGAACACTCAGTGCTAGCACTGTGCCGCACTGTGCTCAATTGTGCACTAATTGGAAAACAGGGTATTTCAACTTGGGGTATCTCGTTAATCCTCTATAGGTGAATTAGGGATATTCACAAAACATCGATGCATCGAATCTATTCGATGTTTATCATACGATACATCGGATGGATTCGATGTTTTGACAAAGATCTTTTCCATTCGATGCATCGATGTTTTTTTATAAAAAACATCGAATCAATGATAAAAACTAACTGTCTATTTAATAATAAAATAGAACATGAAAAATATATTATATGAGTTCATTTATTCAAGATTAAATTATTAATTTTTAAATAATTGTTAATAAGACATCTGTGAGCAGTTATTGGACCTAAGGCAATACAAGTATGATTATTCTCATCAGCCATTTTGGGTCCAGCTGTCACTGCTTCTCTATGTTCACAATGTATTAGGCCTCAGTTTCAAATCAATAAAGATAAATTATTTTAGGTAAAACGTGGAAAAATGTTAAATGAATTGTGTCCCGAGTGTTTCCTTCAATAGAATAGTTTGCAAAACCATTTAAAAGTAGGTAAATTTACCCTAGAAAACATGAAAGAAGCAGTAAACATGTGTTACGATTATGATATAAAATTGTAGTAAAACTACATTTTTCCTGAATAAATTATTGTTTTGATAATGAATGTTACATGTTAAGAATAACGATCTTTCTTTCTACCGATGACATGAAAAAACACTCTTATCATGTGCGAAGTTTTGGAAAAAAAATCAATCGGATTGAAAAATATATCTTTATCCCACGGATAATCTTAAAAGTGCGAAATGGGTTCAACATATGGGACGGGGAGGAAATAGGGTATGAAGTGCCTACCTAATCCCGTTTTTGAGAAATACTTTGTTATCATCTCACAAAAATTGAACAACTATATATTTTTTCTCGTTTTTTTACTTATTGAATTGCACATTATTTACTGCAAGTACTTTTCTAAAATTCTATACTGAGGAATTAAATCCGAAAAATTATTCTTTAAGGAAAAAAACCTTAACTTTTTAGCTTTGAAATTCAGTTTAAAGAGAGAACTTTGTCAGATGTGTTAATCAATGGCCTAACACTGCATACTCAACAACTCAAATCAACTCAAATCCGAGCCTATTTAGTAGCTTACTTAATATTGTTCAGGTTTCAATGTTCCCATTATCAATTCATACTTATAGGGGAGCCAAAATGCATTGTAAACAGGTACAAGGCAAAAGTGATGGACAATCCCAAAATGGCTGACAAGAATACCTATGTTTTTAGTACCCTATTAAGCCCCAATTCTTGTTACCATTCGACAGCTCTACGATTTCAAAGATGACGCAACTCGTATGAAAATTGACATAATTAAATGAAAGTTAACCAGTACACTAAACTTTAATCTTAATGTTTTTTGTAATTGTTATTTTAGTAAAATAATTCCATTTGTAGTTTTTGTGTCACTTATGAAGCTATATAATAAATTACACTTATATAATTGAACTTCTAACCAATCCTTAAAAAATTAAATAATTATTGAAGCTATTATAACACTCTGCTTCTGATACCCGGAATCTATTTTCACATCACAAAAGCGGAACTTAACTCATTTAAGTAATTGGAAATGGTGCATATCAAACTACTGCACAAAGTATTCGATGTTGAAAAAACATCGATGTTTTTTAACGATGTATCGAAGAATATCGATGTTACGTGAGTCAGTTTGAAAGACCCCTTTGTGCAACATTGTAGCTTATCTTTAATATTTCCTTTCAAGTAATTGATATTTCTGTTTATTCCAAAATTGCTTATTTAGAGGTGAGCTTAATAGCCAACAATATTCTATTGTTCAAGTAAAATTGCACGTGTTATTAAGGCCACCTTAGTCATCATGACAGAACCTATAAATTCTTTGTAAAGCTGTAGGAGAGTAGTTATTAACACAGATATTAACATAACCATTATATTAGTTAGTTCATTTTTGACATCTCTCTCCCGCGACCGCAAAACTCGGCATAATTTAACATAATAATTTATTGTAATAATTGTAATAATTAATTTCAAGTAACAATTCAAAGTATAAAAGTTAAAAAGTGTTTTAGTAAAAATAATTTTTTTTTTTTAAGTTTTTAATTTTGTTATCGACGTAACATCGATGCAGTGTTCCGATGTTTTACATCGAATAAAAACATCGATGTTTTTTCTTGATGGACACCCCTAAGGTGAATACTTTATGACAGGCAACAACCGTTCACCAGGACGGCCAACGAGCAACTCCCTTCTTCCGATAACTGACGTCTAAAAATCCTACCAACCTATCCAAATTCTAATACCAACATCGTCTAATTTCCTACTTACAACGTTCTTCTTCCGCGACAATCCACAACATCAATGCTCGAAATGTACCGTCCTCGAATCTACTTTTCTACATCTTCTTCACATAAATGTCATTAACCCATTTAGAACGTGTGATTCCGCCCTTAGCAATTCGCCTCGAACGTCAAGAGAAATCTAACCAACAATCTTAACCTAAAATAAATTTATATCAAAACAAATCAATACCAAATACAAAGCGAGAAACTTTCCAATGCGAAAAACCCAATAAGCCTATCGCAATAACAAAAATGCTACAGAATAAAAGAAAGGTACGTGTTTACGTTTGAAGATAATTTTATCCTATCCGTTGGTGTTAATATTCGAAATCAATACTCCTGTTTTAGTTACAAGAAAACAATTGTTGTAGATAAATGACACATCTAACGTCCAGTTTAGGCTATTTAAAATACGTTTTGCATAATTCAAACCTCAGATATTTCTTCGTTTACTTCGTTCTTTTACGGGTTTATGGAATACACTGCTAGTTATACTCTGCGACAAAAATGTAATGTTACACTGATCTAGCGATTTTTCTCATCAATGCTATACGAAGTCGCACATATGCTTGGCAGAGATCTAGGGAAATATACGACACATGACATCATCCGTTGAATGTATACAGCCTATTCTGCAACGTCGTGCTCGAGGAAAATATCTTTACTGGTGGTGGACGGACCGCGTACATAATTACAGAATTATAGCGTAACATAATCATTGATTTGAACTGACCAATGAGAGTGATGACTGATGAGGGCACAAACACTGGAGTAAGGGGCTGTATACGTACAGCGGTTGATGTCAGATGTCATATAATTCCCTAGATCTCAGAAAATAGATGAATGTCTTCTTATGGTATTGATGAGACAAATCCCTGGGTCTAGGGAAACAATACCGAACAGGTTGTTGCAAATGAAATTGTGGTCCAATGGTTAAGATGTAAAGAGATGGAGCGTTGTTGTCAAATATACAGCAAAGTCACCGAAGTATTCAATATGTATGTGGAATGAGGGATGCATTTATTTCAAACACTATGCTGTATGAATCACATAAACTAGAAACTAGTACGTCTGCTTGTTACGTAATAAGGTTCGGTATGCCAAGCCTTTGACGTCTGGTCTAGAGAATAAGACAGTCGAGCGGCATGTTTCGAATAAACTTAGAGTTCAATGGTTAATGTAAAGTAATGTATTTAATGTAAAGTGAAGATATAGCTCGTCTACGTTATTTTTCTCCGTCAATCTCATTGATTTTGTTCTTCTCCTCTGCCATTTCGATGGTACTCTTCTGACCAAACATGTTGGTGTAAGCATACACCTGTAAGCTTGATGATTCACCACAGAGAAGATGATTTCCTTGACCAATCCATTACAGAATTATAGTGTAACATAATGGTCGATTTGAACAACCCAATGAAAGTGATGACTCGTGACGTCATAGAGAAGTGAAAGAGGGCTGCATACGAGCAGCCGTTGAGGGATATATTTCCCTAAATCTCGGAAAAACATATGTATGTCTTCTTATGATATTTTTCAGAAAACTTCCTAGATCTAGGGAAATTACACTCGAGCAGCTTCGTTTAAATGAATATGGTGTTCAATAGTTAAGATGAAAAGCACCTGGTGCGTTGTTGCCTAGTTTAAAACAAACACATTGAAGAGTTCAACTGATGGTATGCATTTATTTCAAACACTATACTGTATGAATCAGATAAACTAGAAACTAGTCCGTCTGCTTGTTAGGTAACAAGGTTTGGTATACTTTGACGTCTGATTGTCGTATATCTCCTAACATCTCGGAATAACACTTGTCTTTTATATATGGTATTGATGAGAAAAAAACCTAGATCTCGGAAAACACGGATCTCGGAGAGAGGCTTGATTCAAATGAAATTGTTGTTCAATGATTAATGTCGCTAAGGTAAAGTAATGTAGTTAAAGTAAACACAGTGGAACATTGAGTACCTGTACCTAGCGTGCTGAATTCCTGGCTGAGAAAAAATTTGTTACATAATTTAACAACCTCATCAGTTACTTCTTTAAAACCACTCGCTTGAATTCTTTCAGTGTTCCCATCATAATTTCTACCGTCCAACAGCAACATAACGTAGCTATGCAATCTCGATCAATCAGACAGGGTCCAGTAGGTTGTTTGTCTGATTCTCGCTATCCCGTTCCAATCGTTCAAACTTCAAAACTCCTATTCTTTCTCTTTTATTATCATTCTATGACACCTACCCATTACGACCATTCTTTGAATTCCTGATGTCCTATATCAGATTTCGCGTCCTAGTTCCTACCATGACCATCTTTCTACTATCCCTCGTAATCAATACCAGACAACAGAGTACACGCATTAGAATGTTTCTTGGATTTCTGGTATCCCACTCTTATCATTTAACCTTCTAGACTCCAACGTGATTACCAACGACCAATGGAATCGTAACAGTCAAAACCATTCCTTTGAATTCCTGGTATCCAATTCTTATCATTCAACCTTCCAGTCGCTCTTGTGATAACCACCGGCTCACGGAACCCTAGCCGTTAGAACGGAATCAAACCGTTAAAATCGATCCTTGAATTCTCTGTATATCGTCAACATTCAACCTCCCGCGTGATAACCAATAGTCAACTGAATCAAACTGTTAGATCCGTTCATTCCTTTCTTGCTAGCCCATTCTTTACATTCCACCTTCTGGACTCATACGTGATAACCAACGAAATCCAACCATTAGGATCGTTCTTATTATCCAACCTTCGAATCTCCTACATGATAACTACCGACCAACGAAATCCAACCATTAGGATCATTCTTGTGAATTTCCCGCTCCTGTCATTACCATCGATCTTTCTACTATTCTTCGTAATCAACATCATCCAGCATATCCAATTCGCTAGGCCCATTCATTCCATTTTTATTATCCCGTTCTTATCACTCAACTTTCTAATACCCCACTTGATTACAAACAAGTAACATAATCCAGCCGATAGGACAGTTCCTTGAGTAACTGTTATCCCGTACCATTCCTTGAATTCTTGGTTTTTTATTTCTACCATTCAACCTGTCAGTCCAATAACCGACAGCCAATGAAATCCAACCATTGGGATTGTTCCTTGAATTCCTGTTATCTCCTATACTTTCTTTCACGTCCCCTTCAGCAACTGAATAAATTTTATCTGCTATCACTCGTAATCAACATCGACTAACATAGTCTAGTCCATTCTTACTATCCCGCTCCTGTCATTCATCCTTTCAATACCCTTATTTGGTTATCAACGGACAACAGAATCCAACCGTTTGGATCGATCCTTTAATTCCACGTATCCTGTTCTTATCATTCAAAGTCCTATAGACAACTCCTTCCAATATACTGTTTCTTATAGAGGTACAGAAAAACATGATTGGATGAAGGTTAAACGTGCAAATTACCCCTTATATCCCATATATACCAAGGATGAGCAGCTCCCTAGATCTTGGAAAGCCACATACTTGAGTGAATTGATTCGTATGGTATTTTCATCGCACCATAAGACTGATGGAGCATCAAATTTGAATGAAGTCATTTACTTGACAATGGTTTGAAATGACCAGTGAAAGTGAGGACTGGTGACGTCATATACACGGGAGTAGAAATTGAAAGTGGGCTGCATACAAGCAACGCCCCTGTCAGCCGAGGTGGGTGGGGTCATCTTGTAATCAAGTGACGGACTTGACCTTGAGAATTTTCCCAGGCACAAGTGGGGCCACCCCTACTACTGTCTCCCAAGATAATCACACTACTACAATAACTATACCATACATACTCAGAAAGACTAAAAAGAGTGGGCCACAGATATAATATTAAAACATCATTTAAAATAAGAGATAGGTACACAAAATCAGTTATATCAAAAACAAAACCAAAAAAAAAACACTCATAGTTTCTTTGCCATTGACAGCGGAGTCTGACCTAGACCCAGAAACGTTTGGAAATATACAGTAATTTCGTGAATTGTAGTGTCATTTCCCAAAAAAGTGGTTAAACATTGACAAACTATGCCACAACCATCCTTCAGGAAACAATTAACAATCAAAGTTATGCAAACGCTGGATAGTCCAATAGCAGCCAACTTATAACATTAAGTTTCACATTTACTCTAGGGAAGTTAGTATTTTCAGTTGCAAAAACAATTCCACAGATATTTGATTGGCTTTTCTTGAAGAGTGTATATAGCATAACACATAAAAACTGTTGTGAACAAATTTTTATTCCTTAATTAATTATACGGGGTGTTTAAAGTTGCAAAAATCGCAATTTTAGCAGTTTTTGTAACTTTTCAACAACTGAATAAAAAGTTCTAGGGTCGAAAGTAAGTTTGATTTATACATAATTTCAATAGCTACTAAATGATAGGTTCATATAGCCGATTGGATAATTAGCTATTGAGTTCTTTGGAAAAAACTGTAAAAAAATACGCAATTTTCAATCGTCCATAGTTATTGTATAAAATGCTTTGAAATTTGGAAACTCGACAGAATCTTTTATTTCTACGAGGTTAATAACTGGTAAAAATCTCAAATTTACAGCTCAGATGGTTTTCTTGCAAATCTAAATTTTTTCCAGGGCTTTTGATTTTACGTGAAGTTTACAATGCTCCCATTTTGAGCTAAATTAATATTTGAACCATCTGAAAGGAACATATTAATTATTAGTTCTTTGAGTACCATCCCTCATAAATTAATTTTCTTTTAGTTTTATTTTATTGTATGTAAATTCAGTTTGAAAGCCTGCATTTTGGTATTCGGAATTAAATAAAATGTACTGGTGGGAGAAGCACCCTCCCCTCATTTCGTTCGAACTAACATTCATTTCAAATCGCTTTTATTCTTTCCCTAATACAAATGCCATGCCAACTGTCAAACTGTTTGCTGATAGCCCAGGGACGAGAAACGGTGGCATATCATAATTTGTTCATTGAAATTTTACATTTACATTTCTATTTGTTGATATAACTTTTTTTCTAATTATTTTACAAAAAAAATGACATACCATTTTTATAGATGGTGTATTAAGGAATAATTTTCATTATAAACTTTTTAAATTTATTCATTAGTTAACTAACTTCATAGTTCATAAGTATACATTAATATTAATTATTTGCCATAACTATATTGTTGACTTTGATTTTCTATATAGGGAGGGTGGGTGGCTTCTCAGCCCATTTCTTGCAGTATCCTTTGTTTTTTGTTTAAAATACGCAGCTTTTGCCAACCGTAAGAACTGGCAGTAGTAATCCACATTCACTGTAGAGTCAAAAAAAAACGTGGCAAGGACTTTTCCAGATGAGAGGCGAGTTTTGAATTTTATTCTTTTTACGCCACTTTAGATGATACGCTTCAAAAAGGCCTTCCCTTCTCGCTGAAATCTATTTAGAAGTCTTTCAACGATCTTTAGTTTACAGTCAAAAACCTTGGAACCCATCGAGCACAATTTTTTCTGAAACCAAGTTGATCAACGATAATTGATTGAACACTTCCATAGCTGACACCCAATTCTGAGAAAATCCTGCATGGTTAATCTCACTCACGTTCAATAAGCTGTCGAACACTATTGGCATTGTCAGCTGTAAGGCGTGTCCTTGTGCGTCTTTCATGGTTATCATTCTCGTACACCCTTAAATTTTCTCACCCACATATACACACGATTCTGAGACAGTGTACTATACCCAAACTATGCCTTCAAATGAGTTAGAATTTCTGAGGCTTTAACGCTTTTACTGCTTTAAAACTTTATGATAACATAACAGGCGAATGTAACTCTTGCTTAATCATGGCTGCATACTGTACTGACCACACATTATACAATAGGTATTAAGGACAAAGCCAAGCATACGCGCGTCCCCGGTGTCCATAAACCAAACATCTACTCCAAACAACATAATCTAGCTCGAAACTGCATTCTAAGCAGAATAGCAAAATTACCCTTTATATTATAACGTAATTTGCTTGGAAAAAGTATTTTAAAAGTCATGTCAATTCGATGACATGCTATTTTTATTCTACCGTGAGGGGAAATTATGATCCCCCTCTACTAATATGTATGCCTTGGCGAATACCAAAATGCACAAATTCAAATTAAATTTACAGACAATAGAACAAACCCAAAAGAATATTAAAATATAATAAGTTGTACCGGAAGATTTGATAATTAACATGTTCCATTCAGATGTTGTAAACATCACCAAAAATAAAGAGCTCTCGATAAAAAATTACATTTGTGAGAAAACCTTCAAAGCCATAAAGTTAAAATTTTGAACAGTTATTTTAGATAGACAAATGAAACTTTCTGTCAAGTTTTATCGTTCTAATTTTTTTTTAGATAAGAGTTATGAGTGATTGAAAATTGAGCATTTTTTCACATTTTTCGCGAATAACTCATTTATTAATTAACCAATCCTATCGATCGACATCTCGCTTAGTAGGTTCTAAAAATGTGCATACAACACACTCACCTTTGATTCTTTAAATTTTTACTCTTTTGCTGAGAAGTCACAAAAACTGTCAAAATTAGGGTTTTTGGCTATTTTAAACACCTAGTGTAATTAACTAAGAAATAAAAATTTGTTAACAAACTTTTTTGCAAAAATGGTATTAAAATAATGTTAAGTTCCCTACACTAATTATGGAATTCGCTATTGAAATTTTAACATTAATTTAATCTGGATATCCCGTTAGATATCTTATAATGTTGTGGTGCTTTTAACAGTTATTCACATATAAAATTATTTGTATTTCGTACCTGGATATCACAATAAAAACCTAATGTTTTAGTTGTGTTTTACCTGCAGTAATCTAGATCAAAACTCATAGAGATAGATTCCGATAAATTAGCAGTCTTTTGATTTCTCTTAGGAAATACGCATAAGCACCGTAATTCTAAACATACTACAATAGAAACAGATTCTATCCTATAGGTTACGTGCATGCAGAATCTATACGATTACGGCGTACATTAAAATCCCATTAATTTCAATAAAGAAAACTCGCTATATTGGACTGACAGATAGATTCCGATAAATTAGCAGTCTTTTGATTTCTCTTAGGAAATACGCATAAGCACCGTAATTCTAAACATACTACAATAGAAACAGATTCTATCCTACAGGTTACGTGCATGCAGAATCTATACGATTACGGCGTACATTAAAATCCCATTAATTTCAATAAAGAAAACTCGCTATATTGGACTGGCAGATAGATTCCGATAAATTAGCGGTCTTATGATTCTTCTTTTTAGGTAATAGGCATAAGAATCGTAATCCTAAACAGATTACAATCGAAACATATACGATCCCATAGGTTACGTCCATACAGAAATCCATGCGATTACGGTGTACATTAAAATCCCATTAATTCCAATAAAGAAAACTTGCTATATTGAACTGGCAGATAGATTCCGATAAATTAGGGGTCTTTTGTTTCTCTTGGAAACTTATGGGTATTAATGTGGAATGACAGCAACAAAAGCACACTAGATTCCCATACACTTTTTTAGGGTTCCGTATATACAATACGAGTATACGGATACCCTTATAATATCACTCCGGATTTCTGCCTCTGTCACATCACAGTAATTTTCTCCTAAACTACTTGACGGAAGAGGTTGAAATTATTATCAATGTATAGTTTGGTGACCCAATCAGGAGTACATATCGTAAAAGAAGAAATTTTGATTCTAGGGGTACCTCTGGGGGGAAATACTAAAAAATCGACCGTTCCCCCCCCTGATCTCCGAAACTACTGAGCCTAAAATATTGAAAAAAGTAGGAAATATAGAACATTGCCCGAACTTTACAGGAAAAATAAGGAGAAATCATTAATTAATATTAATGGTTAATTTTGGGGGGGGGCAAATTATAGAATTAAATGAAAATCATGTAATACATCAAATGAAAGGTCACATTCTGAGGAACACAAATATATTTTTTTCATATTTAAAAAAATAGTTAAAAAGATATTAACGAAAATATACCAAAATTTACCCATCCCCCCCCAATCTCCGAAACTATAAAACGTAAAAGCTCATTATGACGAAAACAAATATATTTTTTCTCATATTTTTAAAATAAAATAAAATTTTGACAAAAAATAGAGGTATAGCGCCTCACCTGAACTTTACTGGAAAAATCAGGATAAACCCCTAATATTCATTTTGGGGGGCAAATTATAGAATGGAAAATAAAAAATTATAATTGTTTCTAACTGATTTAGCAATATATCAAATCAAAGGGCTCATTATGACGAATACAAATGTGTTTTTTATTTTTTTAATGAATATTTTAAAATATATTAAAAAAATATTTAAAAAATTACCCATTCCCCTTTTATTCCCCAAACTATAAGACCTATTTTTTTTTGTTTACAGGAAAAATACGAAGAAATACCTAATATTAACATTGGGGGCCAATTTATAGTTTTAAACAGAAAATAAAAAAATATTTTTTAACGCATTATATTATTATATTTATCATATTTTTTTAAAATTAATTGTTTACAAGATATTAACATAAAGATATGAAAAAATCTCATTTCTCGCTTTATTTCCGAAACCTACCTAGAATTTTGAAAATAATTAGGTGTACTGGGGCACACTTGAAATTTATAAGAAAAATTATTAGAAAATCCTCATAGTAATTTTAGGGACAAATTATACAATTAAATGGAAAATAAAGACTCCGTTTTCAAACGCATCACGTAATATATCAAATAAAAGGCTCATTATGTGAATTACAAATATATCATATTTTTAAATCATTTATATAAAAGATATTAACAAAAATATTAAACATCGACTTAATTCCCACTTTAGAAACTACACTATTTAAATTTTGAAAAATATATTTTATTTATATTTTTAAATAATTTGAATAACAGATTTAATAATTTATAATTTAAACTTGGACCTATTTTGCTCTTTTTCTTCCAATCTACAGAGCCTCAAAACTTAGACAGTAAATTATAAAAGGCATTTCTGAAAGATTATTAGTAAAATAAAACTCTAATGTTACTTTTTGGGGGCCAAATTAGAAAATTAAATACATATGTATTGTGATAAAAATCAAGCGAATCCTAAAGCAGATAAAATAAAAAGTCTATGTGTGGAAAATCAAAGTGTATATTTTTATAAATTTAAAACGCTTCCTTTAAAAGATATAAGGGTACATATAAGAAAATGCACTCATTCCCTGCTTGTCTGAAACTGGAATATTCGAATCTTGAAGGTCGTACGGAACCCTAAGTATGCGAGTCCAACTCGCACTTGACCAAATTATTTTTAATAATAACTCAAATTGTGATCAGACAAAGTTAATTATAATTAAAAACTACTTCCTATTACGTTATATCAATTAAAACTGTATAACATTTTATTATAAGATTCCGCGGAGGGGACACTATTAAATGAATGTCACTATAATTAACTTAAAGAATTATGATACTCTGATACACCTAAGTTAGAATGATATACAAATTTTCTTAATACATATACATAAATCTAGAAAGCAACAGTAAACGAGGTTGGTCGAGCTAATAAATGAATGTAAAATACCTTATGTAAGGCAACATCGAAAAAGTTAATTAGATTTGAAAACTGCATCCAATTAAGCCATTGCATCACTAAAAATTGTAAAATAATTACATTAAAAAAAAACAAAAACCGACTTCAAAAGATAATTAACTAAACAGCCTGAAATAATTTTTACTACAACAATTAAATACTTTTTCTGAAGTCGGTGCCAACTATCAATAGACTTCCCAAAATAGTTTCACTTTAGCTTGGCACCGACTTCATAAAAAGTATTTAATTGTTGTAGCAAAAATTATTTCATGCTTTTTAGTTAATTTTCTTAGGAAGTTGGTTTTTGTTTTTTTAAAAATGTATTTATTTATTTCATCATTATGCTAATTTCTTTGTTTATTTACGTAGCGTCCAGTACATTCCAAAAGTTGATGTTAACATCAGACTCATATTTTAAAGTTAAATTAGACATTGACGGCGACGAAATTTGTTAATAAAATTATTGCAACTGCAAGGATGCGTCTGCAGCTTCGTAAATGTGTCGAGAAAATGCGAAGTTCTTCAACGATAGTTTCCTTAAAAATGCCTTGTCTGCTTCTTCACCGAAAGATAAAGTGAAAATTGATACTTTAGTATCCGTGTTCAATCTTGTAATCTGAAAATCTAAGTGTTAATTAGGAGCATTTTCAGCCTTTATTAAATAATATTTAGTCGAGTGTAATACGACTAAAAAGTATTTTCTTAAAAGAATTTTTTAATTCAGCTTTAAATTTTAGACAAAACTCTTCCGCCATTGTAAACATATATTTTGATAAAATTGTTTTGCTAGAAATATAAATATATTGTATAATATTAAAATTTGCAATAAAACTATAACAAAGACAAAATTTCACAGGCATTGCACTTAACAAATTTTTCTAATGAACTCATCTACTTCGACAGCCTCAGAATGGCAAAATATATTCAATACATATACATACATATATATATATATATATATATATATATATATATATATATATATATATATATATACAGGGCGGACCAATAGTATGTGGACGGAATATTATTCCTATACTGATCTATATTTTAAAAATATGCCGCCATGGGCAGATGAGGGTTAGTGAGAGATATAAACTAAAAATACTTGTCTTCTAAATGTTATTTGTGGCATATTATTGATTGTTTTTATTTTTTCTTGGGAATAACACCACAATTGAAATAAAAAGCTGTATATTGAACAAAAAAACCAAACGTTTCAAAGTCGATTCTGACTTCGTTGTAAATGGATTTATATGTATTGAAAATGTAAATTGCAAAATGAAACAATCTAACAAAAACACTTCATATTGCTACGGATTTTTGTCTGCTGTCTTCATTTAAAAAGTCTTTGACATAACTTTCACAAATTTTTAATATTTATTTTCTCAATAAAACGATTTCTATCCAATGATACTTCCAAATGTGAACATTTCATCAAAATCGTTGTGTACACACACAAAGGAAGCTGGTTACCAGCTTACTGGCAGTCGGCGCTTATAAGCGCTGAGAATTTACTTTGATGTGAAATGAGAGCGAACACAGACAAAAAAAATTTACCAGTATGAATTTATAATTCTTGGTTGCTGGTTTTGGTAGTCGGATTCAATATAGATTATTATTAATTAAATTGTTTCATATAAAAAATGGATATTGAATGTCTCATATCTGCTGTTTTTACAAGGTTTGCACTGTGGGACAAAAGGCTAAGGTCTCACAGTAATAGAAACTTGAAGAATTGACTGTTTGTGCCAGTTACACCAAGTTTTTGATAAACGTTGTTTAGTTTTATCCAATATATAATGAAATGTATTTGATGTCATTCTTATGTATTGAAAAAACCGTTCATCATGTTGTTTCAAATTTAGAAATTCGTGATGATATTCTTCATAAACTACTAGCTCTTGATTTATTGGATGTATTTCCTGCCTTGGTCTACGCATTTGTAAAATCACATTTTCCAGTAGCAAAAATTCTTCATCGGAGGACGAACTCGACATATTGCCTTCACAGCAATATGTCGTACCAGCGAGAACACCGGCGTCGGTATTCAGCCGAAAATAGGCGCTGGTTAACCAGCTTTCTTTGTGTGTGTACACTTATGAGTGAGAGCTGTTTACCAGAATTCAATTACACACACACACACCACACACACACACATACACAAATAAATATATATATATATATATATATATATATATATATATATGCATTTAGAACTCATACACCTCCGAGTGCTAAACATTTAGGTTGAGCTTACCTCCGTTTTGACTTGTTTGCCTCCGATTTTGGAGGCGAGTGCGTTTTAGTGTGGAAATCAACTCCTACTACAAATTCTTGACGAATCTGATCATTTCAAACATTTTTCTGTAGAGGTGAAAAATACCTAAATTTTGCCCCATTTATATATCTTAGTTTTAGAAATTTTCACCAGGTGGTGTAGTTACTTTTCGATTGGGTAGTATATAGGTTTCGGCAGCCTCCATGAATGTAACGTACGAGTCCGCCTCATTAACTTGACAACAGTGCAAGAGTTGATATGATCTTATTCCTGAAGTTTAAGTGAATTTTAAATTGCTCTTCTAAGTCGTTTTTTGTTTTGAATATTTTAAACGGGAATTTTGGATTATATGTATAGTTAGCCACTTAGGTACAAACTAAAATATTTGTATAGTTAATTTTGAAAATACAATATTTTACCTATATTAACCGGTTATCTGAAAGAGAAACTAGACAACCGTAACGCTTCTGTGACAGACACCAGTATATTATTTGTTTAAAAAAAAACCCAAAAACGGTTTGCATTTCCATAATTTTGATAGAAAGCGTAGCCACAATTGGGTAATTGCGATGCCATTGCCATCGGTACTATACTAATAAAATAAATTATTATTGCTAAAAGTGTTTTTTTTCGGTTTTTCTCATAAGGCGGAACAATTTGTGAACTCTAAATGTACTGTTTTATAATGAATGAATAATATTTAAGGGCATTAACTATAGAATCAAAATTTGCAATTATCATAATATGCAGACTTGCAGAATTCTCAAGTATTATTACTAAAACTGTTGCCTAATTATTTATCTATCCAGTGAGAGTGCATCACAAGCAAGGTACTATGTTCTTGTGTCATTACGTTCCAATAAGTATGCTACAGGTGAATAAAAATAAAACAAATATATAATAAAAATGAACAACAAATATTCTGGAAATAACTTACTTAACTAAACAAAATACTTAAAACAAACGTAATATATTTGAAAGATACAAAAATACTGTAAACCTTTTATTGTCCCATTAAAAATTATTGTTTTTTTTTATTTACGGAATGAATTATACACGTAGGTCTTTATCTTAATCCAGTCTAAATTGTGCAATACATCTTTATTTAGATTTATCAATTTTTGACATTGATCTTTTTTGGGGACTATATTCTGCTTTATATTTGTTTTAAAATACTCAGACACAATTTTTTTTTGCTGTGTCGTCCACCTTATTCTATTAGTGGCAATTTTTGTTTTTGGCATCGTTAGATTAGTAGAATTTTCTTGTTCAACTTTCTTACTACTCGATAGAGATGTTACTGGAGCAGGGGCGTCTTCCTTATCGGAATCTGAATCAACAACTGCTGTGTTTGGATCAATATCCACACTCTCGAGTGTTTTGTTTCGGTATTCACGTCCTTTCCCTTGATCAAATAAGTTTAATAATTTTGCAATCTTAGCTGTCTGAAATGCATTTTGAGTTATTTCGTAAAATTCTTTGTGGGTCTTTTCTGTATGGCCCATAAATTTTGCGAATTGTGAGTACTCGATTTTATTCAAGTTTATAATTTGCATTAAAGTTGCAATTTGTTTTCTTAATCGATTTGACGTCTTAATTCGGGATGGCTGATTTTACTCGATTGAGCAAAATTTTTTAATACAACATCGCCTCTTACCCATTGATCTGTAACTCGGGGATATGCAAATAAATATTTATTTTTATTTGGTACGATCTCAGTTTCGCTTCTAATTCCAAGCAATATATTAATGTATTCTTGCACATTCGGTGGAAATAAAATTACAATTGCACGACTTCCTTTACCACCTGCAACAATTCGCTTGTAACTAGATGTTAAGTTTTTCTCTGATCCGCTTAATTGTTCGGAAAATTCAGTATGATCAATGTCGTCTGTGGTATTGTTCAAATAAGAATTTATTTCCACATATTGCACATCTCCAATTCTTCGGCGATTAAATAATATTGTGAGGGCTAAAGATGCGTCCACAATTCGTTTGAAGGCAAATTCATCATTTTTATTATTTTCTAGTAAAGTCTTATTCGTTTCAGCAACTTTTAAAATGTGATCTCTAAACTTCATTATGTCGGTTGTGAGTGGTAACATAACAGGTTTTTTCCATTTCTTTTCCGATAAATCTTTAAGCGCCAATGACGAAACTTCATTACTCCATTGACTTTGAACTAACAAACGAAATCTTTTTATTTTCTTCATTGTTTCTTCATAGACATCGCATTTAAATTCCGAGTTTCTTTTAAGTAACAAATTTGTTGCCAATTCACAAATTTGTTGGAGTGTAGTTCCCATATGTATAGCTAAGCTTGGAGCTTTATATTCTTTTCCCTCGTTGTTATATCCGCTTATAGCTTTTGTACATAAAACAATGTCATCAAATAGAATAGGATCCAGAAGTTGAATAAAGGATAATGTTGGTTTTCCAATTCCCCGTCGCATTTCGAGGAGCAACCTACTGCATTCTCGCATTTTGTTTGAACAGGCAAGAGATAATTGAGCTCTTTTATGCTTTTTAAGGTAATATGCTCCAAAGTGCCGAATGAACGGGTCTCTTCTAGCCAAAAAACCTATTTTGTCAGAAGACATTCTACTGAATACTTCCTTTGTCACTCTCGAAATTGAAGATGTAGTTGCAAGTTCACTGGCACAAGCTACTAACGTCTGAGACGCTGCTCGATGACGTACGTTGCGACCTGTTTCATTAATAGGCTTAACTACACATTTCTTGTAGTGTCTTCTTAAATAGTTTTCGGAAATAATTCGTTTACAATGAGCACAAGGCAATTTGCCTTCTTCAGGTTCTTCCTTTTGAATAAAATTCTCAAAATTTGTTTGATATCGTAATAAGGCTAAAATATTTCTTCTCATTTGTTTACCTGCTTTCGTATTTTTTGGAAAACCTAAATAATCTTGAACTTCTTTTTCTTCTGAATGATGTCTTGATAGATGCCGTTCAAAATTGGTAACGTTAGCTTCCCAAATTTACAGACGGTTCTATTCTTCTTTTGTTTATTTAGATTTTCGGGTATATGACTGGTTGAACTGCATTTATTGATACCAGTTTCAGTAACACCTGATTAATGACATTATTTGAATTTTCAATTACTTCCTTTAACACTGTTATAGGCTTACAATAAGGGACGATAGAAGACTGACTGGATATACAGTCACTTGATGCATTTTCATCGACTAATAATTTATCTCCTATATTTGTCATTTCTGGAATATATGAAGAGCTTTGACTTTGTTCTCCAATAACGTTTTAATTCTTTAAAATTTGTTCTTCTGACTCTGTTTTGCCAAATTCTTCTCGAAGAAGCCATGTCAAGGTTCTTTCAGTTGTCAGTTCTTCTGCTGGATTACATGTAGCGTATAAATAAGAGTCGTCACCTACTGATTCCGATGATTCACAAATATAATAATCTGTAATAAGAAAAACAAAATTACCAAGAACAGTAACACAGTTTGCTTCATTTACTTGTTAAATTAATGCAAGTAAATGATTTATAAAATATACCCCAAAATATTACTAAAGCAAGAAGTGATAAACATACAGTTACTTGATTTTGCCCATACATGTGTATTTCCCTCCACAATTTTTTCCGACAATAGATAAGTATTTAATAAATTTGAAAATTAAACAAAGTAGTAGTTTACTGGTTGCCTATACAGAAGTTCTTACTTACACATATTTTGTGAGAAAGCCATGTCTACAATATAATCAACCAGTATTCCTTTGTACAAATAGTGTTTTTGTATAGTGTATGATACTTATCTATGTTTGGAGATGTTTCAACTCCAAATCTGGAGTCGTTGTCAATCGGTTCGGGTTTAAATTGAACGATTTCTCGCAAAATTTTGCTTTGGTATAAATTGTGGATATTTGTCAAAAAAGTATAGCAGTGACACACATTTTTTAAATACTTATGTGTTGCAAAAAAATATCCGAGAGTAGAAATACACATGTATAGGCAAAATATAAAAAGACCTTCTCAACAATAATTCAGAAATTCGGTACATACAGTTACTTACCATCATTTGAAGCAAAAATCTTATCAGTGTTGGTTTTACCATTGTCGTCTCTTTTAACCAGTGCTAATATTTTCGCTCCGCTTAAAGAAAAATAAAAAAAACATTGAAAAGCTGATTTGCCAAATAGATAAAATTAAGTAAAGATTAATTTGTTTATTGTAAATATTCATCTGACTGTTTTTCTCTCTTCATATTATACTCCAATATCTAAATTTTACGAATAAAATTTTTATCTCAGATATTCTTAAATAGTGTCTATTACAGGAAAAGTCAATATAATGTATAATAAATAGTTCTAATGTAACAAATGTACTTATCTGATACTGAAGTCGTTGAAGATCGCTGTTTTCTAAATGATTTTGTAGTGACACTGCCAAGTTTGAAGTTAATTCGTTCATACTTTACTGTTTTCTTTTTCTACCAGTACCATTTTCCGCCAGAATAAATCGACAACTTCTGACAGTTTTCTAATTTCGTTAGAGTTCATACAGTAAATCTTGTTATTTTTCCAGGTCCGTTAGGCTAGCGGGGAAATCATAGTAGAATGTAAAATAACCTAGATCATAATTTTTGACTAATTTTAGACCACCATAAAAAACTTTCACTTCTGAACCTACTCCCATTAACACCTAACCCGCTTAATATAGAGGTTATTTCCTAACTTCAAGAGCAAAGCAGTTATCAGTCTAATTCTTCCGCCGTATTTTTTTACGTGGAAATACTAAAAGATAGAGTTATAGTAATTTTCGCGAAAACCACCCCAACCACCCAACATTCCTTAAAAATTCAAAACTGAAGTTTCGCAGGTAGTTCTATCCTAAACTCCATTAGAAACATTTTTTTATTTCAAAAGACATTTTAGAATTTGTGACTAAAAAACCTTTCAGATAGTTTTACTTAAAAAAATTAAAATATTTCAAAACTTCAAGAGCAAACCAGCTGTCTCTCTAATACCACCGCCTCATTTTGCACTCGGGAATACTAAAACCACCACAACCCTTAAATATTCAAAATTCAAGTTATAATTAGAAACATATTTTGACTTCAAAGTAGTATTTTAGAATTTTTGACTAAAGATCTCATGATTTAGTCCCGTAAAATGAAGTTTATAAAATATCTCACTAAATGAGCATTAAAATCGCAAAATAGCTGGTAAAAGGGTATAATTATAGATCAAATCTATTTATTGGAATCCATAACTATGATGCTTGAAGTTATGACATACTTCACTCGCTTTAAAAATTTATTATGATCCTTAGTAAAAAGAAATAAGCTATTCTGACTAGCATCTAAGCGAGAATTTCACAGTTAGATAGTATTTTTATAAATTTTATCCCAAATTACTCTTATAATTTTAATGTTGAATTTTTAAGGTGCGATAGATGTTTTTTTTTGAAGTTGTAACATAATTTGCCAGGTTTAAAAATTAAGTTAGTAGAAAGGGTAGCTAAAGGAGTTAAGTGTTGCGATCATTAGTTATAAATTCCAAGATGGTATTTTGAAGTCGAAAAAGTGTTTCTAATAAGTGATTAAGTAAACCACCCGTATAAGTTAAATGTTTTCCCTTAAAATTTGGATAAGGCCATATATTCTTCATTTATTTGAAAATATTAGGCCTTATGGTTTGGGACATCAGAGGGGAATGATTTAAATTGTGTATATTTTCATTTATATATATATATATATATATTCTTGAACAAATTATTAAAAAATATTAAAAAAATATATTTGTATACTTCTTGTGCGCTTGCAAACATTTTAATTGTTTGTTTTAACTTAATTTGATTATAAGCCCCACAACATTATCATTAGGATTTTTTCATTATTTCTCCTGTAAAATGTAGATCAAACTCTACGTTGCTAATGTTTTTCAAAATTTTAGCTCTGTAGTTTTGGGGATGAGAGGAGAATGGTTCAATTTTTGTATATTTTCGTTAATATTTTTTTTTAATTATTTTAAAAATATGAAATATATTTGTTTTCCACAAAACAAGCCCTTTCATTTGACATATTGATGGGCTTGAAAAACAAAAGAAATATTTTTCCAGTAAACTCGAAAAGTTTTTTATGGTGGTAAAACAGTTAGTTATTATGGATTCCGCTATAATGAACTTGAACTTAACAAACCTTATTTTTCACATTTTCATGATTTCCTCTTACAGAAGATTTTGAGTTGCCCCTCTCGAATTTGTGGTTTCCTACACTTGTCAGTACATGGTTCCTCGGTCTTTTTCGAAATGTTAATTTTTTTCTCTTTTGTAATTGTAAAGATCTTGAACTCTCACCTCTGTAACTTTAAGCACAAACTCAATGTACCACTGTTCACCATTTTTGATATTTTGTGTTGCGTTAGAAGATGCATTATTTGTTTTTTAAACCATGTCAATTTTGCATTTATTTCCAATTTGTTTGATTTTGTCCCATAAAAACATAACATTATGCGAAGACACGTAGACCAGTTTAGATTGACCAACCATGTACTGACAAGCGTAGGAAACCATATAATTGAATTGGACAACAGTAATATCATCTGAAAGTGGATAAAATAAAAAAGAGGAAAACTAAAGAGTCCTGCCCTATGACATTGAACCCTAACAACAGAATGGAGAACCATATGTTCACGACGATTTTTTTTTGTCAGAAATCAAAATATTGAATCTAAAATAATTCAAGAAATGGTGCTTAATATTTATCCACTGTTCACAAAATCATTTATAAAAAGTGATTTTTAAAAACTCCAAAGTTAGGGTCGAAACATATCGACAAAGAGATTAGAGTTTTTTTAATAAATCACAAAGTTTTATTACCCAGAAAACTGAATATCCAGTAAATAGCAAAATCGTTCTTTGAGATTATCCGAGATAAAACCTTTACACGCGAAACTGTCTGGGTTGCTTTATGAAACTGCCAGGGTACACTTTCATCCAATGAATTTTAATACTGTTGTAGAACAATCTTGAAGAAAGACAAACCTTAAGATGAATATTTAAAATACCCACACACTGCCTTAAAAATTAAATAATTTAACAATAGTTCTCAGTTAGGTTAGTCAGTTATAGTATGTGTTTTAAATCACCAAAATATTTTTCAGAATTATGAATAAAAAGTATTATAGCATGGTATATTACTGCTCTTTATAACTTCATAAAAATAGTTCGCATTCGTTGAGTGAAAATTAAAATAATTATAATATATCAAATGACAGCTTTTCCACTTACCGTGTATTCTGTATATTATCCATTTTGTACCCTGGACAAACTTCTAACACTGAATAACTAAATATAACTGATTTATGCGTAAACAGAGTTGACGCGTAGTACCCTCTAACCTCCGTATTTTTGACAACAATGCCGGAGCCGAAAACGATCCCTAGACATAATATTTTTTCATATTCAGAGGTGAGTTAATACCATTTACACTAGGAGCTGCAAACGTGTCAAATACAAAACTGTATGTTGTGTAAAAAAATTTGAGTAATTTTTTACCCCTCTTAGTATTTTCTAATTATATAAATTAAGTTTATTTCACTGGTGGTGATAGAAAACGTAAAATTCAATTATTTATGGGGGAGGTCAGGAAGTCTGTTAAGTGCTAGGAGCTGAAAAATTTTTTTTTCAAACTTTTTGACAATTTAACGTCACTTGAAAACCCGAAACAAAGTTTACTTTAAGGCTGCTAAAATCAGAATCCCCTGTATGTCATGCTCGTTCACGTATTTATAGACTTTATTATGACATAGAACCAAATTCTTCTAACTTTTTAATTAGGTATTTTCCAATCTTCATTCTATATGTTAATCCACTCGTTCAAATTTCCATTTCCGTAAAATCTGTAATTTTCTTTCTTCTTGTTCCCTGATCAATTTGCCACGCACATCAAAAATATAACCTACTTCTAATTTTTTTTATTGTTTATAACCAACAATGTGTTCTATAGACTTATCTATCTGTCTTTGTCAGCCTCTCAGGGGCCCGATTCTCGAAACCATTCGACCTCTCTACCACTCGAAAGATGACGTCAAACGAATGAATTTTGACATAAATGACGTTTATTTGGTATTCTCGAAGGTCATGTACGACAAGAGATTCTAACTGTCAAACGTATACGAAATTTTGACATTTATAGGAATCAAATTTGTCGGTTAGTTTTGTTTTGTATTTTTGTGTTGGGCCGTCTAAATTAATTTATTTGCGCTATAAATTTTAAAATTTCTACGTAACATGGAAGATATTGAAGAAGTTTTGGCAAATCCCCATATTTTGATTTTATATGTCCAAAGATTCTATTGTCTCGTCTACCAATTCGAGAATACCAATTTGGCCCGGAATAGAACAAACTTCGTGTATGAAGGTTAACTGATGGTCAATTAAATTGCAATTGCGGTGATTATGGGTTTTGTCTGTAATTTCGGCAATCGGATGATTTAGGTGTATTGCTGGTTTTGTTGTTTGATATGGGATTACTGCTTTCCAAAATGGTGATAATTTTAAAATTTCGTCTCTTTTGTTTATGGTATCTCGGGTTTCAATTTCAATGGCTTCTCTTATTATTCTGATTTTGTTGTTTTCGACATTGGTGATTTCTTATTTTTTTCGTTTCTTGTTCGTGTCTGAATAAAGTATAGGTGGTCAGTTTGTTCTTTATGTATAGTTTGTGTTCATTTCTACGACCGGATATTCGTCTATTTGTTTGGCCGACGTATGACTTAGAACATGAAATGCTGTAAACTCCGTGGTTCTCTATCAGATACTTAGTATCTTTTGAGAAAGCCAAATTGGCGAAACGTCAAGTGCCCAAAATCGGAACACATAGTAATTACAAACCTTAAAAAGAACAAAGAACTAACGATATTATGTGATGGACACAGAAGAATACAAGAAAAAGATGCAAAAATACTGAGAGAGGCCGACTACAAACATGTCTCACGGACCACACTACTTAGCTCGAAAAAACGACAAAAAACAAAATCAAGGCATCAGCTATAGAACCAGAAATTCAACAGAGGATCATCACACGGGAAAAACCAAGTAGATATTCTAAACTTTACGGATTACAAAAAATCCATAAAAATCAACATAAAAACTAGAGAAATACCTGGACCGATTCATGCAACCAATGGTAGAAACAGTAAAATCTTACATCAAAAACTCAAATCACTTCATAGAAATAATGAAAAAAATAAACTTGGAAGAAAACGACTTAATAGCAAGTCTCGACATCATATCTCTCTACCCCAACATACCACTCGACGAAGCACTGGACAATATAGCTATGAACGAAAATCTGCCTCATCACATTAACCGACCACTGCCTCAAAGATACGTATTTCTCCTTCGACTGCCATTTTTATAGACAAATACACGGTGGTCCTATGGGATCTGCTCTATCACCAGTTGTTGCCAACTTGTTTATGGTGTATTTGGAAGAAAAGGCCATAGCTAACACAACATAACTGTAGGTTCGCTATGTTGATGACATTTTTATATATGGCCTCACGGGAAATTAGAACTCCATAATTTCCTTGCATATATGAATTCCATTCATAACAAGATACAATTCACCCTAGAAACAGAATACAACTAACAACTTCCTTTCCTAGACGTCCTTGTAACAAGCACACCGTCTTTAAAAACAACACACACCAATAGATATTTACACGGCAATTCACATCCTCATCCAGTACAAATCCAAGGAGTTTCAAACATCCTTATAGCACGATCGGTACGTCTTACAGACTAGCAAACAAGAAAAGAAGAACTAGCTTTTATGAAAAGCACCCTCTGAAAGAATGCTTACAACAACACACCATCAGAAAAGCAATTAACAAACAACAGGATCAGAACAAGAAACAAAACGATGACCAAGACTACGTAGCCCATGTCAGATTACCATATATTAGAGATACAACGGACAGAATAGGGAAATTTCTGCGTAAACACAAAATTCAGACTACATACAAACCACAAATAACAATAGGAAAATTGCTAGGGAACCCAAAGGATAAAATGCCATTCGAGTTTTCAGCATTTCATGTGGAGACTGTTCCAAGTCAGACATCGGCCCAACAAACAGACGAATATCCGCTCATCGAGATAAATACAAACTATAGATAAAGAACATACAGACCACCTCTCCTTTATTCAGACATAGGGCATAAAATAGAGTTTAATACATGTAAAGAAATCGCCAATGTCGAAAACTACAAAATCAGAATAACAGAAGCGATTGAAATTGAAACCCGGGATACCATAAACAAAACAGACGAAACTTTAAAATTAAATCACCATTTTGGAAACCAGTAATCCCATATCAAAGCAAGAATACAACAAAACCAGCAATAAACTTAAATAATCCAATTACCCAAATTACCGACAAATCCCATAATCACTGCAATTGCAATTTAATTGACCATCAGTTAACCCAATCTAATAAACAAGATGAAGTACCTAAGAGATTAAATGCTAATGAGGGCTCACAGGGCAGGTAGAAATTGAGATCGAGAACAAAAAATTCTTCAGTTACTTAATATCATCTAACAGTCGAACGGATGTATACCGGAATAAATCATCAACCACATAGTTCCATCCGTGAAACAATATACACAAACACACACACACACACACACACACACACACATATATATATATATATATATATATATATATATATATATATATATATATCATCATCATCATCATATGCAGCTAATTTCGACCATTATTTTATGGTGTAGCCTCTCTTACATATTCGTTTCGCAAATCTCTCCATGTTGTTCTGTTGTACGCTTTTTGGGACCAGGTTATGCCTGCTATTTTCTTGATGTCATAGTCCCATCTTACATTGGGGCGTTTCCTTGGTCTTTTAACACCCCTAGGATACCATTGTGTGATTTTTGTTGACCACCTATTATCTTGTCTTCTTGCCAAATGCCCTGCCCATTGCCACTTCAGAGATTTCACTCTGTGGATAACATCTATTACCTGGGTTTTGTTCCTTATCCACTCTATTCTCTTCTCGTTATTCCGATCATGCATCTTTCCATAGACCTTTGTGCTACTTGTAGTTTTCTTGTAAGTTCGGTTTTCAGAATCCAGGTTTCACAACCGTATGTCAGTACTGGTAGAACACACTGATCAAATACTTTCTTCTTAAGGCGGAATGCCATTCGTGACTTGAAGATTATGGAGTTTCTTCCAAACGTCATCCATGCAAGTTTGATCCTTCTGTTTATTTCTGGTAGTAGCGAACCTGATATGTGTATTAATTGACCTAGGTATATATATTGTTCTACTATTTCCAGAACTGTGTTATCTATTGTGATGTCTTGTGTGTCTATTAGTTCGTTGTACATTATCTTTGTTTTTCCGATATTTATTTTTAGGCCTATTTCCTTGCTTACTCTGCTAAGTTCATTGATTTGATTTTGTAGTTATGTATAATATATATATATATATATATATATATATATATATATATATATATATATAATTTTCTTTGTTGTATCCGTTTCCAGGTTTGTGCTCTGAAAAGAACATTTTACCTGACGTTTCGCCAAAATCTCATTTGGTATTTTCAAAACTGAAAATCTGAAAACAGAATGAAGAAAATTAGAGAGTGGCTTTCTATTTATACCCCGTTCGAAATCGTAACATGTATGATGACTGTTCAGATGCTGTGCTGTTAGTGGTCTTTATTGCTTTACCTGACAATCCCCTTGGGTTGTGACCACCCGTCGCGTTGGGTGGTGATAAGAATTAGCATGAAGGTATCTGTTGGTGTGAGTTGCTTTCCTATATACTGTATGGCCAAGAGTTCCATCTTCCTTCCTATTTATGAGAACATCAAGGAATGGCAGTTAATTGATGGCTTCAACCTCCATGGTAAATTTTATTTTGTGATGGATACCATTAAGGTGGTCTAAAAAAGTATTGAGGTGTTCCCTCCCATGAGGCCAAATCACAAATGTATCATCCACATATCGCAACCATAAATTGGGTTTAAGAGTTGTTGTTCTTAGTGCCAACTCCTCAAAGTTCTCCATAAAAAGGTTCGCTATAACTGGTGAGAGTGGCGATCCCATTGGAGCTCCTTCCACTTGTTTGTATCGTTGGTTCTCGTAAACAAAATAGGTGTTCATCCCGACATTGTTAAGTCTACAAGGTGTTGAGGTGTTTTGTATTTTTCTATTATGATCTCCAAGGCTTCGTCGATAGGGATGTTGGTGAAAAGGGACACTACGTCAAAACTTACAAGAAGACACTCTGGTTGCAAGACCGTTTTTCTAAGTATTTCGATGAAATGTGTCGAATTTTTCACATATGAGTCTGCCCCCTCTGCAAACGGTTGAAGTTGTTGGGCTAGATATTTGGCTAGGTGTTGTGTTGGGGATCCAATTGAGCTTACTATTGGCCTCAAAGGTGCACCTTCTTTATGTACTTTTGGCAACCCATAGAATTTCGGACATCTCGACTTTTCACGCGGAATGATTTGCAGTTGGAGATTTTTGTCGATCCTACTTGCTTGGATTTTGGCCTTGGTTGTTTTCTCCAGATAAGTTGTTGGGTCAGTAGTAATTTGTTTATATGATGGATCTTGTAGCAATGTTTGAATTTTGTTTGAATAATCCGCTGTATCTAAAATTACAGTCGCATTTCCTTTATCAGCAGGTAGAATGACAATGTCCTTGTTGAGGTGAAGTTGTTTCAAGGCCTCATGTTCTTCTATGAATAGGTTCCTTTTGGGTGGTTTAGACTTTCTTAGAACATGTGACACATCTTGTCTAATTATTTCAGCGGTGTTCGCATCTAATTTTGGAACTGCTGTTTCCATGCCACATATTATGCTCTCTGTTGGTATGTGAGAGGACTAGGTATTTTTCCAGTTTTTGATTTTCTCAGTTTACAGCACTTACAATGGACCTTATAGAAACTCCTTCTTTGTGTATTTTTGAAAGTCCGTAGAGTCTTGGGCACCTGGAGGACTTCTCGCGTGGTATCAACTGTTTCTTGATTTCGTTGTCTATAGGTGATTCCTGTATTTTGTTTTTGTAACTTTTTCTAGATACGTTGTTGGGTTCCGGGTTGTTGGTTTGTAGCAAGTGTCTTGTAGGATCTCAGTCATCTTTTAATTGTATTCTTCCTTGCTTATCACCACGGTAGCGTTGCCTTTATCAGCTGGTAGAATTAAAATAAAAATTATAAATTTCAACGAAGTTGAAACAGTGCTTTCCGTTCGGAAGGACCGAGGTTAGAATTTGGCGGTTTGCTTGTTCGTAATATTCTGGACACTTCTTGTCGGATTTCTTCAGCATTTTGTTCAGTCGACGAGTATAAGGAAGCTCCAACTGCTGTAAATATTTCTTCGGTGGGAATTGTTTTTGGAGCTATGGCGAAGTTGAAACCTTTGCTTACAACCATTTTTTCAGTTCGTTGAGAATGTAGAAATTATACAATACTCTGTCTGTATCATTATTTGAATTTTGTTGGTTTATAATTTTTTGTGATAGCTTTGTGTATTTCTTGGAAAGCTTCTCCATTTTGAGTTTTCTGTCTGATTCCGTTCGCCAAAAAGCCAACTTCTCCACTAGATCCCATATGACTGGATGTGTTCGGTTGCTTAAATCCAGATGAAGGTTTAGGAGTTCTTTCTCAACGTTGGTCAATTGTTTTCTGGTAGGGATACATCTTTTCGATAAGTAACGTTCTACTTGCTCTTTGAAGGATATTCGTTTTCCTAGTTTTGGGGTGGTAATTCAATTTGGTAAAACCCGGTAGTACTTTCGAGTCTCGACACTTCTTCTGAAACATAAGATCACACAACAGTTTCGATTTCTTCTCTCTTAGTTTCTCATATTTACAGATGCGGTGCCGTTAGTGGTCTTTATTGCTTTACCTGCTAATCCCCTTGGGTTGTGAGCACCCGTCGCGCTGTTTATTGTCCCTTGTTTTTGTTAGGATTGGATTTATTAGTAAGCGTTTTATGATGGGATTTTGTAGAAGTGCCTTCCATGTTTTTGGCAAGTTTAGAGCGTCGTCTCGTTTATTTAATTCGATTTTTTGAATTTCTATAGCTTTCCGTATTTGCCATTTCGGTGATTTTCTATGTTGGCGATTTCCTTTTACGTTTTGATGTCTATTTTATGCCTTGTATTGAGTTCGTGTTGGAATAAGGCCGATGTCATCTGCTTATTCCTGATGCTTAGATTATGCTCCTCTGCTCTTACGGAAATGTGTCGGTTAGTACTTCCCACTTATGACTCCGCAAAAAATCCGACAAGAACTGCCCAGAATATTACGAACAAGCAAACCGCCAAATTGCAACCTCAGTCCTCCCAAATGGAAAGCACTTCATAGAAATAAAGATATTTTAATTCTACCAGCTGATAGAGGCTACGCTACCGTGGTGATGAATAAGGAAGAATACAATCAAAAGATGACTGACATCATACAAACCAACAACCCGGAACCCAACAACGTATCTATGTAGAAAAAATGTACAAAAACCAAAATACAGGAATCACCTATGGACAACGAAATCAAGAAACAGTTGATACCACGCGAGAAGTCATCCAGGTGCCCAAGACTCTACGAACTTTCAAAAATACACAAAAAGGGAGTTCCGATAAGGCCCATTGTAAGTGCTGTTAACTCCGCAACCCAAAAACTGGCAAAATACGTAGCCAAGTTTATGCAGCCTAAAGTGGAGGGAGCGAATTCTTATCTGAGAAACTCTGAACATTTCATTACGAAAAAATCATTAAGTCACTATACCCAAGCATTCCTGTCAACAAAGCAATAGAGAAGATATCCAGGAAAGAAAATTTCCCAACACACATCTTTGAACTTGCCAGATACTGTCTAAACAACACATATAGTACATACAATGGACAAATATACATACAAACAGAGGGTTCTCCCATGGGCTCATCGCTGTCACCAGTAATAGTCAATCTCTTCATGATTTATTTCGCAGAACAAGCTCTCCAGAATGCTAAGCTTAAACCAACGTTATGTAATTTCCTGACATATATCAACACCTTACATCCTAAAATACAGTTTACCTTAGAATTAGAACACGATTACCCGTCTCGTTACCAAAATACCAAGTTACAGTTTACAGAAAACCAACACACACCAATAGATACCTGAACACCACGTCACACCATCCCCAGCGCTGATCCAAGCAGTCGCCAATACCCTTATTTCCAGATCATTTACATTAGCAGGCCATAACACCAAAAACAAAGAAATTGAAATTATAATAGAAGAACTAAAGAAAAACGGATACAAAAATCATACAATAAAACAAGCAATTAACCGCAACACAAGACAAGAAAACAACAAAGATATAGAGGAGAACAAACATACAGCTATCCTACCTTATATTAGAGGTAATATTGACAGAATAGGATGAAAACTGAGATTGTCAAAAGTCATACGTGGGAAGCATTAACCGACGCATTTTCTTACGGAAATGCGTCGGTTAGTACTTCCCAGAGGAGCATAAACTAAGCATCAGGAATAGGCAGACGACATCGGCTTTATTCCAACACGAACTAAATACAGGACATAAAATAGACTCCAAAACGTGCAAGGAAATCGCCAACATAGAAAATCACCGAAATAGGCCAATACGGAAAGCAATCGATCAAAAAATCAGAGAATTAAATAAACGAGACGACGCTCTAAACTTGCCAAAAACATGGAAGGCACTTCTACAAAATCCCATCATAAAACGCTTACTAATAAATCCAATCCTAACGAAAAACAAGGGACAATAAACAGCGCGACGGGTGCTCACAACCCAAGGGGATTAGCAGGTAAAGCAATAAAGACCACTAACGGCACCGCATCTGTAAATATGAGAAACTAAGAGAGAAGAAATCGAAACTGTTGTGTGATCTTATGTTTCAGAAGAAGTGTCGAGACTCGAAAGTGCTACCGGGTTTTACCAAATTGAATTACCACCCCAAAACTAGGAAAACGAATATCCTTCAAAGAGCAAGTAGAACGTTACTTATCGAAAAGATGTATCCCTACCAGAAAACAATTGACCAACGTTGAGAAAGAACTCCTAAACCTTCATCTGGATTTAAGCAACCGAACACATCCAGTCATATGGGATCTAGTGGAGAAGTTGGCTTTTTGGCGAACGGAATCAGACAGAAAACTCAAAATGGAGAAGCTTTCCAAGAAATACACAAAGCTATCACAAAAAATTATAAACCAACAAAATTCAAATAATGATACAGACAGAGTATTGTATAATTTCTACATTCTCAACGAACTGAAAAAATGGTTGTAAGCAAAGGTTTCAACTTCGCCATAGCTCCAAAAACAATTCCCACCGAAGAAATATTTACAGCAGTTGGAGCTTCCTTATACTCGTCGACTGAACAAAATGCTGAAGAAATCCGACAAGAAGTGTCCAGAATATTACGAACAAGCAAACCGCCAAATTCTAACCTCGGTCCTTCCGAACGGAAAGCACTGTTTCAACTTCGTTGAAATTTATAATTTTTATTTTAATTCTACCAGCTGATAAAGGCAACGCTACCGTGGTGATAAGCAAGGAAGAATACAATTAAAAGATGACTGAGATCCTACAAGACACTTGCTACAAACCAACAACCCGGAACCCAACAACGTATCTAGAAAAAGTTACAAAAACAAAATACAGGAATCACCTATAGACAACGAAATCAAGAAACAGTTGATACCATGCGAGAAGTCCTCCAGGTGCCCAAGACTCTACGGACTTTCAAAAATACACAAAGAAGGAGTTTCTATAAGGTCCATTGTAAGTGCTGTAAACTGAGAAAATCAAAAACTGGAAAAATACCTAGTCCTCTCACATACCAACAGAGAGCATAATATGTGGCATGGAAACAGCAGTTCCAAAATTAGATGCGAACACCGCTGAAATAATTAGACAAGATGTGTCACATGTTCTAAGAAAGTCTAAACCACCCAAAAGGAACCTATTCATAGAAGAACATGAGGCCTTGAAACAACTTCACCTCAACAAGGACATTGTCATTCTACCTGCTGATAAAGGAAATGCGACTGTAATTTTAGATACAGCGGATTATTCAAACAAAATTCAAACATTGCTACAAGATCCATCATATAAACAAATTACTACTGACCCAACAACTTATCTGGAGAAAACAACCAAGGCCAAAATCCAAGCAAGTAGGATCGACAAAAATCTCCAACTGCAAATCATTCCGCGTGAAAAGTCGAGATGTCCGAAATTCTATGGGTTGCCAAAAGTACATAAAGAAGGTGCACCTTTGAGGCCAATAGTAAGCTCAATTGGATCCCCAACACAACACCTAGCCAAATATCTAGCCCAACAACTTCAACCGTTTGCAGAGGGGGCAGACTCATATGTGAAAAATTCGACACATTTCATCGAAATACTTAGAAAAACGGTCTTGCAACCAGAGTGTCTTCTTGTAAGTTTTGACGTAGTGTCCCTTTTCACCAACATCCCTATCGACGAAGCCTTGGAGATCATAATAGAAAAATACAAAACACCTCAACACCTTGTAGACTTAACAATGTCGGGATGAACACCTATTTTGTTTACGAGAACCAACGATACAAACAAGTGGAAGGAGCTCCAATGGGATCGCCACTCTCACCAGTTATAGCGAACCTTTTTATGGAGAACTTTGAGGAGTTGGCACTAAGAACAACAACTCTTAAACCCAATTTATGGTTGCGATATGTGGATGATACATTTGTGATTTGGCCTCATGGGAGGGAACACCTCAATACTTTTTTAGACCACCTTAATGGTATCCATCACAAAATAAAATTTACCATGGAGGTTGAAGCCATCAATTAACTGCCATTCCTTGATGTTCTCATAAATAGGAAGGAAGATGGAACTCTTGGCCATACAGTATATAGGAAAGCAACTCACACCAACAGATACCTTCATGCTAATTCTTATCACCACCCAGCTCAACTACAAGCCGTCGTCAAGACTTTAGTAACCAGATCACAAAGACTAGCTGACCAGGATAACATCAAACAGGAACTGGACAGTTTAAAAACAGCTCTGAGACAAAACGGATTTACAGACCGAAATATACAAAGAGCCCTAAAGTCAAAACCGAGACAAACAGACGAGGAGCATGAGACACCAATAACCAAGGCTTATTTACCGTATTTCAAGGGGACCATGGACACAATATCGATACTATTTTCAATACAGACAGAAAAATAAGTACGGTGTTGAGGACTCCGAAGACGAGGATCCCTTTAGAACAACAGGGAGTGTACGAGATTCTATGTGCAGACTGTCATAAAACCTATATGCTACTCCTTGGATCTGTGCTGGATGATGGTGTGAATTGCCGTGTAAATATCTATTGGTGTGTGTTGATTTTCTGAAGACGGTGGGCTGGAAGCTTAGGTTGTTTCTTGTTAGGAGGGCATCTAGGAACGGAAGTTGTTGGTTGTGTTCTGTTTCTAGGGTAAATTGTATCTTGTTATGAATGGAATTCATATAGGCAAGAAAATTATTGAGTTCTAATTTCCCGTGAGGCCATATAATGAAGATGTCATCAACGTAGCGAACCCACAGTTTTGGTTTTAATGCTGCGTTAGCTATGGCTTTTTATTCCAGATATACCATAAACAAGTTGGCAACAACTGGTGATAGAGCCGATCCCATAGGAGCACCCTGTATTTGTTTATAAAAATGGCCGTCGAAGGAAAAATACGTATTTATGAGGCAGTGGTCGGCTAATTCTATTATGTGGTGAGGTAGGTTTTCGTTCATAGCTATACTGTCCAGTGCTTCGTCGAGTGGTATGCTGGGGTAGAGAGATATGACGTCGAGGCTTCCTCTTAAGTCGTTTTCTTCTAAGTTTATGTCTTTAATTATTTCTATGAAGTGATTTGTGTTTTGTATGTAAGATTTTGCTGTTTCCACTATTGGTTGCATGAATCGGGCCACGTATTTCTCTAGTTTTTGCGTTGATGAGTTTATCGCGCTTACTATGGGTCTGATGGGCACTCCTTCTTTGTGGATTTTTGGTAATCTGTAAAGTTTAGGACATGTACTTGATTTTTCCCGTGGGATGATACTTTGTTGAATTCTTGGTTCTATCGCTGATGCCTTGATTTTGTTTTTCGTTGTTTTCTCGAGGTAAGTAGTGGGGTCCCGTGAGACCTATTTGTAGTCTGCCCCTTTCAATATTTCTTTTTCCTGTATTCTTTTGTGTCCATCACAACGGTAGCGTTTCCTTTGTCGGCTGGTAATATTGTTAGTTCTTTGTTCTTTTTAAGGTTTGTTATTGCTATGTGTTCGGATTTTGTCAAATTGGCCTTCGGTGGTTTGGCGTTTTTTAAGATTTTTGTAACTTCAAAACGAATTTCATCCGCCTTTTGCTCGTGTACCTGGTCTAATGCAGCTTCAACATGTGAGATTATTTCTTCCGTGGGTGTTGTTCTTATATATATATATATATGTTACATCAAACTTCTCAATATTAACTTTTTAAAAAAGATTTTATTATTAACAATACAAAAAAAATAAAAATGTAAATGAAAATAACAATATAAAGTGACAGAGTAACTGAGTAATAATGAATAAAGACTAAGTGAAATTCTACAATTTATAAGATAATGAATGCTGAATCGGCACTGTGGACACGGCGATTCCCACGGATGCTCGGCGGAACTGTAATGTGACACTGCACGTATTCGCTGAGTCAGCTGGGAACGATGAAATACAGTTGCTACATAAGTTCAGCCAAAGTACATGTTATAAACTTATATAACAACTCCCATCCATATAAAAAAAGTTGATGGTATATCATCAACTTTTAGGGGAAGTTCTGAAGTTTCATACATTGGGTTGGAGCTAGGAGGCTGTGCACCTTTCCCTTGGACTTAGGCTTTGATGGGCCTGGAAGTGGAGCTGACTCGGCATCGAGGCTGGACTTAGTGGTTTTCCTGAACCTTGTCTTGATTGGTTTGATACAAAGGAACATAATCACAATTACTGTTAATGTGATTGTGGTAATTGTGAGCCATGATGTATGCTTCTCCAATGGTGGTTGATTCATGAGCTTTTCCAATTCCATTTAATATTGGGCAAGCTTATAGTTAGCAACATTTAGATCTGTTACATCTAAATCCTTCAATTGTAAGGGTTTTAATTTGGGAAGTTGATTTGCGGCTGGCATGCCGTCACAGCAGCTATACGGGATGTTCCCTGGATGGTTTTTGAAGGTGATGTTCTGGATGTTCTTTGACGTTCTCCTAGCATGTACCCTGATGTTGTCAATAAAGGCATTGCAATCGGACTTGATTTGCAATAGCGAATTTGTCGTCATGGTCTGCGTTACGACATCTTGTCCCTTACATTTGATGGCTATAGGTAGTGGTCTGGAAATTGAGATCAACCAGAGGTTTATGTCGATCTCTTGTATGTTATATTCTTCCGCATAGAATATGGAAGTTTTGCAGGTTGCTGGAAATGTGGCTGGCTGTCTGAGAAGCTGACCTTCGCAGATGGCATCTTTGTCTATTGGATGTGATATAGTTTTGGAACAATTCTTATGATGTTTAGTTAAAGGCTTGCAGTCACCCAGGTCTTCGAAGGATGTGTATAATAACGAATCCTCATCTCTCGCGATAAATTTTTTCTTTATTGAAAGTATATGATGAAACCCTGTTCGATCATCCAAAATTGGGATCGGATAAAGGTGGTAAAGGGTGTAAATCTCAGGACCAACTAAAGGAATTTTGAGTACAAAAATTATTTTGGTGTTGATTTGAAAGGCTTCCAAGAGGTAAATTATTTTCATGTAGTGACTGAGAAATCTTTTGAAGGGAATCGACCAAATCTACTGGGGTTATGATTGAACTATGTAAAATTTTTAAGCGGGCGAAAGAGACTGCAGTTAAAACATCATCGAGAGTGTTTTCGATAAATATGTAACTCTCCATTAGGCTTTCACACAGATTAAAGATATTGATTTGAAATTCATGAAAATCAAGATCATTTGAAATGTATAAAATTGACTGCCTTATTTTTTCAATGTTATTCGAGAATAGTTTCTCCTCCGATTGAAATTTTTGTAAAGTGTTGTTGAGGCTCGTAATGACTGAGGTTGTTTCAAATATTTGTTTCTTTACTAAGTCCTTGAATTTGGTGTTGGTCTTTAGTAATTTTAGTTATACAGTCATTTATGTATTCACCATCTGTTGCGTCTAAGTTTCCTGAAATAGCTTTCCAAACTGATCTCAGTCCGTTAATAAGTCCGCGTTTTCTTCTGTTAGTAGGGTAAGTTTGAGTGTCAGCGAAGGTGTCTGTATATTTAGAGTTAACGGATTTAGAAATTTGTTTCAAAAGGCTAACATGTGTTTGTATTTTTGGTTTAAATGTTTGTATTAGTTGTGTTTTCGTTAATTGTTTCTAAAATTAGGTTTAGTATGGCGTCGTTATTTGAAATAGCACCTCTGAAAGGGCTCAGGTCTTTGAAGACAAGAAGTGTCCATTTGTCGTTTGAAATTTTAAGTGTGCCTTCTTCATGGAAGAAAACTCCAATTGTATTGTTAACGGGTGTAAGAGAGTATTGTTGGAAGTTCACGACTGAAAACAGTCCACAGAACCTGAAAAGAAGGGATTCATTTAAAATATGGTTTTAGTCTGTCAAAGTTAATTTTACTGATTTGGTTAGTCTGTAAGTTTATAACGGTGGCAGAGTTTTTTCTTATCGCGGTGATTTCAAAAGGTCCATTGAATTTGTTTTCGGATTTGCTTTTAATCTCAGACTCTTTCACGTAAACTTTTTCGCCTACTTTGTATTCTGGTTGGTTAGTCGAAACATGTTTGTCAAATCTAACTTTAGATTTTTGTTTTTGTTGGTCGGTTTTTTCGCGGACAAGTCTATAATAGTAGTTCATTCTGTTGTTAAGGTCCCTAACATATTTGGAAATGAGTTTTTCCTGATCGTATATTGTTTCGGGGGCTCTACTAGAAGTGTGCCCAAAGATGAGTTCGTAGGGCGTGAAACCAGTAGTCTTGTTTTTGGTGTTGTTGTAGCAGATAACTGCGTAAGGGAGGACGTTGAATGGATGTTCGTCCGGATGTTCAGCTGTATTTGCCCTTATCATTTCCGATAAAATCGCGTGAAACTTTTCGATAGAACCATTTGATTCGGGATGGTGGACACTTGAAAAGGATAGTTTTATGTCATATAGTTCGCACAGGTCCCTTATTAGAGTATTGTCAAATTCACGTCCATAGTCGCGAAGTGGGGTACCGTAATGTTGGAAAAATACTAAGGGGGTGTTTACGACTGTTTTAGCTGTTTTATCACCAATAGGGTAAGCTTGAGTAAATTTGGTTAGTTCATCCCTAATAGTCAGTGCGTAGTTTCTCGTTGGATATTCGAAAATATCATTGTTGATACGTTCAAAGGGTGTTTTTGGTGTTTCGGTTATGACAAAAGGAGCACTTAAGTTTTCCTACAAAACTTTACCTTTTGGCAAGACTTGATAAATTGCTCTACACTTTTGATTAGTCCAGTCTAGTTATACTTTTCCCTAGTACGTCGAATAGTCTCATTGATTTCACGGTGTAGGTTATTTTTGCCGCAGTGGTACTGTTGCAGTATAATGGGAATTTCGTCTTGAGAAGGGGTTGTTACAATGTTTTGACAAATCTTTAGTTTTATGTCTTTGCCTGCGAGTATGAAAGATAATGTTTCGAGAATAGGTAGTTCGACGTTGTTTTCAATGCTGAAGGTTTCTGATTCGTCGAACTGATCTTGGTTATTATAGAGGATGTTAAAAAGATGCGAGACAACAGTTTCGGGATCGAATGGTAAAGGGACAATTAAATACTTTCTATGCGGGGCAGTTTTGCTGGCTAGAATGTTTAGTGTGTCGGTAGTGAAATTTGGGTCTTCTTCAAAAATGTTTTCGATGATTTTGTCATGCAAGTCATTGAGTTTATTTTGCCAGAAGAAAGAGACTATTCGTTTGTGAGATTTGTCTAGGAGTTGGGCGTTATAAATTTTAATTTTTGAGTAATCGATTATCGACTCGGTTTTATATAGTTGAACAAATCGATTAAACTTTGCTGTCATTCTTTCGTCATGTTCGTCGGGTTCTTGATCATTGTCGGAGTCTGGTTGTTCTGAGTCGGTTTCGTTATTTGCAAAGATGTTGATTTTAGAAAGTCTGTGCATTGTTTAAAATGGTCAATTTTGATTCGGGAAAGAGCGTCAGCGTTCTGATTTACCTTGCCAGGTTTGTATTCTATCTTATAGTTATACTCTTCCAGCTTAAGGCGCCATCTGGCTAAACGACTGCCAGGGTCTTTGATCGAAAAGTCTGTAGTGCTTGACCGCCCAAACAATGGCTAGCAGTTCCCGTTCGATAGTGGAATATTGAGTTTCTGCAGTGCAGAGAGTACCGGAACATATGCTATAGGAAGATCTTTTCCTACGGGGCCTTGTGAGAGAACCGCTCCAATTGCGCAGGAATGGTTCTTCGAAATTTGGGTATATCAAGATAGGATCAGATACAAGAGCTTGCTTCAGTTCGTTGAAGGAAGACTTGCAATCTGCGTCGAATTTGACGTCTTTCTGCAGGAGTTTTGTTAGAGGCTTCGAGATCTTAGCGTAATTGGGGATAAAACGTCGGTAATATCCGGCGAGACCAAGAAAATATTTAACATCTTTAGGAGTTTGGGGCTGAGAAACATTCTGGATGCATTCAACCTTTGAAGGGTTTGGTTTTACTTCTTCTTGGGTGATCAGATGACGTAGGTAGGCAACTTCCTTACGGAGAAACTCTCACTTGTCAGGTTGAATTTTCAAGTTTGACGGGACATATGCTCATGGATGGTTAGTGAATAGACTATGATGTCATCCATGTACACAAGGCAACGTTCATTTTGGATACCCAAAAGAATGTTGTTCATGACCCTCTGGTCAAACCAATTGGCATACGAACGAATTCGTAATGGCCATTGTCAACAGAGAAACCGGTCTTGGGAATGTCTACCTCAAGGATTTCCAACTGGTGTAACCCGGAAGCGAGATCCAGTGTCGAAAAGTATTGACACTTACCAAGTTGATCGAGGAGATCAGAAATGTTGGGGAGAGGATATTTATCGTCTACATATAGTTCGTTTAACTACCTATAGTCGATAACAACTCGCCACTGTTGCTTACCAGAAGCATCGAGTTTCTTGGGGACGACCCATACGAAGGAGGACCAAGGAGAAGAAGAGCGCCTGATAATGCCTTGATCAAGCATTTTGGAAATTTGGGTTTTCACTTCCTCCTTATGGACTTGAGGATATCTGTACGATTTTGTGAAAACGGGCTTGGCAATATTGGTGTCAATAGCGTGTTTGACGGCGTTAGTAAACGTCAAAACATTACCTTCGAGATAGAAAATATCTTCGAATTCTAAGCAGAGATTCGTGATAAGTTCTCGCTCTTCGTCGTTAAGATGTTCTGACCGAATTTGTTTCATGATTGTAAAGTTTCTATCTAAGTTTGTAGATTCAGAGTACTCATGTGTATTCAGATTTAAGAGAGGGTGTGTATTGTCAAGGGGTTCTAAATGAAGATTGGTAAAGTTAACAGTTTTTGGCATTGCGTTCGCGTTTATTATCCAAGTCAGAAATTCTCCCTTTGAATTAACAGTACAACCGCGTTGGAAAGTCGTACTTTGTCAATTACTTGTGTCGGTAAAACTACGTCAGTATTTCTAAGTTCACATTTAAGTTGGAAAATTTGTTGGGTTCGTGCCTGGATTGTTATTTGATTGTTATAAATGTGAGTTTGTGCATTAGTACTGGGGGTGTCTGTTGGTTGTGTATTAGATTGGTCGTGATCGGGCACTTTATGTAGGGGGATAGTTTTAAAGTTAGTAATTAATTGTTTGGATTTTAAGTTGACAATACATTCATAAATTTCAAGAAAATAAAGACCTAATATTCCATCGAACTCAATATATAGATCGTAGATAAAGACCTTGTGTGTTTTGCCTAGAGCGAAAAGAATGAGGGTAGATTGTGAGATCGGGATTTTCTCATGAGTAATGCCTTGAATTCTTACTCTTTCGGGAGATCTTTGTGAGAAGTTTTTGACAGTGTTTTCTTTGAAAATGGAGATACCAGCTCCGGTATCAATTAGAAGTTTAAATTTTCCAGAAGCGTCGTTGATATAATAGAGGTTCTTGGAATTTACTGTTAGAAGGGGAAATGTTTGTTCTGGGAAGTTCAGATCGGGATTGAAGTCTTCCAAATTCAAGTTTGGACTTCTGAAAGGGTAGTTGTCGTATCTGGGGGTTATCTAGGCTCGGAAGCGCTAGAAAATCCTGGTATTCATTAGAGCTGAAAGGTACGACAGGGATATTGTCTACCGTTTGTTCAAACCCATAGCTTTCATAGTTTTGGGTGTTGTCATCGAAATGCTGCTGATTATTATCAGTATAATAATCATACTCGTCTGCATAATATTCGTGATAGTTGCCATTTTGATGGTGATTAAAATGGTGGGTTCTTTCAGGACGGAAGTTTGGGTTTGTCTGTATTACAGACGGTCGTCGTTGTTGTTCGGGTTGAAAGGAGGTCTTTGAAAGTTATTTGGTCTAAATTGTTGACCCTGATGATTTGTGTTATTGTTGATTCGGCCCAATGAAATTTGGTCTATTATTTTGGTTAAAATGCTGAGGGTTATTATGAAATCTTAACCGACAGTCCGCAGTAATGTGGCCTAATCGCCCACAATTTAAACATTTAGGAGGTGGATTTGGTTTTCTAGCCTGAAAAGATGGCTTAGGTGGAACGGATTTATTTACTTTTTGTTCTTCAAAATAGGATAGTTGAAGTTTTCTTCTTATACGAGAATGTGCCTCAAGGAGATCCTTCGGATTACTGGCACGGATAATTTGGCCTAATCGATGTTCTAAACCGGTAAGTAGGGTGTTTAGGACCATTATGTCAACGAGAGTGGTTTGAGCGTCTTTCTGCTCGTTGCTCAGACTAAGAGCTTTTTGGATACATGAGTGCATTTTCGCATTCAATACTTGAAGCCTATTATAGAATGTTAAGGGAGACTCATTGGATAGTTGTTTTAACCGTTGAAGGTCGTGTATTAATGAAGAAAGATCACGAGAATCCCCAAAATGAAGAGTTAGAAGTTGTTTTATTTCGAGATAAGACGCAGGGTTCCTAGAGTTGATTAACTGCGCCGCTTTTCCCCTTAATGTATTTTTTATGTGAATTACCAACAAGTATTTTTGTTCGGTAGTAGACATGTTATACGCACAATTGCAAGTATGAATAAATGTGGCCAAAAAAATTTGGTCGCCTTCAAACTCTGGAATTATTGAAAATATTTTTGACAACCTATATTTCTCAGTTTCTTCGACAGCCATTTTGTTTTGTGCTTGTGCCATTTTGATTTAATAGAATTCAAGAACAAAAAAGGTTCGAATCAAAATAATAAAATAGTATAGAAAAAATGGTATCAATAAAATAAATGGTGTAAAAATCAATAATCAATAAATTTGTAAATGGGGAAATACGAAAGATATTTGGATGATAGAATAGTATTAATAAAATAAATGTAAATAAAATCAAATAATTCACTCAATCGAATGAATAAAATCAAAGTAATCAATTAAATCATAAAATATTAATGTAATCAAATAATAAATCAGTGATTCAATTCACTGAATTAAAAAATATCAAATAATTAAAATATTAAAATCAATTATTAATAAACTTAAACGTTAGACGATTCACTATTACTCACATCAACAGGAACATTGGAAGATCCGTGTTCTCCTTGTTATCGCAGTTGGGACTTCTTCCAGGTTCTTTGCTCCGTTGAGGGATAGGAATCTGCCGCTACCAGTTAGAAGTAATTTCGTGTTCTAGTAACGGTGACGGATCCTACTGACTGCGACAGTTTGTTATATCACACTTCTCAATATTAACTTTTTAAAAAAGATTTTATTAATAACAATACAAAAATTATAACTTTAAAAATGTAAATAACAATATAAAGTGACAGCTGTGACAGAGTAACTGAGTAATAATGAATAAAGACTAAGTGAAATTCTACAATTTATGAGATAATGAATGCTGAATCGGCACTGTCGACACGGCGATTCCCACGGATGCTCGGCGGGACTGTAATGTGACACTGCACGTGTTCGCTGAGTCAGCTGGGAACGATGAAATACAGTTGCTACATAAGTTCACCCAAAGTTCATGTTATAAACTTATAAAACATATATATATATATATATATATATATATATATATATATATATATATATATATATAATTATTAAAACAGCTCAATTTTTTCCTTCGTACATTTGTTTCTAAAGAGGTGAAAAAATAGATTCCTGTTGGAAGAATTGAAAATGTTTAATATTTCATTTATTTCTCAACAAAAAATGAATAATAACATAAAGCGTTTTGGAATTTTTTTTCAATAAAATCTTAATTATTTCGTTTTTTTATTGTTAAGCGCCACCTGAAAATATATTTTTTAATTTTTTACTTCTTTTGTTTAAAAAATTATAAACAAATGCATTGTTTGTGAGATAATGAAATTTTTTTTCATGATTCCAAGGATCAAAAAATATTATGATTTAAAACAAAACCGGTTCAAAAAATGCTGTTGTTAATTAACTATTTTTGTCATTTATTATTAATATTACAGAATGCTTTTTTTTTATAAAAATCATAATTTCTATTGTATTTCAATATTCATATAAAAAATATTTTTTTATTAACATTTAAATTATTTATTTAATAAACACATAAATTTCTATGTTTCATTTTTTAAAACTACAAATATAAATAAAAACAACCATGTATCGCATGATTTATAAAAAAAATATATCTATTTTTTAGAAAATTTTAAATATTTTACTGTTTACTGTTAAGTTCAATATTTTCTTTCAGCTTCCGATAACTATCATTTGAATAACTTTTATACTGTTACAGAAGTATTTTTCTCATATCTGTAAACGGAAGCACTCTTTTTATTTCACTATGTAGTTTACAAGAATTTTTATCGGCGCCATTCCAACTCTTTCGAAAAGTTTCTAGAATCGAATGACACCAAATTTATAATTTTTGGTGTAATTATGAAGCAATATTATTAATAACGAAATCGTACCAAATACAATCGCAATATTCAAACCGAAATCTTATAGCAAGCCAAGAATTATTTTCTTTGTCAATTATAATGGTAAAACAGTAATTAATCGGCGATAATTACATAAACATACAAAACCACAAAACGAAAACGCCCTCAATTTAATAGACATCAAAAACTAAGTTTTATCCGACAACAATAAACAATGTAATAATTTATATTAAAAAACGACTTCAAATCACTTGAAATTAACACAGTTAAACACCGTGTGCCATTAATAATTATTTTCTAACGTATCTAGACATTTAAATTTGGAAATATATTTACATAATATTTACTCTGGCATTTACTGATTTTTGCATTTATTTTTCAGATTAGTTGAAAAAAAGGAAAAATACATTTTATTTTCTTATTTTAAACTTTTTTTTTCAAAAGTTATTTGGACCTCCTTATATAAGTATAGCTCTAATTCACCCTGCTGCTGAGCATTTATCAACGAATAGGAATAACTTATTTGTCGATCATTTTGTAAACCACCCTATTTATTTATTTCAACTGTATAACCGTAATTACACCACTCCGTCCTATAATTCAAATATCGTATTTTATATAGCATTTTTTTGGTCCTACCCTGTATAATTCTACTCCACCCTTATTTCAACCACCTTGTGTAAGGAACTACTAATGTGCCACCCAATACAACATTTTTTGAACCACCCTGTATGACTGTAAATCTTCTCCAGCTTATATTTTACCCATCATTTATATACAACTGCTTATAGACCACTCAATATACCATTTTTTAAATATTTATCAAACCCACCTGTATACGTGTAATTGTAGTCCGCCCTATATCTCAACTGCACACAATCTTTGCTACTCGAATCTCGATACTCGCACAAACACTCACAAATACATAATTGGAAAAGTCGCCTGGAGGGGACACAACAATTTTTTGTTACTGCACACTAATAGAATTTTCTCCTGCCATTTCACTGTATTGTGAGCCAAGTAAAAGAACTGACTACAAATGAATCAAAATGAAACTAGTTACAAAAAAATACTTTTACGACATCCTGACACGGGCGTACCCAGTTTTTGTTTTAGGGAAGGGCAAATTAGAGAAAAAAATTGTCCTATGTAGGGGCAAATCAGAATTTTTTTTGGGTTATTGGGGGAAGTTAGCAAATTTATAAGAAGCATTGAAGGCTGAGGCAGATTTTTCGTGTCCAGAGCAGCTGCCACCCTCGGTAAGCTCATGTATTATTTTCAGAAATGTGTGTAAAGAATTTAACTGACATTTACGTTTATCGTCTTGCACATATTTTTTCCGAATTCCTGAAAACTATATGTTTGACCTTATAAAAAATGTACAGAATCAAGTCGAAATATATCTTTGTAGAATACAATTTAAAATATTCAAATTGATTTAACCGTTTTAGAACAATCAGTCAAGATTCATTGTAGGGTAGTCCCTTAATATCTATTTTTTCTGATTGTCTGGTAAACGATAAATTTTCCTGAAAACAATGCATACATAAAAAAAGATGCCGACGAATTGATGACCCCCTCCTTTTTTAAGTCGATTAAATACTATAAAATTCAGAATTCTCGTTTGTTGACATATTTTCAAGTTCAGCATATTACATTAGCAAGTAAATAAAATACTAAGCAAGATATTTATTTTTTACCCGCCGACTTTGTTATAATTCTTCAAAATGAGAAGTTATTTTTTTAATAGCTGATGACCTAATATATTTTTTTAAATTAACCATTGACACAATTTTGTTACATGGGGTAGCCAAACTGTAATAAAACAGTATCGATCAATGATGTAAATATTACAGCTACCAACCCATAGAGATGTGTTAGTAAAGAATTGCGTTAACAGACGTATAATCTCATTTATTTTATTATTCCTTCTTTGTATGATCTGTGATTATTACCACATATTGGAACGTTATAACTACATGAAATAATAAAAAAGTATTAAAGTGTTATTATAATTAACTACCTCCATCTGCCATCTTCCAATGGACACCCATCTCGATGGCTAAAATTTTAATAAAAATTTTTTAAGTTTTTTTAAATTTCCAAGAGCTGTAATTAATTTATAATAAAAATGGTCTATAACCATCGCACAATAAAGAGGAATCGATAGATATGTCACTGGTTAAAATCGGTTAACTAGTAGGGTCGTTATGGCGGAACATCTATACATACATAAATACATAGTGTGTTAAAATACAATCATTACCTGAAACTGAACTTGGAAAATTTGAGTTAAGAACCAGGATGAATTAAAAATGCAAAGAAAACAATTTGAAAAATTAGTGCAATAAGTAGAATCCAATATCTAGGAAATAAATGAAATGCAATGGATAGTCTGGAAAATAACGTCAAGTACGACATCAATTTAATTTAACGCCAAGTAAATGAACTTAGCGCTATTAAAAATTAAGTTAAAATGGTGACTAAAAACATCCAACAAAACTTGCAAAGAGGTAGATATTAGAACACTGTAAGTACTAAAGATTCCTTGATAAAACCACCCAGTTTTGATGGTAGTTCATCTAAGCATACGTACAAACGACAATTTGAGGCAGTGGCTGCAATTAACGGTTGGAATAGCTAAGAAAAATCTATATTTTTAGTAATTTGTTTAATAGGTCCAGCATAACTTCTTCGGTGCATTCCAGTGGGTGAACGAGGTAACTTCGACAAGATCATTGCAGTCATAGATAAAAATATGATAGCCAATCAATGAGTCAAGTATACCACATGCAACTAAATGCAAAAACACAAAAATCTGGGGAAAGTTTACAAGAATTCGAAGCAGACATTAGTAGTTTAAAATAGTTAAAGCACCCGGACCTACGAGGTTAAAGACCAATTGGCTACACAAAGTTTTATCAATGGTATTAGAGATGTCGAAGTTCAACAAAACCTGAGACATAGTGGTCTACAGAATAATAATGAAGCTCTGGGACGTGCTTTGAAAATGGAGGCCATCACGAAGGTGGCCAAACTAAAGGAACAAGCAATTTCCGTCAGTCATGCTCATAAAGAACTGATATATAAACCAAAACTTTGCTTTGGTTTACTCCAGAAGATGACATCTTAGATGTTGAAACTTGCGTAGAGTGAAAAAATGAAAGTTTGGTGTTAGGGTACAAAACTCTGTGTTTATATATCTGTGACACACCAAAAGTTCCACAGTTTATCCAGATAAAGAACTGAAACGAAAGGGGCATTTTACTGTTGAGAGCGGACAGGGTTTTTGGGTTTTCTTACAAACCAAATAAGCATTAACTTTAAAAAAAGTTATTTCGAAATCGCATATAGGCACTTAAAGTTTATTTATTTGTATTACATCACTGTTCATTAAAGGATTTTTTGAATAATGCTTCGGATTTTGCGTCATTTAACGCCAAATAAGCAGGGGCCAACTGTAATTCTGGCAAAGTGGTAAACTGACAGGACCCCATCCACAGCATGCTGAGGCGAGCAGTAGAAAATTATACAGGAATGCAAATTGTTGCTAAACTTTCTAAAATTTTAAGGATTTTTCCCTGGCTGCTTAACGGTGACCTTACCTTGCATGTAACATCAACGCAGCTCGTTATGGCGGCGATATTTAGGATATAACTGGTTTGAGCTCATTAGTTTTTGAAAATAGAAGATGGGAGACAGAATATGGCGGAGATAATAAAAAATATCTTAAAAAATTCAAGTCTTTCTAATCTCGGGGTCAAAATATAGATCCATGTATGAAATCGTGACCTAGAAAATACCCAGGTCATTGTCGAGGTCATATCCAATGTAAAAATTTTGCTCTCTTCCGATTTCAAAAACATTAAAAAATAGACTTTGCCTTGAAATGATCGTCAATGTTATGGTCAAGGTAACCGTTAAGTAACCAGGAAAAAAAGTATAATGATAATTGGTCTATGAGGAATAAATAAATTTACTTACTATATCTGTGATCTCTTCAGTGTTATTTACACCATCTGTCGGTTCACCGTCTGTTAGAAATATTATAATCGGTTGATGACTTTTCCATTTGTCTTGCCCTATCTTTACCAAAAACAGCGAAACTTTGAGCGCTCCAATCATATGCATGGACCCGTTCGCTCTGAGATTTCGAGAAATTTCTTTTGCTGTATTTACAACAACTTGAGTAGCTTTTTTAGGCTGTGGAAGATTTTTTTGTTCTGGAAATAAAGAACATACGATTACTTTTATCCTAGCATTCAGTCAGTATTGTTGAAGAACAATTAAACACAAATTTGTTTTTTAACTCTTTTGAAATCACGAAATATATATATTATTATTAAAAGTTAATTAAAAATCAAATAACTGGATTAAGGAAATAACGCAAGATTTACAATTTAAACAGATAATTCAAATAGTTATGAACGCAATCACAATATTATTACTATTTCTGATTAATCTATATATATTTGATTCAAAGTCAAAGTCTACTTAATAGTCGAGAAGCTGTGGCATTTTCCTCCTATTTTTTTTAACATTTCTATTGAAATTTTAACAGTTGGCAGGAAATTACTCAAAACACTTAAGTTATATGGTGTCGATATGTGTTTACACCCTGTAATTGGCCCCCCAAAATTAAAAGTAGAGGTTTCTCCTTAGTTTTCCAGTAAACTTCAGGTTAGAACCTATAAATCAATTTTTTTCAAAACTTTACGTTTTATAGCTTCAGAGATAAGGGGGGGGAATGGGTAAATTTTGGTATATTTTCGTTAATATATTTTTTAATATACTTTTTTAAATATGAAAAAAATATATTTGTGTGCCTCAGTATGAGACCTTTCATTTGATATATTACATGATGCCATTGATTTTTTTTTATTTTTAAATTTTTATTTAATTCTATAATTTGCACCCCCAAAATTAATATTAATGGTTTCTCCTTAATTTTCCTGTAAAGTTCAGGTGAGGGGCTATACCTCCATTTTTTTCAAAATTTTCCAGCTTATGGTTTTGGAGAGAAGGGGGGGGGATGGGTAAATTTTTTTATATTTTTGTTAATATCTTTTAATTAATTTATTTTAAAAATTTGAAAAAAACATATTTGTTTTCGTCGTAATAAGCCCTCTCATTTGATATATAACATGATGGGTTAGAAACAATTTTAATTTTATATTTTCCATTTAATTCTGTAATTGGCCCCCCAAAATTAAAAGTAGAGGTTTCTCCTTACTTTTCCAGTAAACTTCAGGTCAGAACCTATAAATCTATTTTTTTTTTCAAAACTTTACGTTTTATAGTTTCGGAGATAAGGGGGGGGAATGGGTAAATTTTGGTATATTTCCGTTAATATCTTTTTAAATAATTTTTTTTTAATATCAAAAAAATATATTTGTGTTCCTCATTTGATAATTACATGATGCGTTTGGAAAATTTTTTATTTTTAAATTTTTATTTAATTCTATAATTTGCACCCCAAAATTAATATTAATGGTTTCTCCTTAATTTTCCTGTAAAGTTCGGGCAACGCTCTATATTTTCTATTTTTTTCAAAATTTTAGGCTGAGTAGTTTCGGAGATCAGGGGGGGGAACGGTCGATTTTTTTAGTTTTTCCCCCCAGAAGTACCCCTAAAATCAAATTTTTTTCTTTTACGATATGTACTTCTGATCGGGTCACCAAACTATACATTGATACCAAATTTCAACCTCTTCCGTCCAGTAGTTTAGGAGAAAATGGCTGTGATGTGACAGAGGCAGAAATCCTGAGTGATATTATAAGGGTATCCGTATATTGTATATACGGAACCCTAAAAAAAACAAGGTGTATTAGTAGCCACAGAAATAAATAAAGTCAGGTTACCAAATGCGTTAATACAAACAAATGATAAAGGTGAATTTTATACCACAGTATTAAATCCTTATGCAATTAATCAAACCAGAAATTTTGAGAATTTACAAATCGAACCTCTCGAAAGTTATTCAATAAATTATTTCTCAAACTCAAATTTTGAAAACAACTCCTACATTGACCGAGAAGACGAAATATTACAACAACTAAGATTAGATCATCTAAATGACGAAGAAAAGGAAGACATCATCCAAATTTGCGCAGAATTTTCAGATATATTTTATTTAGACGGAGATAACCTCACGTTTACGAATGAAACAAAACATAAAATAAATACAGGTGACGCAAAACCAATTATGACAAAATCATATGATATCCATAAGCACACAAAGAAGAAGCAGAGAACCAAAATTCAAAAATGTTATCACAGGGAATAATCAAACCTTCAATCAGCCCATGGAATTCACCAGTGTGGGTAGTTCCTAAGAAAATAGATGCGTCAGGAAAACAAAAATGGAGGATAGTCATAGACTACAGGAAACTCAACGAAGTGACAGTAGACGATCGATATCCCCTACCAAACATTTCCGATTTACTCGATCAGTTAGGAAAATGTCAGTATTTCACATCCCTTGATTTAGCGTCCGGCTTTCACCAAGTAGAAGTCGATCCCAAAGACGTAGATAAAACAGCATTTTCAGTAGAGAACGGTCACTATGAATTTGTCAGGATGCCGTTTGGATTGAAAAACGCACCAGCAACTTTTCAAAGAGTTATGGATTCAATTTTACTAGGAATTCAAAATGAAAGAGCCGCAATTTACATGGACGATATACTCATATACGCACCAACAATACAAGAGCATAATAAAAGACTAAAAGAAGTTTTCACAAGATTACGAAATTCAAGTCTGAAGATACAACCAGATAAGTGTGAATTTCTGAGAAAAGAAGTAGCTTATCTAGGCCACATTGTTACAAAAGATGGAGTCAAGCCAGACCCTTCAAAAATTGAAGCAGTAGAAAAATTTTTCCAAAACCGAAAACCACCAAAGAAATAAAATCATTCTTAGGTCTAGCAGACGATTTATTTCAAATTTTGCAAAGATAGCAAAACCATTAACGAGATTACTACAAAAAGACGTTCCTTTCAACTTCAATTCAGAATGCGAAAAATCATTTGAAGAATTAAAAAATGTTCTCATTTCAGAACCAATTTTAAAATATCCCAACTTTGAAGAACCTTTTGTTCTCACATGTAATGCAAGTGCATACAGTATAGGAGCAGTTTTAAGTCAAGGCCCTATAGGAAAAGACTTATCGATAGCATACGCCTCAAGAACACTTTGTCCGGCAGAAACAAGATATTCGACAATTGAACGCGAACTATTAGCAATAGTTTGGGCAGTCAAGACATACAGATGTTACTTATATTCGAGAACCTTCCTATTAATCACCGATCACCCTTTAACATGGCTTTTTTCCATAAAGGATCCAGGTAGTCGTCTTGCCAGGTGGCGACTAAAATTAGAAGAGTACGATTACAAGATAATGTATAAACCAGGACGAATTAATAAAAATGCAGACGCACTTTCACGAATAAAGATCAATCACTTTAAAGAAACTTCGAAATTAGCAACAAAAATATTAGCCTCAAACAACTCAGAAACCGACAGCAAAAAAAACAGACACAGCTGACGAACAAGAAATCTCATTAATCGATTCTACATAAGTGGAATATTTAAATGATCAATTATTAAATAAACAGCACAAAGATATAATAAGCATATTTTGGCAAAATCAAACACGAGAAGAACTACATGAGAAAATACTAAAAGATATTTTGGAAGAAAATTTAGATATTACCTTTAACAAATTAAATATCTTACACAGTGCGACAGTAAAGAACAGAACTTACTACTTAATATTTTTACCTTATGATCCCGATTCAACAAACGAAAGATTATTTTATACTCTTTACAAATTTAAAAATGAACTAGATCCTTCAAAAACATATTTTGTTGAATGTAGATTGACTAATCTTAGAAATGTTATGCTACATTTACGCTGACACGGAAATAAAATTTAAAATATGCCAGAATGTAACAAAGACACCAGATCTTGATGAACGACAAATAATTTTAGAAGAATAGCACAATGGAAAAAGAAACTTACACCGAGGAATAAATGAAACTATACGCAGGATTAAAGAAAAATACCAATGGAAAGGATTAAATAAAGATGTTGAGAATTTTATAAAAAAATGTGAAACATGTCAAAAAAAAACAAAATTTGTAGGACAAACCTAAATCAACCCCTCGTAATTACAGAAACCCCTCGTACACCATTTGAAAGAATAAATATAGATATTCTTGAAATTCCCTCAAAGAATTACATCCTAACAATTAACGATGAACTAACAAAATTTATCCAATTATATTATTTTTTCAACACTATGGTACACCCCTTAGGATCCACTGTGATCAAGGCAAAGAATTTAATAATACTTTAGTGAAAGACTTATGTCAACTCTACAATATCAAACTTACATTTTCAAGCATATATCACTCTCAATCTAATGGATCAATTGAAAGACTACATGCTACTTTATTAGACATGATCAGAGCCCATCTTTCAGAAAACCCAAATGACAATCCACTAACTTGTATTCCATATGCAGTAATTTGTTATAATAATACTCAAAACAAGACACACGGATTTACTCCCTTCGAGTTAATTTTTGGTCATACATCTTCGAGACCACCGGAAAATTTATATAATGAAAAAGAAATAATTCCCAAATACATCCGCGATTTAAATTACAGAATTAATTATTTTTATAAATTAGCCAGGGAAAGAACCCAATTATCAAAAGAAAAAGCAAAGGAAATATTTGATAAAAGAATTTCAGAAAATCGTTATAATTTTAAAGTAGGAGATAAAGTTTTTATAAAAGAATCTAAAATTTCAAACAAATTGAAAAACAAATTTAATGGTCTATACGAAATAACTGAAATTTTGAAAAACTCAGCTATTGTAATAAATCGTGATACACAAAATACTTATATAAAATAAATTTCGACAGAATGAAACCACATCTTGAAAAATAATTTCTTTTCAGATGAATGGAACAGATTTAACGCTTATCGGATTCATTACACACCTACTCATCATCTCACAATGTCAAGTTCAGATCACTCCCGTAAACAACACAGTAGGAATTTATTATAATTACGACTCATTAATGAAATTATCAAATAACAGGTGGACATTATTAGTTTACAAAGATTTGAAAAATATAAGAAATGCTTTAAATGATAACAACAATATTTTGGAACACATACAAAGTATGATATCAGAATCTACAAATAAAATGAGAAGTTTTAAAACACATCTGCAAACACACATCAATATATTAAGTCAAATATCCAAAGATCTTGAAAATAAATATTCAGAAATATTTGCAGACACTTTAGCGAATAACGAGCGCTATAAAAGAGGTCTAATAGATGGTATAGGAACTGTATGGCAATTCATATCGGGAAACCTCGATGCTTCAGACGGGAAATATTTCTCAGATTGTATTGAAAAATTAAATCATGATGAACATCAAATTGAAAATTTAATGAAAAACCAGATATCAGTTACCACTTCGGTAATTAAAAACTTTAATAAAACAATTCAAAAGCTCAAAATAGATGAGGAAACTTTTAATGAAGATTTAAAGAAAGTTGATAAAGCAATTTATACTCTTAATGATAATTTAGCATTTTACGAAAGTAAATTAAAAATATTAGACATTTGCGAAACATTATTGGAAAGTTACACATTTCTCGAAAGTTCAATTAATGATATATTAAACTCAATAACCTTTTCACGATTAAAAATAATAGACACTTCAATAATAACACCAAAAGATTTAGTCAATTCATTGCAAGAAATATCTCAAGCTCTAACAAAAGACAATTTACCAATATCCCCTCAACTAACAAACATTGCTAAATATTTTGAAATAATTGAGTTGCATGCTTTTCAAACAGAGTCAAAAATAATATTTGTTTTAAAGATTCCCTTAGAAGAATCCGAGTATTATACCCTTTTTCAATTATATCCTCTACCAATTGAAGATAGTAGAACAGGGTTACATCATTCAATTTTGTTATCCGAAAAATACATCGCAAAACATGATGACTCATTACTATATGTTACCTTTCAAAATTTGGACAATTGCAAAAACCTAGATCCAAATTCAAAGATATGTTCTGATGTACTCCCATTACCAATCGATACAAATTCAATATGCGAAGCCCAACTACTTAAAGAACAATTCCAATTGCCAAAAACTTGTCAAACGTACATGGTTGATCACTGTATCTGATCCACTACCAATAACAAGTAAATGTGTAAATCAAGTCGCAAAAACTGTTATAATAAAAAATAATTCAATTATAACACTAACTCCAGAGTGCAACGCCTTCATTGGAACAACAAGAATAAGAGCCAGAAATAGCAATGACAGAAACACGAAAATATTATACAATACTGTCCCAGTGCAAATACCATTTGAATGTTGTAGTAACATTCCAGACAAGAAACAATTACCAGAGCTCAAACCCTTAAAACTAAACCAAATAAATGTAGACGATTTGAATATCGCACAACATAAATTAGATCAATACTCTGAACAATTGGATCAAATAATTAATGAATCGTAGCCCTAATAGCCCTTTACACGTTTTGCAGGTGTAGAAGAAAGCGACCGACAAGAATAAGCATCATGGGTCCAAATCCGCCTCCTCCACCGAGTCCACATAAAAAAAGACATTTCACTTTCGCCAGATTCTTACCAAGAAGAAGACCAAGTGTCCATCCAGAAGAACACGAAAACGATATTGAACTTGGTTGAAACAACAAAAAAATGTGAGTGAAAACAAAAAAATTTTTTGTGAACTTTTAATTTCAATAATATTTATGTACTTTTTATTTTTAATGATATTTTAACCACTTACATTTTATATAATCACATGATAATATTCAAAGCTTATATTCTAAACGTTATAATTTTATTAACCAAATAATTGAAAAATCCAAATAATGTAAAATTTAAATTTTTATACTTTCAAAAGTTGCAGCATTGCCCCAACTTTTTATATATAAGGGGAGCTGTTATATGTAAAACTTAACATTGGACTAACCTTCAACAAAGCAACAACAATGTATCAAACAATAGCTCATTGTTAGTTGTTTACTCCGCTATTTTGCAGGTTTGCTATTTTTGTCTTGCAGGTGTCCAGAAAGGAAGTGATGCCTAAGCATTCTTAAACTTATACATTCATTCAAATATGCTTTCTCGTAGCTCTATCACGTTTTGTTCTTCAAGTTCTATCACATTTGTTAAACCCGTATTTAAAATCGATAAATCCAAAGTTAAGTTATAAAATAATTCAAAGTGTGAATTTTTGTGTTAATAAAATAAAATCTTTTTTAAAACTTGGTTTATGAGAACCCACTCATAACATGTATTTTTATATAATATATATAGTTTTAATTTAAAATCAAATTCTTGATTCTTGGTCAATATCTTTGTATTTTATTTTATTTTATTTGAACGTCTCGGACCAAATGCGTCCATTTTCAACAAAATATTGTCATTAACTAAAAGGTCTAATTTTTAAATTTCAAATAAATATAATTTAATATTAACTTACCTGCTAGACAATCATGTGTATAACAACTCAACAACAAAACTATTGTTACTTAATTTGTCAACATTTATTGTACGTCACATAGTTAACACTACAACATTTTAAAATCGAATGACATCTCACACACACATCTATACAAATTTTGTCTCCATTCCATTTAGATAGCAGCGGCGTACATTTTGCACGTGTAATTAACATCTTTTCTATCATTAATTGGCATTTTATTTTTCTGAATATGTAGCATTTCATATAGTTCTCTCTTTCTGGTGTTTGGTTCAGTTCTTATAACTTTAGTTTTTTCGAAATTGAAAGAATGCTTTTTCGAATTTTCGTGCTTCCTGATTTTTTTTTCAAATTTATGAGATTTTATTCGGTTCTCAAGGTTTTGGGATGTTTGGCTAATGTACACACCACTGTAATCTTTACATGGCATTTCATAAACAACATTACAATTTTTATTCTTTGGAGGTTTCGTTTTAAAATGCTGAAATTTTTCGATAACAAATTATGTCTTTTATGACTTACAGTAATCTCGTGCTGTTTTAACAATCGTTGAAATTGTCTAAATAACCCTTTTGACATATGGTAAAGTTTTTATATATTTTTTTTTTTGCATTTATTTGTTCAGATAATAAATTGTTTCCTTCCTGACTGTGGTGTTGATTTAGTTGTTCGTTAAAAATGTTATTAATCATTTCTTTTGGGTAGTTACTAGCCTTTAACGCCTCTTTAGCTTTAATTATTGCACGCTGTCGGTATTCAGGCAGTAAGTAATACTAAATCTAGCCAAGAGAACTATAAAATTATCTGATAGAGAATACCGACAGCGTGATATAAATAAGGCTAAAGAGGCGTTAAAGGCTAATAACTACCCAAAAGAACTGATTAATAACATTTTTAACCAACAACTAAAACAACACCACAGTCAGGAAGGAAACAACTTATATTCAGAAAAATAAAACTGTCAATTAATGATGGAAAAGATGTCAATTACACGTGCAAAATGTACGCCGCTGCCCTCTAAATGGAATGGCGACAAAATTTGTACAGATGTGTGTGTGTGAGATGGTCATTCGATTTTAAAATGTTGTGGTGTTATCTATGTGACGTACAATAAATGTTGACAAATTAAATAACAACAGTTTTGTTGTTGAGTGTATATACACATGATTGTCTAGTTGGTAAGTTAATGATAAATGATATGTATTTGATATTTTAAAATTAGACCTTTTAGTTGATGACAATATTTTGTTGAAAATGGTCCGAGACGTTCAATTAAAATAAAAGACAAACATATTAACCAAAAACCAAAAATTTGATTTTAATTAAAATACATATTTGTATATATATTAGTGTGTATGTCACTGGCGTTTAAATATACCATGAATAAAACATTCGTGTAGGCAGAAAATAAGTTGATGCTCCAAAATACTAATTTTTTAGTTGCTCCAATTTTTTTTTCTAATAAATGCAATTGCTTGTCTTACGATAAATCCATAAAAAACCGTTTTAAAGGTAATTTCTACCAGAATAAGTACGTTAAATTGTTCTAAAATCCTTGCTTTTTAAATGGTGAAGGGCCAAAGAGCTGACTACAGGTGAATCACGTGCTTTAACTCAAACTTCAGTCGTATCTTTCATAGTTTTAGATTAGATTTATAATACAATTTTTTTGAGATACATTTTCGAAGATATACCTAGGTTGAATTTTAATTCTGTTAAAAATAGTGTTACTTATATTGCTCATTTATTTCTCTAAAATTAGAGTGATCCAACTTTTCTTGATCGTAATATTTTGTTGAATAAGGACACCTGTGGTCCGAAATGTTCAATTAAAATAAAATAAAAACATATTGACCAAAAACCAAGAAATTGATTTTAAATTAAAACTATATATAACTGGTCAAAGAAGCTTTGGAAATAAACAGTATATTGTAATGAAATTTTTATTTAAGGGTTGTGATTTTAAATTGACCAATTAAATATTTTTACTTTCAAATTTTACACCTTTCCTTTATAAAAATTCCGCACAACTTTTCTTCAACTGCTCCGGCTCTTGAGACTCTTTTCTTAAATTCCAATTGACTGTTGTCAATAATAAAACACCAATATACCAATATATTTTGGTATTATAAATATATTTTTTTCAAACAAACATAAAAAAGCTCCAAAATGTTTCTCAAATAAAATAATAAACAAAATCAAACGCAAACTAATAATAAAATCATGAACATCAAACAATACCTTATCTACTAAATTTTAAATGAACCTAAAAAGCTTTGATGTATATGAATGGTTCTTTTATATTAGACAAATGACATTTAAAACTCAATGATTAATCAAATGCAATTATTGAATTTAGAATTTAAAACCCCGCTACTAAAATTGAATATTTCCCAATAAATAAAAATTGAACTCCTATATTATACTGTTTTGAACGCCAAATAAAAATGTTTAATAGAACTGCAAAATTGTAATATCTTGTTCACTTTTGGTTGGTTTAAAGTGTTACCACTCAATCATCTTGAACGTGTTGCTGAAGTAGACTGGCTGCTGTCACTCCTTTTAATGTATTTGATGTATCTGGATGATACCTCAAACCTCTGCTTTCATTTAACTCTCGCTCCAATACCTGTTAACCTGTGCTCCCTTGTAGATATCTGTTTGCACCTTACTATGTCAGCTTTCTGTATGTATTTGTTACCAAGTTGAATAAATACTGCTCCACCTCTACTGCTTGGCTCAACTGCTTCCTGCTTACTTTTTGTTTAGTATTTATGCACGACCATTCATTTGTGCACACACTTCTTTGGGATATATATGTTATATGAGAAGTGTACTAACTTACAATTAACACGTTAACGATACCATAGGTGGTTGAACTACAATTGACTTCACACAAGTATCATATTACAACTTCCTAGAATTCTTAGAAGTCACGTAGACGCTTTGTTCACATGAGAACTGAACGCAGCGTCAGCATTTTTATGTTATAAATGTAACCGCAAACTATTCACAGTGTTCATTATCTTCATACTTATAATATTGTATGTTCTAATTTAAATATAAAATTTTTTGTAAACTAAATAATTTTTTAAAAAGAAGAAGAAAATTGGCGCAGTCAGTAGGATGTTTCAGACGTAATTAGAACAAGAAACATTCTAATTACGGTGGTTTCCTAACCATCTTGAATACAAAGAACCTACTTGGACACCAACTCAACAAGGGAACAAGCAGCGGCTAACCAGTGTTCAGTGACTGATAGATCAAGTCCTATGATAGGAATAATCATGTAAGCCTTAAAAAGTTATAATGTTTAATAATTTTTGAACAACCAGTTCTATCATTTTTCCTATTTTAAATGAAACATCCTAAATATTTACCCAATAACGAATTTTGAAATTTTATTTTGATAGTTTAAGAAATTCCAAATATTTATTCATGTTTATACCTTTATTTAACTTATAATTATTTTAGAACCAATAACAAAAATGTATTTCTTGTATTTTTCTGTCCATTTTTAGGGTTCCGTATATACAGTATACGGATACCCTTATAATATCACTCAGGATTTCTGCCTCTGTCACATTTTTCACACAGCAATTTTCTCCTAAACTACTGGACGGAAGAGGTTGAAATTTGGTATGAAGATATAGTTTGGTGACCTGATCAGGAGCACATATCGCAAAAGAAGAAATTTTGATTTTAGGGGTACTTCTGGGGGGAAAAACTAAAAAAATCTACCTTTCCCCCCTCCCCGATCTCCGAAACTAATGAACCTAAAATTTTGAAAAAAAATAGAAAATATAGAACGTTGCCCGAACTTTACAGGAAAAATAAGGAAAAACCATTAATATTAATTTTGGGGGGCAAATTATAGAATTAAATAAAAATATAAAAATAAAAAAAATTCAACTCATCATGTAATATATCAAATGAAAGGTCTTATTCTAAGGAACACAAATATATTTTTTTCATATTTAAAATAAATTAATTAAAAAGACATTAAAGAAAATATATCAAAATTTAAACCCCCCCCCTTATCTCCGAAACTATAAAACGTAAAGTTTTGAAAAAAAAATAGTTTTATAGGTTCTGACCTGAAGTTTACTGGGAAAATAAGGAGAAACCTCTACTTTTGAATTTGGGGGGCAAATTACAGAATTAAATGGAAAATATAAAATTAAAATTGTTTCTAACCCATCATGTTATATATCAGATGAAAGGGCCCACTACGACGAAAACAAACATATTTTTTTCATATTTTTAAAATAAATAAATTAAAAGATATTAACAAAAATATAAAAAAATTTACCCATCCCCCCCCTTATCTCCGAAACCATAAGCTGGAAAATTTTGAAAAAAATTAAGCTATAGCCCCTCACCTGAACTTTACTGGAAAATTAAGGAGAAACCCCTAATATTTATTTTGGGGGGCAAATTATAGAATTAAATGGAAAATATAAAATTAAAATTGTTTCTAACGGATCAAGTAATATATCAAATCACAGGGCTCATTATGACGAATACAAATATATTTTTTTATTTTTTTTTAAATAAATATTTTAAAATATATTTAAAAAAATATTTAAAAAAAATACCCATTCCCCTCTTTATTCCCTGAACTATAAGACTTAATTTTTTTATTCACAGGAAAAATACGAAGAAATCCCTAATATTAATATTGGGGGCCAAATTATAGAATTAAACGGAAAATAAAAAAATATTTTTTTAACGCATCATGCAATACATCAAATGAAAGGGCTCATTATGAGGAATACAAATATATTTTTTCATATTTTTAAAATAAATAAATTAAAAGATATTAACAAAATTATAAAAAAATTTACCCATTCCCCCCCCTTATCTCCAAAACCATAAGTTGTAAAATTTTAAAAAAAATAGAGGTATAGCGCCTCACCTGAACTTTATTGGAAAAATAAGGAGAACCCCCTAATATTCATTTTGGGGGGCAAATTATAAAATTAAATGGAAAATAAAAAATTATAATTTAAAATTAATTGTTTACAAGATATTAACATAAAGATATAAAAAATTCTATCTCGCTTTATTTCCGAAAACATACTATCTAAAATTTTGAAAATAATTAGGGGTACTGTAAATGGATAAGAAAAATTATTAGAAAACCTCCATAGTAATTTTAGGGACAAATTATACAATTAAATGGAAAATAAAAATTCAATTTTCAAACGTATCATGTAATATATCAAATAAAAGGCTCATTATGTGAATTACAAATATATCATATATTTTTAAATCATTTGTTTAAAAGATATTAGCAAATATATTAAACATCGACTTAATTTCCAGTTTAGAAACTACACTATTTAAATTTTGAAAAATATATTTTATTTGTATTTTTTAATAATTTGAATAACAGATTTAATAATTTATAATTTAAAACTTGACCTATTTTGCCCTTTATCTTCCAATCTATAGAGCCTTCAAATTCAGACAGTAGGTTATAAAAAGCTTCCCTGAACGTTTATTAGTAAAATAAAACTCTAATGTTAATTTTTGGGGGCCAAATTAGAAAACTAAATACATATGTATTCTTACAAAAATCAAGCGAATTTTGAAGGTGGTACGGAACCCTTAGTATGCGAGTCCAACTCGCACTTGACCAAATTATAATTACAATCACAATTGTTTACTTCGCTTTTCCCAAGCTTTTCCTAATATTGCACAATCTTGAGTAAAATTAGAAAAATGGCAGAAACGAGAGCTGTAGCACAAAATCTAGAGCCCTACAAGCTCTCAGAAATTTTTGCCATTATTCCCGAATACGATGGGAACCCAATATTTTTAAACACATTTATCTGTTCTTGCAATACCGCATATAATATGGCATCTGATAATCTGCAGGTTCTGTTAATTCTCCACATTAAGAACAAGCTCAGTGGACGAGCAGTTGAGCTAGTTAATTCAGGTGACCCCAGCCATTTAGCAGATATTCAAAGTCTATTAGAAAACCATTTTGGAGATCCAAGGGATCTCTCCGTTCTCATTCAGGACCTGCAAAGAATGAGGCAATTACCAAACGAGTCTCCATTGACATTTTCAGCTAGGCTTCAAACGCACCAAGCTAAAATAATAAACAAAATCTAACTGTCAAGGAGAAACAGGCCCAAATAGACTTAATCGAGTCAATGGCTCTAACTAGCCTACTTACGGGTCTAGAGCCGAAAATTGGCCAAATTGTGCGAGCCAGTGATCCCAGAGATATCCTGACCGGTATTTCCCGCATTAAAAGAGTATTACAGTTGTCTAATCTAGAAACTCAAAAATTCTCAGTCAACCGAAATGCACCCCAACCGCTTCGAACCGAATAATGGTCCACCCTCAAAACAATGTTGGATTTGTAAAAAGATCGGACATTTCAGCAGCGAATGTCTCATCAGAATGAGACAATCCCAGACTAACCAAAATTCTCACCCAAATTACTCGGGCCATCGCCCATATTATGCGACTCAGTCTGCTAATCAACCTACGAATTTTAATAATAGGCCTCAATTTTCTCACCAACAACAACAACCCTCAACAAGTAGACCACCCCAACTTCTAGTAATTTCAGGCCAAATCCGAGTTTTTTCAAACAACAACAGAAAACTCATCACTTAAACAACGAACAATTCTATCCGTATGAACATAACTATGATTTTCCTAACAATGAGCAACAGAACTTTCAAACACCAACTGAATACAAAACCGTATCAGACTATTATTACCCTGATACACAAAACATGACAAATTCGAATATCATTCAAGTGAAAATGTTTATAATGATAATGATAACCAACAAATGATGAATATTACGATAGCGAATAGTTTTCTTCCCGACAAAATTATCAGACTACCCCGGTAGAAGCAAAACCTCCCGATCACGAGATCTCCGATCTTCAAACACAAATTCAATCCAAACCTAAACTTTCACGAACAGAATTTTCTGTAAGACCACTTCTTTCGGTCAATTCGAAAAACCTGTACTATATTACTGACTCTTCAAATACATACAAACTCCTGAGTAGGATTGTCAATATTTATGCCCGAAAGTTGCCAACGATTTCCCGAAAACGTAGTCATCCAAGGAAGCATAGATAAGAAAATCTTAATCAACGAATCCACCCTTGTTCCTTTTAATGCCACCGACCCACACAAGGTGTATATTTGTAACATCGACATTGAATTCGAGGGATTACTGGGTTAAGATTTCCTTGAACACTATAACTGCGTTATAGACTTTAACAGCAAACAACTTGTCACCAATTTTAAAACCTTACCTCTCTACAATGTTACGGATGATACTGTCATGCGTACTCAGAACCCTTCAACTTTCAATAACTGCATCCCGGTTAATACAATCTCTTTAGAAGCCCGAACAGAACAAATATGTAAATTAAAATGTAACCTCACTAATACTGAGGCTTTCCTATATTCTGCTGAAATAGAAAAAGTTTATCTTCCCCATGCCCTTGTTAAAATTAATGAAAAAGGCAAATTTCTTAAGTCAATTTTGAATGCAAATGCTATTCCCAAAACTGTTAATTTCGACAATTTGAAAATTTGAAACTCGAACCGATAAACAATTTTTCCGTAAATACTCTTTCTGAAAATTACTCACAAAACTTAATCCAACCTGACAGACAAACCACACTTCCGTTAGAACATCTGAACGACGAAGAAGCAGAACTTATTTCTCAACTTTGCCTTGAATATTCCGATATATTCTAATTAGAAGGCGACCAACTCACCTTTACGAACGATACATTCAATAGATACTAACAACGCGAAACCCTCTTTCACAAAATCATATCGGTATCCCCAAATCCACAAACAAGAGGTAAAAAGTCAGGTATCAAAGATGCTTGACCAAGGCATTATACGTCCGTTTAATTTGCCATGGTCATCCCCGGTTTGGGTAGTTCCCAACAAACTAGACGCATCTGGTACCCAAAAAAGGCATGTCATCTTCGATTATCGTAAACTAAATGAACTTACTGTTGACGACAAATACCCCCTACCGAACATTTCCGATTTACTTGACCAACTTGGCAAATGCTAATACTTGACCACTCTCGACTTAGCTTCAGGGTTTCACCAAATGGAAATCGATACTAAAGACATCCAAAAAACAGCATTATCAGTTGATAATGGTCATTTCGAATTCGTTAGAATGCCCTTCGGTCTTAAAAACGCTCCATCCACCTTCCAAAGGGTAATGGATAATATTCTTTTAGGTGTTCGAAACGAGAGATGTTTAGTCTATATGGACGACATTATCGTTTATTCTTCGACTATACATGAGCACATATCCCGACTTTCTGAAGTTTTCGAACGCTTGCGAACAGCTAATCTAAAGATCCAACCAGACAAATGCGAGTTCCTTCGCAAAGAGGTCGCGTGTCTTGGCCACCTTATAACTTCTGAAGGCACGAAGCCTAACCCCTCAAAGGTAGATTGTATTCTAAATTTCCCCAACCAAAAAACCCAAAAGGTATCAAGTCCTTCTTAGGGTTAGCTGGTTATTACAGGCGATTCATCCCTAACTTCGCCAAGATTTCGAAACCTTTGACAAGATTTCTTCAAAAAAGACATACTTTTCGAGTTCGATTCTGAATGCGTCAAATCTTTTGACGAATTAAAAACAGCCCTTACTTCTACTCCCATACTCATATACCCCAATTTTGAAGAGCCATTTATTCTTACAACTGACGCCAGTTCATTTGCTATCGACGCAGTCCTCTCGCAAGCCCCCGTAGGCAAAGATTTACCCCTAGCTTATGCCTCCAGAACTCTCTGCAATGCTAAAACTAAGTATTCAACCACAGAACGAGAACTCCTTGCAATAGTGTGGGCGGTTAAACACTTTAGACCAATAATTTTTGGCCGGAAGTTTCTACTTTTGACCGATCACCGACCGTTAACTTGGCTGTTTTCTATAAATGATCCTGGAAGTAGACTTGCAAGATGGCGCCTTAAGCTCGAGGAGTACGACTATCAAATAATTTACAAACCCGGCAAGTAAATAAAAATGCCGACGCGCTCTCTCGCATTAAAGTTAACAACTTTAATGAATACATATCCTTTCAAGCTAACAATCACCTAACACCGTTCACAGTACTCCCAACAAATGAAACTGACGATGAATCACGAGAACCCGAGACAAAAAGTCCCATTAATCTCCAACAAATCTCTGAAGAATTTAGAACTTTTGTCGAGCGATATCAAACCATTTCACATAGATTACGACAAAATTCAATTTTCTAATTGCCAACTCTTAGACAGAGAAAACAAAAACATACTTGTATTTCCCCAAGGTTCCCTCATGAAAGATTTTCACCATGACATCATAGAAGACATTTTTGAGGAAAATGCTGATTTCCACACCCCAAGAGTAAATGTCTTTGCAAGCAAAAGTGTTAGAAAGAGACTCTATTACATGGTCCCTCTCCCTTCTGACCCAGAAGTAGTTAACGAGATCCTTTTTGCATCTGTATATAACAGTAGAGATGTGTTTGCCCAAAATTAAGTATTCTGTGTTGAGAATAACATTGAATTGCCCATTTTGGAAATGCTTTCGTTTATCTTTTCTGAAATCGATATCAAATGGAAAGTTTTTCTAAAAGTAATATACATCGAGGTATCAATGCAACAATCCGCAGAATAAAAAAAATACAATTGGCAAGGACTGACTAAGGACGTTGACAATTTTATCACTTGTCATTACTGAAACCCCACTGAATGTGTCAACATCTATATCCTGGAAGTCCAGACAAAAAACTATGCATTAACTATCCGGGACGAACTAACAAAATTCTCTCAAGTCTACCCCATAACCGACAAATCGGCAAAAACTGTTCCAACACTTCGGTACCCCATTACGGATACACTGTGATTATGGCAGGAAATTCGACAACGCACTAATGAGAGATTTGTGTAAGCTATTTGATATCAAACTGTCCTATTCTAGTGGGGGACATCCACAGTCAAATGGTTCCTTAGAACGATTCCACTCGACCTTACTAGACATGATTAGAATTCACAAATTAGAAAATCCCGACGACCACATCAACAACATCCTTCCTGATGCAATCATCGCATACAACAACTCTGTAAATAAAACTCACGGATTCACTCCTTACGAACTTGTTTACGGACATACTTCGAGTAGGTTCCCGAAACTCTCTTCAACCAACAAATACATCCGGTATCTCACACTATTATAAAATCGCTCGTGAAAGAACGGAGGTTCAAAAACAAAGCGAAAGCCCGATTTAATAAACATGTTTCCGAAAAAGTCCCAAATTATCAAATAGGCGATAAAGTCTATATTAAGGAATTCCAAATCAAGGACAAACTCCAAAATAAATTCAATGGTCCTTGCGAAATCCTGGAGATTCACAAAAATTCCGCGACATTACTTAATCCAAAGACCAAACAAATTTCGACAGAATGAAACCGTTCTCAGAAAGTTAAAGTTTTGTTTCAGGTTGTGCCTGCTGTCCGGATCAGCAGTAGCCCAATATCAAGTCGAACCTATAAATAACACATTAGGGATATATTACCACAACGGAGCCCAAATAATCGTTTCCAACAATAAATGGACACTTTTGGTCCACAAAAATATTTCGGCCTTCGAACACGTTTTCACGACAAACAATAGACTTTTACAAACACTTATCGAAACTATAAATCTTTTGCAATGAATTACTTCCGCTCAGATGTACAAACTCATATAAATCTTCTAAACCAAATATCCACCACAATTAAGGACAAATTTATCGAAATAAATATGAACACCAAAAGACCAAAAAGCGGCATACTTGATGGCGCAGGTACTCTTTTTTAAGCAATTACCGGAAACTTAGACGCGGATGACGGTAAATATTTTACTGATAGTATAAAAAGACTCAATCAAGGTCAATTACAAATAGAAAATTTACTCAAAAACCAAATCAGTGTAACTATCTCTGTCATTAAAAACTTCAACGAGATCGTCCAAAAACTTCAAATTGACGAAAAACAATCGGAAAAATTAACGATAAAGTCGGTTACATCGAAATGAAACTAATGGAGAATTATCTTTACTTGGAAGATAGCCTAAATGATGTGCTAAATTCAATTACTTTCGCGCGTCTTAAAATCATACATACATCTATTTTAACGCCCGAACATCTCATTACGGCATTGCAAGAAATATCACAAAACCTAATAAAAAACAACCTTCCACTACCAATAAAATACTCAAGCATTGGTCAATACTTGGAAATTATCGAGTTAGAAGCTTTCCAAACAAACTCAGATCTTATTTTTGTTTTAAGAATTCCATTAGTAGAACAACAACCATATACCCTTTTCCGGTTATACCCTATCCCAATTTACGATGACAGAACTGAGTTACATCACCTTTTGTCTTTCACTCAAAAGTATCTCGCGAAAAAAGAAGACTCCTTAATGTTTATTTCAATCAAGGACTTGAGCGCGTGTAAACCGCTTGCTATCGGAAGAAAATTGTGTCCCGACATATACGCTTATCCTATCTAAAGCACCGTGCGACGTGCAACTTCTGAAAAGTATTCAAAATGTGCCGGACAATTGCAGAAGTGCAGTAATTTTTAGTCAGGGTTACAGTGTCCAAAAACTTGAACAAAATATGTGGCTTGTCGTGACCTCCGAACCTTTACGTGTTGTGGTGAGTTGCATTCAAAAGAACTTAACTACTTTAACTCTAGTGCGCAACTACATTCTAAAACTTCAATCGGAGTGTAGTGCCTTTGTAGGTGTTACTAAGGTCCAGGCTGAGTCTGGAAAAGAAACAGCCCTTTCCGAAGTCTATCACACAGTTACAGTACCTTATAACTGTTCCGATACGGTTCCAGAAAAGGTACAAATCCCCGAGCTGAAACCTTTCGACATAAGCAGCATCAACGTTGAGGAACTGGATGTTGTAAACCATAAGTTAGAACAGTACTCCAGAGACCTAGATGGTCTTATAAATCAGCCTTTCTTGACCAAGAACATCTCTTGGTTTACATATGCGACTATAGCTGTCGTCATGATCAGTTCAGCGATCATGATTTTTCAACACCATCAAAAAGAAAATTGAAGAGCGCCCAAAAGCCCAAGAAAGTACCAACCAACCGACGACGCCTTCATCGTCTCTAAGAATGCTGCCTAAACTAAGGCCAGTATTAAAACCAAATCCGATTACAGAGACAACTGTATAAACATTCATTTATAATAATGTATTTTCATAGGTTTTACCCAAATTTTATGTATTACCCTTCTTGTTTTATTTTTTTACTAACCATTTACCCTTATTATATTATTAAGTTTGATTTTTGATTTATTATTGACACCAAAATATTTTATACCAACAATTTTAATTTTATTTTCGAATTACCTTTGTAATGTTAATATTATGTTTTGATATTTCTAGCGATATTGTGCTATTTACAGATGTTTCATTTTCATTTAAAAGTTGATGTAAAGCATCAACTTTTCATGTATAAGGGGAGTTGTTATATGAGAAGTGTACTAACTGACAATTCACACGTTAAAGATACCATAGATGGTATCATATTACAACTTCCTAGAATTCTTAGAAGACACGTAGACGCTTTGTTCACATGAGAACTGATGACGCAGCGTCAGCATTTTTATGTTATAAATGTAAACGCAAACTAGTGTTCATTATCTTCATACTTATAATATTGTATTTTGTAAGTTTAATATAAATATTTTTTTGTGAAATAAATAATTTTTTAAAAAGCGAATTTAGTGAAACCAAATCTAATATATTGTTATAAAGTCCGTGGGTTCAATTTAAAATCATAAAACTAATATTCATTTTCACTTTTCTAGAGCTTTATTTACATTAGAACAACTGATTCAAATACAATAACAATCCCATATACGCTAGTCGTCGCGGTATTACTGAACTGCCATCGTGGCGTGCTTCCTTTAATACCAGCGTCGAATTCTCCAGTAAAAATCGTCATCAGTCCTTCCGCTGCCGAGTCTTTTCGAGAACCGTTTTTTTATCTTAAAGCGTTTGTTGTCGTACTGAGATGAAACAGGGTCGGCCTTGGGTAAATTTCGTAACACTGCCCCCCTTTAATTCTGATCGTCCCGATCAGAAACATCCTCTCCATGGTAGGGAGCGAGTCGATCTAAATGAACCACCTTCAATTTAGCCTTGGGGTTTCGACGGATCCAGTAGATGACGTCATTCAGCCTGTTGACCACCTCGTATGGACCATCCCAGGCGGGTGTAAGCTTTGGGGATTTACCCTTGCTCCGTTGGGGGTTATACAGCCAGACTTTGTCCCTCTCCTGGAACCCGACTGAATTGGCCTTGAGGTCGTATCGCGTCTTCATCCGGTCACTGGTGGCCAACATCTGCGTTCGGGCTAATTCGTGTATTGCCAGCATGTTATGTCGGAGCTGGTCGGCATAATCGTCGATGTCTTGGGGAGGTTCTTCGGGGGAGCCAAATGCCAAATCGCAGGGTAATCGAAGCTCCTTTCCGAATAGGACCCTGGCTGGGGTCAGGCCTGTACTATTATGTACGGCAGAGCGATATGCCAACAGGAATAGGGGAATATGATCATCCCAATCACGCTGGTTATTGCTGACGACCTTGGATAGGTGTTGTTCCAAGGTCCTGTTGAATCTTTCCACCATTCCGTCTGACTGTGGGTGTAATGGTGTTGTTCTCGTTTTCCTGATCCCCTACATCGTGCAGACCATGGGCTGATGGATGGCTCAATAACTCCATTTTGTAACATGGAATCGATGTTTTCCTCGACTGCCTGTTGTTGCCCCAATGGTAGTCGTCTAGGTGGTATTCTGATGGGTTGAGCCTTTCCGGTATCTATTCGATGCTGGATGATGTTGGTGCGACCGGTGGTTCCATCTTGACTGTTAAAAATTTGCCAGTGCTTTGTGATAAATTGTTTGGCTTTCTTCTGGTTCTCTGGTGTCAGGTGTGTCAAATGGTCAGCAAACTGTTGTAGGAACTCTTTACTGGGCCCTGTCTCCTTCACCGACGTCTGGTACTCTTCTTCACAATTGATGATGGTCTCTACTGGCTCGAAACAAGCTATCTCTTGACCATTGGCAATTCTGATGTCGTTGTTGGACAAATTCAGGACTCTGATTGGTATTTCTCGTCCGGTTTTAACTATAGCCCGTCCAACTAAGTAGTCATGAGCTGAGTGTACGGGCTCCACCATTCCAACGCAGCTCCCAGGATTGCTGTCTAGCTGCCCATGAATAATCTGTTCAGTTTGACCGGGAATTCTAGCTGAAGACTTTGCCACAATTTTTATGGGGGTGACTGATGTGTTGACGGACGTGTCAATACAAATTCCTCATTCAGGAACCGAAGAACATCATATCTCGGGTCGAACATAAATCCATGCTGGCTAATTAGGTCCATTCCCAGTATAAAATCGTCCTCAATATTCGCTACCAGGACCCTATGCCGGATCATGTTGTCCCCTATCTGTAGCACGACATCTGCCTCACCCTATATTGACATGGACTCGCCGGTGACTGTTCTGAGCTGGATGTTATTGGTAACTGGCCGAATTTCTGATGCTCTCAAAACCCTGGACTTGGCAATGGACACAGCGGCGCCGGTATCGATGGTGATGGTAACTGCTCGCCCATTGATGGTGCCTCTGATGACTAGGCTGCCGCTATATCGGCAAAATCCCGGATGGATACTGTCCTGGGGGCTGGTGGAGGGTGAGTCAGCATTCGCCCCCTTATGCTGACTGGTTGGAGTTTCCCTGGTTGGTAAGGTCGGTTTGTTGGCTACCCCTGGTTGGTGATCGTTCCGGTAGCCTTACGCGGCAGTCACGTTGGAAATGCCCTGTCCGCCCGCAGCGGTAACATGCCCCTCTGTTGCCAGTTCTTTGTGACCGTTCTAATATTTTGTTCAGGCCAGCCAGCAGCGCTTGAAATGGGGACTCTGACTCTTCCTGGTTGAAGGAAACTGCTCGGACCCTCGGCTTGGACATGTTCATGACGGCCTCCACTTCCAAAGCCCGAAGTAGAGCTTCATTACTTTTCTTGACGCCACTTAGTCTTAGATTTCGCTGTACTTCCACATCTCTGATGCCGTTTATGAAGGTCTGTGTGGCCAACTAGTCTTTCGTTTCCTCTGGCAGGTCTGGGTAGGGCAAGTGAATTAACCGTCTAATTTCTGCTTCGAATTCTTGGAGGCTTTCACCGGATTTTTGCGTTTTTCCACTCAGTTGGACTTGGTATACTTGGCTCGGATTGATTGTCGTAACGTTTGTCCAGGATGGCGATGATCTTGTCGAAATTGCCTTGTTCCTCGACTAGAATGCTTTGGAGGAGTTCTAGGGCCGGACCTCTTAACGAAATTACCAGAGAAGTAGATTTTTCTTGATTATCCCATCCATTAGCTGTAGCCACGGCCTCAAATTGCCGTTTATACATGGGCCAAGATGAACTGCCGTCGAATGTGGGTGGTTTACTAAAGGAACCTTTGGTACTCACGGTGTTCTGGTATTTTCCTCGCTGTAAGTCTTGTTGCATTTTTTGATTTCTGTGAATAGCACTGATTTCAAATTTCACCTGGCTCTGTATGGAATCGATGTCATCTACTTTGGTTTCAAGGGCCTCCACATTATTTTTTAGGATCTTTATGTCGTCGTTTATCTCTTTTATATCTGATTCTACTATTTGCATTCTTTCATTAACTGTTTCGTTAACTTGTGATACTATTTGCATTAGTTGTTCAAATTGCATTTGTCTTTTTTCTTCAGTTATTTTAAATTCATTTTGTCGTTTTAATTCAGTTTGATCTTGTTTTTGTTCAAATATTTTAAAATCATTTTCTCGTTTTTCTTCAAATTTCGAGAACAATCCTTCCAATAAATTTTGTTGTTTTTCTTCCATCGTGGAAACAAGATTTGTTGTTTTTCATCAAAAGATTTTACTAACCTTTATTGAATTTCGTCTTGATATTGTTTCTCCTTCTTGTCACGTTTTTCTAGAATCTGTGTTATTTTTTCGTCTAGTCCCTCGGTAACCTGCTTGACTATTCTTTTGGTAGTTTCGTCCATACTAAGGGTTTCCATAAATCAAATTAGGATTTTAACTGCACTTAATCCTTTACTTCTGATCACCAAATGTTATAAAGTCCGTGGGTTCAATTTAAAATCATAAAACTAATATTCACTTTCACTTTTCTAGAACTTTATTTACATTAGAACAGCTGATTCAAATACAATAACAATCCCATATACGCTAGTCGTCGCGGTATAACTGAACTGCGATCGTGGCGTGCTTCCTACCAGCGTCGAATTCTCCAATAAAAATCGTCATCACTCCTTCCGCTGCCGAGTCTTTTCGAGAACCGTTTTTTTTTATCTCAAAGCGTTTGTTGTCGTACTGAGATGAAACAGGGTCGGCCTTCGGTAAATTTCGTAACAATATATATATATATATATATATATATATATATATATATTGTTATGGAATTAGAATAGTCATAAATCAAAATGAAATGCAACCTATAAAACAGATTCAAAAAGTAGACTGTATATTAAAACCATATTAGTAATGAACATGTTGGTTGCATAACGATCAGTAATATTTAATGGAAAAAAAGAATTAACACTAATAAAGCATTTATTCTTGAAATATTTATGTTAAGAGGTGAAAAGAATCAACTGAGATTCAGGTGTTATAATATAAAAGGCTTAGCAAAATCATTTACTAAATAAAAAGCCAGCACAACTTTTGAATTTCAATTTCGATAAACGTGCCATTCCAACGTTCCAGAAAAAAAGGAGCAATAAATTGTAAATAAAGCCCTCTGGACATTGGCAAAGGGAATATATGTGTAATATGTAGTGTAATTAAGATGATTTTAATAATAATTAAACTGGAAATACTCACAATTAGTATGCATATTTTGTGATATAGATCCATAGGAATCATTGTAAATTGTCAGGAAAACATAAAAATCCATGCTAGACATCTAAAACAATATTAATTAGTAAAAACACATGCAATTACAACAGTACAAAATAAATTAGGAAGCAAAGCATCATATAAACAACTTTCAGAAAAAGTAAAATGTCAATAATTTTAAGTTATGAACAAAAATAAAAGAAAATTCTTCCATGAACATTAGAGATGATAAGGAAAAGATTAATATAACTTAAATTTCCATCAATAAAGAATTTGCGGTAAAGTTGTTTAAATCATAATGAAAGTTGAATGACCTTGAAAAAAGTAACTTGTAAACAAACAAAGCATTTAAACGAAATTTTACAAGAATTAAAAAGTTCTTAAAATAAAATAAGCTATCAGAAAAATATCATTTAATAAGGGAAAAAGAAAATTTTTATTTCTTATGGGAAAACACATGGGCTAAGTAAATTGAGTGACCGTAATATAAGGCACCAAAACAGACAAAAAGCATCCATTTGGGTGACCGTTCCAGACAAAACGCAACTAGCAGGCATTTGTTTTAAAATTATTATTTAAGCTTACGTTTGGCAGGCAGCGTTCTCTTTCGTTCCTGGTTTTTGAAGAAAATAAGTCAAGTTATATTTTTCTTTGCAATAACCTGAATAGTGTTAGTAGAGGTTAAGTAGTTAAAAAGTGCGGTTAGATAAATTGTCAGAACGTTTCCAATGACATATAGATTGGCAGTGTATAACGGTTCATAAGTACGGTACAATAAATGTGAAGTGCATATCTGACCAACACAAAAGGACAATTAGGTTGGAATTTTAAATAAAAATTGGAAAATATCAACAAAGATGGTAAATGTTGAATTATTGTAAACAAGCATGAAATGGTAAACAATAATTAAATTTAATTTGTATAAATAATAAATAAAACAAGATGGTGAACATGGAATAATGGTAAACAAATATGGAATGGGAACCAATAATAAAAATTTGTTTATAAAATAAAAGTTGGAATGGACAATGAACAAATTTAGAACTAATGGACTGTAATCACGACAAGGAATAAAGGTTAGTGAAACAATAGTTGTTTAAAAATGTTGTAAATAAAGTGACAATTGATTTATGTTTATGCTAGTTAAGTATATTAGGAATAACAAATTTTAACTGTAATATAATGATATAAAAAGAGAAATTTCTCATAAACATTGAGTAGTTAGGAATGATTTCGTTTGTTGATTATAGATTTATTGTTTTAATGTTTTAATAATTTTATCTTGGTGTTTAATAAAGAATGTTATTGAAAATTGAGATTGAAAGTTGTGTTAATTTATTTAAATGAGAAAAAAATAACATTTGAATGCTTAGAGTTTCATCTAAATTCTTTTCATGAAAATTAAAAGTTTCATATTAGAAAAATTTAATGAAAAGAGGTTTTGAATAAATAAAATAATGTAATAGTGTTGAATAAGTGTCATGAAAAGAGAAGCAGAGAAGTTATAAGGAAGATAAAAATGTAAGTATCAATTTTAAACTTGGAACCTGTTGAACCCTCTTGAGGTAAGAGTATGAATGCTATAAAAAAATAAAACCCTGAGAAAATAAATTAATCAAATAAAGTATGAATAATAAAGTTTTATAAAAATATTATTATGCAAAATAAATAATAAATCCAAAATAAATTGGCTAGCTAAAGTGTGGCACAAAAATAAAAATATAAATAAAATTAAAAATCAAAACAAATTGGTGACAAACGTAGGGCTAAAATGGCAGTAAGTTAAAAAAAACCCTAAACAAAATTACATCCAACGTAAGGCAAAGATAAAAAAAAGATTTGTTCAATAAAATTCAATAAAAATAAATAAAATAAAATAATAGAACAGTTAAATAACCCAAAAACAAATTGACAACCAACGTAGGGCTAACATAAAGCACAGTTAAAAAACCCAAAATAATATATATACAGGGTGTAAACGGTTTGAGTGCAAAGATTTTGAAGAACAATACTTCAGGCAAAAACAAATCAAAAAGCTTTATAACATTTTCTAAAATAAACTATAGTTTTGCCAAAAAGAACACATAAAGTTAGATTTTATGTAGCCCTTGCTACAGTGAATAATACAATAATTTCGATTTCAAAATGTCGGTAAATCTAAATATGTAAATACTCAATAGCTTATACATCTTTAATAGCCACATTAAAAATGAAAATTGATTATTTAAACTCGAAATATGCTTTTATAATTTAGTGTAAGTTTCTCCAAATAGATATGGCAACGTGGCATACAGACCAACTTATTTACTACATTTTTTACTTTAACGACGACTGAGAGTTACGATTGTTTTTTGCGATTTCGATTCTTGTAAATAAGAATAGATAAATGGTAAAGTGATTTGAATGATATCTATTTGATGTAGACTTCGTGGTTTGCTTTCCATTTAATATATTTTTTAAATAAATAAAATCGGTTGTGATTAGTGTGTAAGTTCGAAAATTAAGAATAGTGCGACAGTATTTATTTGTGATAAATAATGGCCGATTATACAATTAGGGAAAGACATGACATGCTCTTAATTTATGGGGAAAGCAGACGTAATTGCAGAATAGCAAGAATGTTATATAGGGAAAGGTTTCCAAACAGACGCCTGCCCAATGCTAGGACATTCGTAGCTGTTTCGCAGAGGCTTCTGGAAACAGGTAGTGTAATACCACAAATAAACAATCGCGGACCACAGCGACATAATCGTATCTTAGCTGCTGAGGATCAAATACCAGACCTTATCGACATCAACCCATATCGTAGCACACGGAGTATTGGAAGTGAGCTGCAAATTTCTCACACTGTTGTTCATAGAACAATTGCTCTATCCATATCACATGCAGCGGGTTCAAGGGCTTTCAATTGATGATTTTCAACCAAGACTCAATTTCTGTCGTTGGTTCCTCAGAAAACATCGACAATTTCCTAATTTTGTGAACAATATTTTAACAACTGATGAAGCAAGTTTTAATAAGAATGGTATAATAAATTTTCATAATACGCATTCGTGGTCTGAGGTAAATCCGTACGAAATACGCCAGTCAGTATTTCAACACCAATTCTCAGTTAACGTGTGGGCTGGAATAGTTGGTGAATACTTGGTTGGGCCATTTATACTGCCTGCACGTTTGACAGGTGAGAATTACCTTTATTTTTTGAACAACACGCTACCAGATTTGTTAGATGAAGTGAACCTACAAACACGTTCCAATATGTGGTATTTACATGACGGAGCACCTGCCCACGCAAGTCATCTAGTTGTCGACTTCTTAAATAGAACATTTTCCCGTCGTTGGATTGGTCGAAACGGACATATACGTTGGCCAGCAAGATCTCCTGATCTCAATCCTTTAGATTTCTACTTATGGGGACACATGAAAAGTAAGGTTTACACGACTCCAATTATTGACGAGAATGACCTTAGACAACGCATTTTTGACGCTGCTGACGAAATCCGAAATATTCCAGGAATTTTTTCTCGCATACGTGAAAATTGGATTAAACGGTGTCGTGCTTGTGTCGATAGTAATGGTGGGCATTTTGAACAATTGCTGTGAATAATCCGTTGTTTCAACTCAGTTCTATCATTATAATAAATTCGGTAAGTAGGATTACATATTTACTTGTCTAATATAAATAATATTAATTAAATCAGTAATAATGACTCTTCGAATAATTTAACTGGTAAAAAACTACATATACAGATCTCTTGAGTTGCATATCATATTTACCCAACTTTGTATAATTGCATAAAAGAAACCGCCAAATACAAATTCTAATTGCAATACCTTGTATTAAAAACGTAAATATTTTCAACAAAATATTTCATACACTTTTATTTAATTCTAAGGTCAATGTCATCAGTCAATACAAAAACACAGGTGTTTATTTTTTTGTCGGCGTAGTCATTCCTTTATTATTCGCGTTAAGAGTGAATCTGCTTCGAACGCGAGCGACGTTGCCGGATTGACAATAATTTACTTAATATGTTTTTTAGGGATTTTCTTGGTTATTAAGGCCTACTGACCATAGTGGTATAAGAGTTTTTTGTTTAATTTGGTGTATACTACCTCCACCTGAAATATATGCACTCAAACTATTTACACCCTGTATATATATATATATATATATATATATATATATATATATATATATATATAAGAAATAGATGATAACGGCTGAATTAATAAATTAATAAAAAATCAATTAATTGGGAAGCAGCCAGTTCACTAGAGGGTGTTAAAAAGAAATACTCTTTATTACTTTTGCAAAGACTGTCAAGCTACCTATGTTGGGCAAACATCTAGAAGCCTCAACAGCAGAATAATTTCACATAAGAGTGATATCAGGCTTGGCAAAGAAAGCTGTGCTCTTGCAATACACTGCATCAACAACAATCACACTGCCTATTTTAAAAATGCAACAGTATTAGAACAGGAAAAAAATCTTTTCAAACGGAACTTCCTAAAGATGGTGTGCATTAATAATTAATAATCAAGTCAACAACATAAATAAAAGAACGGATTTACAAAATCTTAAAGTTATCTATTGTAACTTGTTGGATATTGAAGTTAAAATTTCAAAAAAGGTCACACCAAATATATCAAATGATCACTCATGACCAATACTTTTATAATAACTTAATTCTCTCTTTTTAGAATATTTATGTAGGGTCTGGCATTGGTTGAAATCAAATTAAGATTATTATTACGATGCTTTCAGTTAGATTTTTCTCGAATCTCAAATAACTTTAAAACAAACTAATGTCAGTCAATCATGAAATATCTAATACTTTTATAATAACTTAATTCTCTCTTTTTAGAATATTTATGTAGGGTCTGGCATTGGTTGAAATCAAATTAAGATTATTATTACGATGCTTTCAGTTAGATTTTTCTCGAATCTCAAATAACTTTAAAACAAACTAATGTCAGTCAATCATGAAATATCTAACAAGAATTTTATTATAGCATCGATGGTGCAATTTAACGAACAAGGCGAGTTTTATATTAGTATGGCCTTTTTTCCCCCTAGTAATTGTTAGTGTGAATAAGAACCTCACATTTTGTAAGTTTATATTCAAAAATTTTTTAACAATTCTTACTGTCATTTTTTATGTAATTTTAGTTGAACTGACGAAGGAATAAACGTATTCTGAAAGCTTTTCAAAGTAATAAAGAGTATTTCTTTTTAACACCCTCTAGTGAACTGGCTGCTTTCCAATTAATTGATATATATATATATATATATATATATATATATATATATATATATATTCACTTTGATTCACTTTTTAAAAAAATTTTTATTAGAAACATACAAAATTAAACAATTAAAATAGTTAAAGTACTTGAATAACTTAATACTATAAATGATATTATTTGAATGACAACACGAGAACGTTTCCAGTTGCTTTTATAACATTGACAAAAGTGCTGATGCAAGTCAGCGTTTTTACTGGGTAAACGGACTCGTGTAGGTTTCCGGGAAGTTGTCTGCATATAATTCAAGATGAAATTTGATATCCCTGAGAAGTCACGTACGCTTTAAATTCCGTTGACTTCTCGACTGTGTGAACTAAGTGCTGATATATTTTGCATATAACAACTCCCCTTACATATCAAAAGTTGATGCTATAACATCAACTTTTAGGAACAGAAACATAAAATAATATAAAATGATGTTTGAATGGTATGAATAATAAGTAATAAGTGTATAAAATATGAATAAAATAAAGTAATAGGTAAAAATCAAATTGATATTTGTAAAATAAATTCAAAATATGTTAAAATAAATGAGCAATAAAATAATACGAGTAATAGTTAAATGCTTAAGCTAAACATATCAAAATAAAATATAAAGTAAAAAGAAATGTGAATAAAAATAATGTGTAGAAAAATAAAAAGGTTAATGATATAAATCAATATTAAAAATGGTGTTTTTAGAGAACATAAAGGGTATACCTAAACTTTCGTCTCTAAGCTTTGTTCTGTTTTCAAAACAGTCCTAAGCTTGGGGAAGAATTTGAGTCTTGGCTGAGGCACTGAAGTCTGGTCAGGATTGCAGTCCTTTGGAGGTTTTACCATCCTCTTTTTGACAGCTTGGAAGGTGATGAGTGCTGCTATGATCATGAGAGCAGCTATGGTTGTATAGGTAAACCAAGAGATATTTTTGGTTACAAACGGCTGATTTATGAGACCATCGAGGTCTCTGGAATATTGTTCCAATTTGTGATTTGCTACGTCTAATTCTTCTACGTTAAGCGTGTTCAGCTTCAGGGGCTGAAGTTCAGGAATTATAATTTTTTCTGGCACTGCGTCGCAACAGTTGAACGGCACTGTTACTGGTTGGAAGGTTTCTAGAACATCGGTTTGTTTACCAGATTCGGCTTGAACTTTTGTAATTCCTATAAACGCACTACACTCTGATTGAAGAGTCAATATGGAGTTGAGGGAGATTGTAAGAGTTTTTGGGTTTGTTTGAGCGCAATTCACTGTAACACTTATGGGTTCAGAAGTAATTATGAGCCATGTATTGGGTTCTTGTTTTTGAACGTTGTATCCTTGAGTGAATATTAGTGAGCTTTTACAGTTGTCGGGTACCTTCTGGACATTCTTTAGAAGTTGAGCTTCACATAACGCGTTTGTTTCAATAGGATATGCGTAAAGTTCAGAACACAGTTTCTTACGAGTGGATAACAGTTTACACGTACTTAAGTCTTTTATCGGAATAAACATTAAAGAATCATCATTCTTTGCAAGATATTTCTGAATGAAGGATAGCATATGATGTAAACCTGTTCTTTCATCGTATATAGGGATAGGATATAAATGAAAGACTGTAAGGATGTTGTTCGACTAAGGGGATTCTTAACACAAATATAAGATCGGTATATGTTTGAAATGCCTCTAGTTCAATGATTTCTAGATATTGTGCGATGCTCGAGTACAGCCAATGGAAGGTTACTTTTGACTAAATTTTGCGATATTTCCTGTAATGAGGTAATAAGATGTTCTGGTGTTAAAATTGAAGAGTGAATTATTTTCAGACGCGCGAATGTGATAGAATTTAAAACATCATTTAAATTATCTTCTAAGTAGAGATAATTCTCCATAAGTTTTTCACACATTTCAAGTAGTGCGAGTTTTGATTCGACGTAGGCGACCTTATCATTAATTTTTCCGATAGTGTTTTCCAGCTTTATCATGTTATCGTTAAATAGTTTCTCGTCAATTCTAAGATTTTGGATAGTTTCGTTGAAGTTTTTAATTACGGATGTGGTGACACTTATTTGGTTTTTTTGTAAGTTCTCAATTTGAAGTTGGCCTTGATTTAAGCGGTTTATGCTTTCGGTAAAGTATTTTCCGTCGGCGGCGTCTAAATTGCCGGTGATTGCCTTAAAAAGGGTACCTGCCCCATCAAGTATACCTCGTTTGTGTCTTTTAGTGTCCATGTGAATGTCAGTAAATTTCTGTTTGATTGAGTTAGAAATTTGATTGAGAAGGTTAATGTGGGTTTGTACGTCTGCGCGAAAGTAGTTCATAGCAAAAGAATTGAAGTTAACAGTTTTTACAAGAGTTTGTAATATTCTGTTATTTGTTGTAAATACTTGTTCTAGTGTAGAAATGTTTCTGTGTACTAAAAGTGTCCATTTATCATTGGATACAGTTATTTCTGCTTCGTTATGGAAGTAGATACCTAAAGTATTGTTTATTGGTTGTATTTGAAATTGGGGTACTGCTGACCCGAACAGCAGGCAAAAGCTGAAACAGAAATTAACTTTTTGAGAACGGTTTCATTCGGTCGAAATTTACTTTTGATTTTTGGTTAGTTTTAGGGTTTAGTACTGTTACGGAGTTTCTGTGAATCTCCAGGATTTCGAAAGGACCATTGAATTTATTTTGGAGTTTGTCCTTGATCTGGGATTCTTTAATATAGACTTTATCGCCTATTTGATAGTTAGGGAGATTTTCAGAAACGTGTTCATCAAATCTGACTTTCGCTTTATGTTTTTGGATTTCCGTTCTTTCGCGAGCAATTTTATAATAGTGAGAGATACGATTATTGAGATCTCTGATGTATTTAGTTATCAGGGCTTGTTGGTTGTAGAGAGTTTCTGGAGTCCTACTCGAAGTATGTCCATAAACAAGTTCGTAAGGGGTGAATCCATGAGTTTTGTTTACAGAATTGTTATATGCAATGATTGCATAAGGGAGGATGTTAAAAGGGTGTTCGTCAGGATTTTCTAGTTTATGGATTCTAATCATCTCTAATAAGGTCGAGTGGAATCGTTTTAATGAACCATTTGACTGTGGATATCCCACACTAGAATAAGATAGTTTGATGTCAAATAGTTTACACAAGTCTCTCATTAGTGTGTTGTCGAATTCCCTGCCATAATCACAATGTATGCGTAATGGAGTACCGAAGTGTTGGAAATAGAGTAGTAAGGTACTAACAACGGTTTTTGCGGATTTGTCGGTTATGGGGTAGGCCTGAGAGAATTTTGTTAGTTCGTCCCGGATAGTTAATGCGTAGTTTTTTGTCGGGACTTCTAGAATATCGATGTTGACGCGTTCAAAGGGTGTCCGTGGGGTTTCAGTAATGACAAGTGGGCTGTCGAGATTTTTCCGGTAAACTTTTGCTCTCTGGCAAGATTGACAGTTTTTGATAAAATTGTCAACGTCCTTAGTCAGTCCTTGCCAATTATATTTTTCTTTTATTCTGCGGATAGTTTCATTGATACCTCGGTGTATATTATTTTTGCCGTTATGGAATGATGGGTATTTGGTCTTTCTCAACCGTTTGGACGATATTTTGGCAAACTTTCCATTTGATATCGATTTCGGAAAAGATAAACGAAAGCATTTCCAAAATGGGCAGTTCAATGTTATTCTCAACACAGAATACTTCATTTTCAGTGAACACATCTCTACTATTATACAGAGATGCGAAAAGAATCTCGTTGACTATTTCTGGGTCAGAAGGGAGAGGGACGATGTAATAGCGTCTTTTTCTGACACTTTTGCTTGCAAAGACATTTACTCTAGGGGTACGGAAATCAGCATTTTCCTCAAAAATGTCTTCGATGATGCCATGGTGAAAATTTTTCATGAGAGAGCCTTGGGGAAATACTAGGATGTTTTTGTTTCCTCGGTCTAGGAGTTGGCAATTAGAAAATTGAATTTTGTCGTAATCTATGAGAGAGACGGTTTGATATCGCTCGACAAAAGTTTTAAATTCTTCGGAGATTTGTTGGAGATTAATGGGACTTCTCGTCTGGGGTTCTTGTGAGTCATCGTCAGTTTCGTTTGTTGGGAGTACTGTAAATGGTATTAGATGATTATTTGCTTGAAATGATATGTATTCATTAAAGTTGTTAACTTTAATTCGAGAGAGCGCGTCGGCGTTTTTATTTACTTTGCCGGGTTTGTAAATTATTTGATAGTCGTACTCCTCGAGCTTAAGGCGCCATCTTGCAAGTCTACTTCCAGGGTCCTTTATAGAAAATAGCCAAGTTAACGGGCGGTGATCGGTCAGAAGTAAAAACTTACGGCAAAAAATTATTGGACGAAAGTGTTTAACCGCCCACACTATTGCAAGGAGTTCTCGTTCTATGGTTGAATACTTAGTTTCAGCATTGCAGAGAGTTCTGGAGGCATAAGCTACGGGTAAAACTTTACCTACGGGGCCTTGAGAGAGCACTGCGCCGATAGCAAATGAACTGGCGTCGGTTGTAAGAATAAATGGCTCTTCAAAATTAGGGTATATGAGTATGGGAGTAGAAGTAAGGGCTCTTTTTAATTCGTCAAAAGATTTGACACATTCTAAATCAAACTGGAAGGGTGTGTCTTTTTGAAGTAATCTTGTCAAAGGTTTTGAAATCTTGGCGAAATTGGGGATGAATCGCCTGTAATAACCAGCTAACCCTAAGAAGGACTTGATATCTTTTGGGTTTTTTGGTTGGGGAAAATTTAAGATACAATCTACCTTTGAGGGGTTAGGCTTCACGCCTTCGGGAGTTATAAGGTGGCCAAGATACGCGACCTCTTTGCGAAGAAACTCTCATTTGTCGGGTTGGATTTTTAGATTGGCTTTTCGCAATCGTTTGAAAACTTCAGAAAGTCGGGCTGTGCTCATGTATAGTCGGAGAATAAACGATAATGTCGTCCATATAGACTAAACATCTCTCGTTTTGAACACCTAAAAGAATATTATCCATTACCCTTTGGAAGGTGGATGGAGCGTTTTTAAGACCGAAGGGCATTCTAACAAATTCGAAATGACCATTATCAACTGTGAATGCTGTTTTTTGGATGTCTTTAGTATCGATTTCGATTTGGTGAAACCCGGAAGCTAAGTCGAGGGTGGTGAAGTATTGGCATTTGCCAAGTTGGTCAAGTAAATCCGAAATGTTCGGTAGGGGATATTTGTCGTCAACAGTAAGTTCATTTAATTTACGATAATCGACGACGACACGCCATTTTTGGGTACCAGATGCTTCTAGTTTTTTGGGAACTACCCAAACCGGGGACGACCATGGAGAATTAGACGGACGTATAATGCCTTGGTCAAGCATCTTTGATATCTGACTTTTTACCTCTTGTTTGTGTATTTGGGGGTACCGATATGACTTTGTGAAAGAGGGTTTTGCGTTATTAGTGTCTATCGAATGTTTGATTTCATTTGTAAAGGTCAGTTGGTCACCTTCTAAATAGAATATGTCGGAATATTCGAGGCAAAGTTGAGAAATAAGTTCGGCTTCCTCCTCGTTCAGATGTTCTAACCGAAGTTGTTCCATAATTGTAGTTTGTCTATCAGGCTGGGTCAAGTTTTGAGAGTAATTTTCAGAAAGAATGTTTACGGAAAAATTGTTTATCGGTTTGAGTTCCAAATTGTCGAAATTAACAATCTTGGGGATAGCATTTGCATTTAAAACTGAAGTAAGGAATTCGCCTTTTTCATTAATTTTAACAAGGGCACGGGGAAGATAAACTTTTTCTATTTCGGCAGATGATAGGAAAGCATCAGTATTAGTGAGGTTACATTTTAATTTACATATTTGTTCTGTTCGGGGTTCTAAACAGATTGTATTAACCGGGATGCAGTTATTGAAAGTTGAAGGGTTCTGAGTACGCATGACAGTATCATCCGTAACTTTGTAGAGAGGTAAAGTTTTAAAATTAGTGACAAGTTGTTTGCTGTTAAAGTCTATAACGCAGTTATAGTGTTCAAGGAAATCTGAACCCAGTAATCCGTCGAATTCAATGTCGATGTCGCAAATATATACCTTGTGTGGGTCGGCGACATTGAAAGGTACAAGGGTGGATTCGTTGATTAAGATTTTCTGATCGGTGATTCCTTGGATGACTACGTTTTGGGAAATTGTTGTTTGAAGCGTTGGCAGGTTTCAGGTTTAAAAATTGAAAGTCCTGCACCCGTATCGATAAGAAGTTTATAGGTGTTTGAAGAATCAGTAATATAATAAAGATTCTTCGAGTTGACGGAGAGGAAGGGGTCTTACAGAAAGTTCTGTTCTGGGAAGTTGACATTCGGGCTGAAGTCGTCCAGATTCATTGTCTGAATTTGGGTTTGAATTTCTGAAATTTCTTGGTCTGGGGGTTCTGACTGAGTGGGGGTCAAATGAAAATTTACTTGAGAAGAATCAGGTTCGTCAGACTGTTCAGTGTCGAAATATTCTGGTTCACAATTTTGTTCGAAATCGTTAGGGTAATATTCTTGTATGTTTCCGTACTCATTGGTTAAAGGGTAGTATTGGTTTTCGTTTTGAGAATAGTTATAGTCGTTGTGATATGGACCGAAATGTAAATTGTTCAAGTGATGAGTCTTTGGTTGCTGATGTTTAAAGAAACTCGGGTTCGGTCTGTAATTGCCAAACATTTGGGGTTGTCTACTGATAGACGGACGAAATTGTTGCTGTGAAAATTGTTGACTGGGATTAACATTTGTGGACTGATTAGCAGGTTGATTGGAAAAATGAGGGCGGTAATTCGAATAGTTCTGATTAGAATTCGGATTGTGAAATTGTCTCATTCTCGATAAGCATTCGTTGCTTAAATGGCCCATGCGTTTACAAAAAGAGCATTGTTTTGGAGGTGGACCGTTATTTGGTTTACGTGAGGGTTGTTGGAAACTTCTATTACCTGAAAATATCTGGGTTTCTAAATGTGATAGTTGTAGTTCTCGTTTAATCCTGGAAATGGCAGTGAGAATACTGCATGGGTTGCTAGCGCGAACGAGTTGACCAATTTTGGGCTCTAAACCCGTGAGGAGGCTATTAAGAGGCATTGACTCTATTAAGTCAATCTGTGCTTGCTTTTCTTTGATAGTTAAATTTTGCTTGTTTATAGCTGCTAGCATTTTCACTTGATCCGTCTGGAGTCTAGCAGAGAAAGTGAGGGGGGATTCATTTGGAGTTTGCCGCATTCGTTGCAAGTCCTGTATGAGAGCCGAGAGATCCCGAGGATCTCCAAAATGATTTTCTAGGAGAGTTTGAATTTCGGCTAGTTGACTAGGGTTTCGCGAATTAATTAACTCAGCCGCTCTACCGCGTAACTTATTTTTTATATGGAGAATTAGCAGTACTTGCTGATTATCCGTTGCCATGCTGTAAGCAGTATTACAGGAGCATATGAAAGTGTTTAAAAATATCGGATTACCATCATACTCAGGAATTATGGCAAATATTTCCGATAGCTTATAGGGCTCTACAGTTGGTGTAGCTGCCTGTCTAGTCGTTGCCATTTTTAAAATTCTATAGATTCGCACAATAAATCAAAATTAAATGTTGAATAGAAGTTTTAAAATGAAATGATAGAAAATATATGGTTTATCAATTCAGTATTGAGTAATGTTTAATATAGGAGTTGCAAAACAAAATGGAATGTATGAATGCTTAAAATATGTTTAAGATAATGTTTCAAATAGTAATAAAATAATGCAATAGTATAAAATATTTAGTTTCAAAATTATTTAGGGGAAGGTAAAGTAATGAGGAATAAAATATATAAATGAAAGAACTGGTGGTTATTCAAAATAAAATCAAAATAAAAAATAGTTACTTTATGTGATTCTTACGTTATTATTCCTCGCATCGGACTGTTCTCCGCGTCACTTAGCACTGGTTAGCCTGGTTGCGTGTTCCCTTGCTAGTACTTGGTATTTGTTGTCCTTTTCAAGTAGGTTCTATTCTGCAAAGGCTTGGAAACCACCACAACTAGTTAGAAATCTTCGTGTTCTAGCTGTGTCTGGAATATCCTACTGACTGCGCCAATTTTATATTCACTTTGATTCAATTAGTCAATATCCCTTAACCCTAATACTAATATACTATAATAGTGACTATTAAACTTATACAATATATATATATATATTGTTACGAGATTTACCCAAAGCCGACCCTGTGTCATTTCAGCACGACAACAAACGCTTCAAGATAAAAAAATACGATTCTCGAAAAGGCTCGGCAGCGGAAGGAACGATGTTGATTTCTACTGGAGAATTCTACGCTGGTGATATAAAAGAAGAACGCCACGATCGCCAGGCAGTGATACCGCGTCGACTAGCTTATATGGGCTTGTTATTGTATTTGAATCAGATGTTTGAATGTAAATAAAGTTCTAGAAAAGTGAAAGTAAAATCAGTTGTTATAATTTTCAATTGAACCCACGAAGTACATTGCAATTTGGTGTTAGAAGTGAAGGATTAAGTGCAGTAATTTGATTTATGGAAACTCGAAGTATGGAAAAAACCGACGAAACTACCAGAAAAATTGTCAAACAGGTTACGGAGGGACTAGACGAAAAAATAGCACAGATTCTAGAAAAACGTGACAAGAAGGAGAAACACAATCAAGAAGAAATTCAACAAAGGTTAGTGAAATCTTTTGATGATAAACTTAAAGTTGAATTAGGAAATCTTGTCACTAATATCGATGAAAAACGTAAAATAGAATTAGAAAATCTTGTTTCCACGATGAAAAGTGAACAACAAAATCTGGTTTCCACGATGAAAAGAGAACAACATAATTTAATTGAGGGATTGTTCTCGAAATTTGAACAAAAACAAGATCAAATTGAATTAAATCGACACGAAACTGAACAGAAAAGACAACTGCAATTCGAACAATTAATGCAAATAGTAGGACAAGTTAATGAAACAGTTAATGAAAGAATGCAAATAGTTGAGTCAGATATAAAAGAGATAAATGATGACATTAAGACCATAAAAAATACCGTGGATACTCTTGAAACAAAAGTAGATGATCTTGATTCCATCCAAAGCCAGGTAAAATTTGAAATCAGTTCAATTCAAGATACAGTTCAAGATCAAATCAGTTCCATCAAGCAAACAGTACACACTGAAGTACAAGATAAAATCTGTGCCATCCAAAATAAACTAGAAACAGAAATTAAAAAATGCAACAGGACTTACAGCGAGGAAAATACCAGAACACCGTGAGTACCAAAGGTTCCTTTAGTAAACCACCCACATTCGACGGCAGTTCATCTTGGCCCATGTATAAACGGCAATTTGAGGCCGTGGCTACAGCTAACGGATGGGATAATCAAGAAAAATCTACTTCTCTGGTAATTTCGTTAAGAGGTCCGGCCCTAGAACTCCTCCAAAGCATTCCAGTCGAGGAACAAGGCAATTTCGACAAGATCATCGCCATCCTGGACAAACGTTACGACAATCAATCCTTGAGCCAGGTATACCAAGTCCAACTGAGTGGAAAAACGCAAAAATCCGGTGAAAGTCTTCAAGAATTCGAAGCAGATATTAGACGGTTAGTACACTTGTCCTACCCAGACCTGCCAGAGGAAACGAAAGACCAGTTGGCCACGCAGAGTTTCATAAACGGCATCAGAGATGTGGAAGTACAAAGAAACTTAAGACTGAGTGGCGTCAAGAAAAGTAGTGAAGCTCTACTTGGGGCTTTGGAAGTAGAGGCCGTCATGAACATGTCCAAGCCGAGGGTCCGCGCCGTTTCCTTCAACCAGGAAGAGTCAGAGTCACAATTTCAAGCGCTGCTGGCTGGTCTGAACAAAATATTAGACCGGTCACAAAGAACTGGCACCAGAGAGGCATGTTACCGCTGCGGACGGACAGGGCACTTCCAACGTAATTGTCGAGTGAGGCCACCTGAACGATCACCGACCAGGGGTAACCAACAGAACAGCCACATGTCTAGGGACCGTCAGTCAGTCAGCATAGGGGGGCGAATGCTGACTGTCCCTCCACCAGCCCCCAAAACGTTATCCATCCGGGGATTTTGCCGAGATAGCGGCAGCCTAGTCATCAGAGGCACCATCAACGGGCGAGCAGTTACCATCACCATCGATACCGGCGCCGCTGTGTCCATTGCCAAGTCGAGGGTTTTGGGAGCATCAGAAATTCGGCCAGTTACCAATAACATCCAGCTCAGAACAGTCACAGGCGAGTCTATGTCAATACAGGGTGAGGCAGATGTCGTGCTACAGATAGGGGACAACATGATCCGGCATAGGGTCCTGGTAGCGAATATTGAGGACGATTTTATACTGGGAATGGACCTAATTAGCCAGCATGGATTTATGTTCGACCCGAGATATGATGTTCTTCGGTTCCTGAATGAGGAATTTGTATTGACACGGCCGTCAACACATCATTCACGCCCATAAAAATTGTGGCAAAGTCTTCAGCTAGAATTCCCGGTCGAACGGAACAGATTATTCATGGGCAGCTAGACAGCAATCCTGGGAGCTGCGTTGGAATGGTGGAGCCCGTACACTCAGCTCATGACTACTTGGTTGGACGGGCTATAGTTAAAACCGGACGAGATATACCAATCAGAGTCCTGAATTTGTCCAACAACGACATCAGAATTACCAATAGTCAAGAGATAGCTTGTTTCGAGCCAGTAGAGACCATCATCAATTGCGAAGAAGAGTACCAGACGTCGGTGAAGGAGACAGGGCCCGATAGAGAGTTCCTACAACAGTTTGCTGACCACTTGACACACTTGACACCAGAGAACCAGAAAAAAGCCAAGCAATTTATCACAAAACACTGGCAAATTTTTAACAGTAAAAATGGAACCACCGGTCGCACCAACATCATCCAGCATCGAATAGATACCGGAAAGGCTCAGCCCATCAGAATACCACCTAGACGACTACCATTGGGGCAACAACAGGCAGTCGAGGAAAACATCGAGTCCATGTTACAAAATGGAGTTATTGAGCCATCCATCAGTCCATGGTCTGCTCCCGTCGTGCTAGTTAAAAGAAGGATGGAACCACCCGATTTTGCGTGGATTACAGAAAGCTCAATGACGTCACGAAGAAAGACAGCTATCCACTACCCCGAATCGATGACACTTTGACCACACTAGCAGGCTCCCGTTGGTTCTCCACACTAGACCTAAAAAGTGGATATTGGCAGGTTGGTCTGCACGCAAACGACAGAGAGAAGACAGCGTTCTCCACCAGTAAAGGGCTGTTTCAGTTCACGGTCATGCTCTTTGGGTTATGTAATGCACCCGCTACATTTGAGAGGCTAATGGAGTATGTACTGAGCGGGTTAACATGGAGGACGTGCTTAGTATACCTCGACGACATTCTAGTCATGGGCCAGACATTCGACGACCATCTGAAGAACCTGGGCGAAGTATTCTCCAGAATTAATAACGCCAACCTGAGACTCAATCCGAAGAAGTGTTCCTTGTTTCAAAAAGAAGTAGAGTTTTTGGGCCACGTAGTGTCCGAGTCAGGAATCCGCACCAACGAAGACAAGATAGAAGCCATCCGTGATTGGCCAGTTCCAAGAGACAAACATGAACTCCGAAGCTTCTTGAGCCTCTGTTTATACTACCGGCGTTTTGTTGAGGGATTTGCCACCATCGCCGCCCCTCTACATCGGCAGACCACTGATAAAGAGACCTTCCATTGAAATCAGGATTGCGAAACATCATTCAGGCGACTGAAGGCAGCACTATGTTCCAGCCCAATCCTAGCCTTTCCTACACAGTCCGGCAAGTTCATCTTAGACACAGACGCCAGCAACACAGGTGCAAGATGGTGAAGAGAGGGTGATCGAGTACTACAGCCGTGGATTCTCGAAGCCAGAAAGAAATTATTGCGTCACCAGAAAAGAACTTCTTGCAATAATAAGGGCTGTAGACCATTTCCACAAATACCTGTATGGTCGCCATTTCTTAATCCGAACAGATCATGCCGCACTCAAATGGCTGCTGGACATGAAGACACCGGAAGGACAACTGGCCAGATGGATGGAGAAATTACAGCAATACGACTTCAAGGTGGAACACCGTGCCGGCCGGTTGCACAATAATGCCGATGCCCTATCCAGAAGACCCTGTAGAGCGGAATGCAAGCATTGTCTGAAGACGGAACAGCGAGAGGGTATCTCCATCAGGCAGATCCGAGTGCAGGCCAATGAAGACTGGACAACGGAACAGTGCATCCAGGACCAAATGGCTGATCCAGACATCGAACCAATCTTGTCACTCAAAATGAGAGGGGCACCCAGGCCACGATGGGACGAGGTAGCTAGATACTCCGGCGTGCTGAAATCGTTATGAGCTCAGTGGGACTCTCTAAGAGTAGACAATGGAATGCTCAAGCGAGTTTGGGAAAGCGCTGATGGACGAGAAACCAAGTCCCAACTGGTAGTTCCGAAGAAAAAGGTACCAGCCATTCTGACCGAAGTACATGATGGAATTACCGGAGGCCACCTGGGCATGAATAAAACCCTAGACAAAGTTCGCCAGCGGTACTACTGGGTGAATTACTTCGAAGACGTCAGAGCTTGGTGCCGCAAATGTGCCACATGTGCCGCCAGTAAGGGCCCGAAGACCCGGACCAAGGGCAGAATGCAGCAGTACAATGTGGGCGTCCCATTTGAGAGAATTGCCATCGATGTCGCCGGTCCGTTTCCCGAGTCTGAGAGGGGGAACAAATACATTCTGGTCGCAATGGATTACTTCAGCAAATGGCCTGAGGCATATGCGATACCCAACCAAGAGGCAACCACGGTAGCGACGGTGCTAGTAGAACAACTATTCAGCAGGTTTGGCGTCCCGATGGAATTACATTCAGACCAGGGGCGTAACTTCGAATCGAATGTATTCCAGAAGGTCTGCACGATGTTGGGGATCAGGAAAACGAGAACAACACCATTACACCCACAGTCAGACGGAATGGTGGAAAGATTCAACCGGACCTTGGAACAACACCTATCCAAGGTTGTCAGCAATAACCAGCGTGATTGGGATGAGCATATTCCCCTATTCCTGTTGTCATATCGCTCTGCTGTACATAATAGTACAGGCCTGACCCCAGCCAGGGTCTTATTCGGAAAGGAGCTGCGATTACCATGCGACTTGGCATTTGGCTCCCCCGAAGAACCTCCCCAAGACATCGACGATTATACCGACCAGCTCCGACATAACATGCTGGCAATACATGACTTAGCCCGAACGCAGATGTTGGCCACCAGTGACCGGATGAAGACGCGATACGACCTCAAGGCCAATTCAGCCGGGTTCCAGGAGAGGGACAAAGTCTGGCTGTACAACCCCCAACGGAGCAAGGGTAAATCCCCAAAGCTTACACCTGCCTGGGATGGTCCATACGAAGTGGTCAAGAGGCTGAATGATGTCGTCTACCGGATCCGTCGAAACCCCAGGGCTAAATTGAAGGTGGTTCACTTAGATCGACTCGCTCCCTACCATGGAGGGGATGTTTCTGATCGGGACGATCAGAATTAAAGGGGGGCAGTGTTACGAAATTTACCCAAAGCCGACCCTGTGTCATTTCAGCACGACAACAAACGCTTCAAGATAAAAAAATACGATTCTCGAAAAGGCTCGGCAGCGGAAGGAACGATGTTGATTTCTACTGGAGAATTCTACGCTGGTGATATAAAAGAAGAACGCCACGATCGCCAGGCAGTGATACCGCGTCGACTAGCTTATATGGGCTTGTTATTGTATTTGAATCAGATGTTTGAATGTAAATAAAGTTCTAGAAAAGTGAAAGTAAATATCAGTTGTTATAATTTTCAATTGAACCCACGAAGTACATTGCAATATATATATATATATATATGTCGGGGTCAACGTAAGGAATAGATGTGGGCTAAACATTTATTTGACAAATAATAATCATACTAAATTGACCAAAGGCACCACTGGAGTTTCAAACTATACAAACAATAGATAGATAATGTTGATGATCGATATCGGTGTTCGATCTTGCACCTAAACTCATCATATTGCCAACACTAGGCCAATATGGAAATACTAAAAGCATGCTCGATCTTACACCGAACAAAATTTAAATTTCTTTAGACCACACTACAAAAATAGGCACATGTGATATCGGTGTTCGATCTCCCACCTCTACACCTCATATTACCAATGCAGCACAGAAACGTGTGTACTCATGTCGGAGTTGTCACTATCCGCTCTGCAGATATCCGACTCACTAGGAATATAACTCTCCGACATTTTTCTCAATTTGTCATGATTGTATCTTTATGTTTTTTTAATAACAATTAAAATTACCAAAATTAAATTTAATGACCTTTACTTTTATCATCTCTATTCTTTTCATACTTACCATTATCTTCAATAATATTGACTACCTGTACTCTTCCTTCTATCTCAAGCTAATAGTCAGTAAGGTGTGGTGACCTTACCAATCAATAAGTTAAGCAAATTATTGTCAAAATCCACACTACTATGTCATATTTGTTTTTGCGGTACTCAAATTTTTTAAGTACCCTATGAAACTCTTGTTTTTCACTTTATTAATTAAAAGGAACCACATTAAATCCAGTAACTACTTAATTATGGTATACACCATGTCAAATTATTCGTGTGCAATAATTCCATTAAACCTGCATATAGAACCTGCATATAGAACCATGATTTATAGAGCATACTCTATTCCCTTATCCAAACGCCAATCTAACTAATGAAGTCATTATTATAGGTTGTATAGCCACAAATAACATCAGCGAAATCAAAAGTTGTATTTTTTTTTTGCAAAGAACGACACTTAGTACATCAAAGTATTTATCCCGTTCTGGAAGTATGTAACGTACTTAGGAAATGTAAGCCACAGAATCGCCAAACTACTTAAATTTCATCACATCAAAGCCAGCCTCAAATCTCAGAACAAACCTCAAACATTGTTTACAACGCCAAAGACAGCTCTGAGGTTTTTAAGTCAACGTATCTCAATTTTAACAGGTTTTAAGCAGAAATGATAAGGAGCTCTATCACCCGTCATAGTGAACAATGTGGCTCATTTAAATAACAAAAACATACTCTTATACTTGATTCGGGTCACTCATTTCCAACACATGAGGATACAAAATATAGTAATGTCAAAGCGTATCCCTACCACAGAACTTCTACATCAGAAAATCTAGAAATACAAGTAGGTCCAGCCTTCTTTAATACTAGCATCCCCGATGATCAGTCAATTGCAATAGAAGAATCCTGTTGGCTTTGTTAATTCCATAGTTACTTCTGAACATTCATTTAATGACATAATCCCCCTAATGTATTCAAATAATGCTTAAATTAACTTTACCTGCTGCCTTGCCTATTGTCGGTCGTAAATGTAAAAATGACACGAGATTGAGCCAAATTATAGTCAGGCTTTAAAAGTATTTTTTCTTCAAGTGTGTTTTTTTTGTTCAACACTATTGTAATGTTTTTATTTTCACACTCGGGTTCAGTTCAGTTCTTGGATTTATTTAAAAACACAGTCTAACTCACTCTAATTTATTTCCACTACTTTAACACAATTTATATTTACAAGAAACTATTTACATTTTATCTTAACTGTACAATACGACCGACGAAAACAGAATGCCTCCTATCGCCAGCTGTTTCTTATTTATATATTTATCTTGTAATTGTCTGGTACGTCCACGAATCACCGGGAAACTCTTTCATGTTCTGGAAGCTTTAAGGGAATTCCCAGTAACGGCAGCGGTCCGCATTATCGGAATAATGTCCCTTCCACGAATTGGTTGATGGCCGATTGCACCAGCTGTCGGATGAATTCTCGTAACACTATGAATAACAATTTTCCCCATATTGTTTTTGCAAATTGTACTTAGCGCCCCTTTTTTTAATCAATGTGAGATATTTTCACAACCTTTCGTAGGTACTTACTATTACAAATATTTCATTCCAAACTAATATTTGCTCGTTATTCAAGGGCTAATCATTACTTTAATTTTCCTGTTTGAAACTCAAAACTCCAGCGGAACATCATTCGGGCTTTCCTTTTTTTGTGTTGGATAGATTTTATTTAGAAAGACCTCTAAAACTCAATTCACTCATTATACCTATAAAATCACAAGTTCTAGTAAAAATTAGATTTTGTCAGAGTTTAATATTCTATAATTTTGGTGTATTAACTAATTGATTCTTATACAGTGCTTACACACATACATTGTTGTTTAGCTTTCGTATTTCCCTAAATTATTAACATTTCAATTTACGGATCACCATTATCTTGTTAGACTTTCGAAGAATAATGGTTGTGTCACAGATTTCTAGATTTGTTTTTATTTGGGTTAATTTGTTTGTAGTTTTCTCATACCTTTTGAAGAATCTCTAGAAACACTTTATACTAGCTTGAAACTATAGCCCTTCAAACATGTTGACTTTGATAAATATATCGCTTTTTCATTTAAAGAGTTATTTCGAATATCAAGATTTGAGAATCATTTCCAGATTTTAGAAATTTAACTTAAACTACGTTTGCATTGTAACTATTGTTAATTACCCTCTAAACTTTATATTTGTTGCTATAATATTAATCCATCTTTATACAGAAGCCTAACAGAAATTGCAATTCGCTATTTTTCGATCTTTACATTAGATAAAGAAATCCAAAGAAATCTCAATTTCATTAACAAAGTAATAACAGTTAAGATTGCAGGAGATAGTTATTATGAAAACTGACCTTGCCCTTTTCTAGAGTATGTGAAAAACACGTAATAAAAATGTAAACTTTTTATAGTGGCAGTTATGTACTTCATTGAAACTTATCGAGGCGTCAGCGATTTTGTTACAAAAGTCAATTATTTTCGTCTCATAAATATCGAAACTATTTTATGTGAACTCTGGGGGGTAAAATTTCACTACCACTCATTATGTCATATTGTCAATAAATATCAGAAATAAAGTGAACGACCATCCCAATATAAAACTGTCAGTATTAACAGTTTGGAACTCACTTACATTGTTAGAACTATATTAATAGTTCATCTTGGAAATCTTAAAGCTATCGATTCTTTTATTAATGGAAAATGGAAAGGACTCACCAATGTGTTTTAGTGTACCAAATCAAATGCCAAGACTTAACACTGATCCTCAGTCACAATACCACTGGCAAGTGATGTGCATTTCACACGATTGTCCTGCGATGTTAATCGAAATATAAAGTTCTTTTACCCGCGACCAAGTGATAACTCCTCCAAACATAACTGGAACTACCCACTGTGCAGACAAACCCTCGAGAGTACGAGTTACCGCAGAAAATAACATGCCATCCTGTAATGGACTTTCCTCCATCACAGGACCAGTAGTTAAACACCGCACAGCCGCGTCAGAACCAGCAATTTCACAACTAAAACGCGGCAACCGCAGCTCCACTGCTTCCGCAGCACTACTTCACTAGTTTTCACGTGGATATACCGAGCACTGATCCCACTTCTGATGTAGGGGTTAACGTAGGAATAGATGTGGGTTAAACATTTATTTGACAAATAATAATCACACTAAATTGACCGAAGGCACGATAATTATTTACCACTGGAGTTTCAAACTATACAAACAATAAATAATGTTGATAATCAATTTATCTCGGGTGCCACCTAAAATAAGTTCGATCGGCGTAGCGATATGATATTATTAATCTAAATTGGTGCACAAAGTAGTCTACTCGGAACCGCGATGAGTTCCCGGTTACGTGACAGCCGTCTACCGTCGTACCTCGTTCGAAGTTCGGACAGAACTCAACTCTGTTCCTCTCGATATGAGTCTTGCCAAAACTCATAAAAACATCTGATACATACTTCGTTTTTCTGCCTGCCACTGCGTAACTGGCACCACGTCAAGCGATTGTGAATGACTTACGATTCCAAGCTGACAAACTTGTGTAAGATAATAAATTTAAGAATCGTAAACGAAAATACGAAAACATGAATATCCTGTTACTAATAATATAAACTATATAGTATTTAGATTTTCACCACTTGAGAAACCAATTATTTCGTTATCTCCGACATAATATATATATATATATATATATATATATATATATATATATACATATTTGTTTTTAAGTTTTCGCGAGCACTAAATGTGTTAAGTGGTTTCCGAGAATTCATCGGCGTAGTTGATAACTGATCCCTGCCGGGATCGATGATAGAGTTTCGGCAGAGTCACATCTGCCCTCTTCAGGTCGGTTCGTATAATTCTCGTAGCCTTATGCTTTCGCTTCTAATTACTCGAATACTAAGATTTTCAGGAGCGCGCGCGCTGTTATATAGTCGCGGCTCGGCTGCTGTCGGTTGGCACCGTGAACGGCTGCGTGTGATTGGCCCTTGGCGCTCAGTGGCCACGCCTTCCGCTTGCTAATTTGTTATTTCCGGTTGAGTTATTATAGGACGGGTCCGGGCCGGTACGGTGTTTAATAGAATTTTCCAAAATTCGATAACTTCTGGATTTCATTGCGTGCGTTTAGACTGCGAGGCCTCTTCACTATTTCAATTGCCTCTCTTACCAGTCTTGATTTCGAGTGTTCTATATTTGCCAGTACTCTGGTGTTCTCAAAGTCTATTCGATGTGACGTCGTGATGGCGTGTTCCGCAATGGACGTTGTTTTTTTTCCTGCTTTCTTATGGGGTTCTGGTGTTCATCACGTCTAGCTTGAATTCTTCTGTTAGTTTGCCCCACATAGGTTTTATGACAGTCTGCACATGGAATCTCGTACACTCCCTGTTGTTCTAAAGGGATCCTCGTCTTCGGAGTCCTCAACACCGTGCTTAGTTTTCTGTCTGTATTGAAGATAGTATCGATATTGTGTCTCCGTGGAATTCTTGCAATACTGTCCGTGGTCCCCTTGACATACGGTAAATAAATTGGTGTCTCATGCTCCTCGTCTGTTTGTCTCGGTTTTGACTTTAGGGCTCTTTGTATATTTCGGTCTGTAAATCCGTGTAAATGGCCAAGGGTTCCATCTTCCTTCCTATTTATGAGAACATCTAGGAATGGCAGTTGATTGTTGGCTTCAACCTCTATAGTAAATTTTATTTTGTGATGGATGCCATTAAGGTGGTCCAAAAAAGTATTGAGGTGTTCCTTCCCATGATGCCAAATCACAAATGTATCATCCACATATCGCAACCATAAACTGGGTTTAAGAGTATTTGTTCTTAGTGCCAACTCCTCAAAGTTCTCCATAAAAAGGTTCGGTATAACTGGTGAGAGTGGCGATCCCATTGGAGCTCCTTCCACTTGTTTGTATCGTTGGTACTCGTAAACAAAATAGGTGTTCATCAGACAGTGCCTTGTTGTCAACTACGCGAATGAATTCCCGGAAACCACCTAACACATTTAAGAAATTACTCGCGAAAAGAAGCAAACTTTTGTGCGATCTACATTTTTTACAACGATGCCGCCACGAAGGAGTTATCCCGAAAAACATGACAGTAAAGTTCTGAAAGAACAACAGAAAAACACAGAATATCTTATGGAAAGTTAGTTGTGCCCTACTTAGGGAAGCCATACGTTATATCAGAAGAGATTTGGATGTTCTTAATACTAAACTCTTAGATATCCACCTACAAGTAAGCATACACTCCACCCGATAATATGGGATAAATTCGATGAGATTAGCGAATTTAGGGCCGAAACGAGTGCAGACTTGACAACAATGCAACAACAGACAAAATTTAACAAATTGAAGTTTCGACAGAAACCCAAAAACGATTTTTTGTCGGAAAATAACGGTCACAGTCTAACCTCACGGCAATTGGAAACGAATAAAACCGTTTATAACTTATCTTCGGTCCAATTGAACTTCACCTCGATTGGCGTGTTGGCTACGGGATTCAATTACGCTATTGAACTCTCTCACCTACCAACAGAGAGCATAATATGTGGCGTGGAAACAGCAGTTTCAAAATTAGATGAGAACATCGCTATTATAATTCGACAAGATGTGTCACATGTTCTAAGAAAGTTTAAACCACCTAAAAGGAACCTATATATAGAATAAAATGAGGCCTTGAAACAACTTCGCCTCAACAAGGACATTGTCATTCTACCTGCTGATAAAGGAAATGCGACTGTAATTTTAGATACAGCGGATTATTCGAACAAAATGCAAACATTGCTACAAGATCCAGCATATAAACAAATTACTACTGACCCAACAACTTATCTGGAGAAAACAACTAAGGCCAAAACCCAAGCAAGTAGGATCGACAAAAATCTCCAACTGCAACTCATTCCGCGTGAAACGTCATGGAGATGTCCGAAATTCTATGGGTTGCCAAAAGTACATAAAGAAGGTGCACCTTTGGGGCCAATAGTAAGCTCAATTGGATCCCCAACAACAACAGCTAGCTAAATACCTAGCCCAACAACTTCAACCGTTTGCAGAGGGGGCAGACTCATAGGTGAAAAATTCGACAAATTTCATCGAAATACTTAGAAAAACGGTCTTACAACCAAAGTGTCTTCTTGTAAGTTTTGACGGATCACTACTCTCGCCAGTAATAGCGAACCTTTTTATGGAAAACTTTGAGGAGTTGGCACTAAGAACAGCAACTCTTAAACCCACTTTATGGATGCGATATGTGGATGTTACATTTGTGATTTGGCCTCATGGGAGTGAACGCCTCAACACATTTTTATACCATTTTAATGGCATTCATCACAAAATAAAATTTACCATGGAGGTTGAAGCCATCAATTAACTGCCATTACTTGATTTTCTGATAAATAGGAAGGAAGATGGAACCCTTGGCCATACAGTATATAGGAAAGGAACTCACACCAACATTTATGCTAATTCTCATCACCACCCAGCCCAACTACAATCGTCAAGACTTTAGTAACCAGATCACAAAGACTAGCTGACCAGGATAACATCAAACAGGAAATGGACAGTTTAAAAACAGCTCTGACACAAAACGGATTTACAGACCGAAATATCCAAAGAGCCCTAATCAAAACCGAGGCAAACAGACGAGGAGCATGAGACACCAATAAACAAGGCTTATTTACCGTATGTCAAGTGTACCACGGACAGTATTGCATTCTACGGAGATACAATATCGATACTATTTTCGATACAGACAGAAAAATAAGCACGGTGTTGAGGACTCCGAAGACGAGGATCCCTTTAGAACAACAGGGAGTGTACGAGATTCTATGTGCAGATTGTCATAAATCCTATGTGGGACAAACTAACAGAAGAATTCAAGCTAGACGTTATGAACACCAGAACGCCATAAGAAAGCAGGAAAAAACAACATCCATTGCGGAACACGCCACCACGACGTCACACCGAATAGACTTTGAGAACACCAGTGTACTGGCAAATATAGAACACCCGAAATCAACAAGCGGTAGGCGTGGCCATTGAGCGCCAAGGGCCAATCACACACAGCCGTTCACGGTGCCAACCGTCAGGCGCCAAGCCGCGACTATATAACAGCGCGCGCACTCCTGAAAATCTTAGTATTCGAGTAACTAGAAGCGAAAGCAGAAGGCTACGAGAATTATGCGAACCGACCTGAAGAGGGCAGATGTGACTCTGCCGAAACGTCGTCATTTTACCATCGATCCCGGCAGGGATCAGTTATCAACTACCCGGATGAATTTCCGGAAACCACTTAACATATATATATATATATTTTATATCACTTCTTTTCAAATTGACTTTTCAAAAAATATTTTTTATATAACAAACTTGAGTACAATAATAAACTTAACACTATAAGTGAATGAAATCATCTGCCGGACTGAAGGTCGTGAATAATAATTTATAAGAAATAATATGCTGACTCTATACAGTGATGGGCAAATGTGTGGAATCAAGTAAATATCTCTGGAATTATTAGAGATATCAAAATGAAATTTGGAAGGTGGATACTGCAGTAGATTGCCTATTTGTTTCCAAATTTTTTTACAATTTTGAACTCCTTATTTACCGGAAGTATTGTCGATTTTAAAATTTGCAATGAAACACCCTGTATAGTATTTTAGTTTCTGATGAAACATTTTATTGTGAATACAAAAATATCGGGTTTGATATTATATACTTCAATACCTACCGAGATATTAACAGAAAAGTAACTAAGAAAAGGAAAAATTCGATGGTAGCTAAACTCGGTTCAGATTTCATTTACGCCCGATATAAACAAGCCGCTCGGTAAGGATTTGTATTTCTATTGGCCAATCGGTGGCATTATACCGTCACAGACAACAGCACTGCTTGTTACATAGTCGAATAACGTGCGTTTGTTTAAATCAGGTGCAAATTAAATCTAAATCAAGTTTAGTAGTCCATGAAATTCATTGCAGAAGTGACAGTAGTTGTCAAAATAAGTTTTTATTTTTTTTATTTGAACGTAAAAAGATTGTATTGTTTTAATTTGATCGTAAAATGGCTGAATAGAGTGAATGAGAAAGAATAGAAATATTAATGATGATTGGGTATGGGGGGAGGAAAAGGACGCATCAAGTTTGCGACCTTTTCAACATGATTCATCCAAATACACAAATATCCCGTTCAGTAGTGACGAAAACTTTGCGAAGGTACGACACAAGTGTCAATAATAAAACAACCCAAATTTTTATTATTATGTATTATTAACCTTTTAAATGCACCAAACACCAAGAAAGACAGCTATCCACTACACCGAATTGATGACACTCTGACCCACTAGCAGGCTCCCGTTGGTTCTCCACACTAGACCTAAAGAGTGGATATTAGCAGGTTGGTCTACACGAAAACGACAGAGAGAAGACAGCGTTCTCCACTAGTAAAGGGCGCTGTTTCAGTTCACGGTCATGCCCTTTGGGTTACGTAATGCTCCCGCAACATTCGAGAGGCTAATGTAGTATGTCCTGAGCGGGTTAACATGGAGGACGTGTTTAGTTAACCTCGACGACATTCTGGTCATGGGTCAGACATTCGACGACAATCTGAAGAACCTGGGCGAAGTATTCTCCAGAATTAATAACGCCAACTTGAGACTCAACCCGAAGAAGCGTTCCTTGTTCCAAACAGAAGTAGAGTTTTTGGGCCACGTGGTTTCCGAGTTAGGAATCCGCACCAACGAGGACAAGATACAAGCCATCCGTGATTGGCCAGTCCCAAGAGAGAAGCATGAACTCCGAAGTTTCTTGGGCCTCTGTTCCTACTACAGGCGGTTTGTTGAGGGATTTGCCACCATTGCCGCGCCTCTACTTCGGCAGCCCACTGAGAAAGAGATCTGATGTTGGAATCAGGATTGCGAGACATCATTCAGACGACTGAAGGCAGCACTATGTTTCAACCCAACCCTAGCCTTTCCTACCCAGTCTGGCAAGTTCATTTTAGACACCGACGCCAGCAACACAAGTTTGGGGGCTGTCCTATCCTAGGTGCAAGATGGTGAAGAGAAGATGATAGAGTACTACAGCCGTGGATTCTCGAATCCGGAAAGAAATTATTGCGTCACCAGAAAAGAACTTCTTGCAATCATAAGGGCTGTAGATCATTTCCACAAATACCTCTATGGTCGTCATTTCTTAATACGAACAATCATGCCGCCCTCAAATGGCTGCTGGACATGAAGACACCGGAAGGACAACTGGCCAGGTGGATGGAGAAATTACAGCAATACGATTTCAAGGTGGAACACCGTGCCGGCCGTTTGCACAATAAAACCGATACCCTATCCAGAAGACCCTATAGAGCAGAATGCGGACATTGTCAGAAGACGGAACAGCGAGAGGGTATCTTCCATCAGACAGATCCGAGTGCAGGCCAATGAAGACTGGACAATGGAACAGTGCATCCAGGACCAAATGGCTGATCCAGACATCGAATCAATCTTGTCACTCAAAACGAGAGGGGCACCCAGGTCACGATGGGACGAGGTAGCTAGATACTCTGGCGTTTTGAAATCGTTATGGGCTCAATGGGACTCTCTAAGAGTAGACAATGGAATGCTCAAGCGAGTTTGGGAAAGCGCTGATGGACGAGAAACCAATTCCCAACTGGTAGAGTTCCGAAGAAAAAGGTACCAGCCATCCTGACCGAAGTACATGATGGGATTACCGGAGGCCATCTGGGCGTGAATAAAACCCTCGAAAAAGTTCGCCAGCTGTACTACTGGGTGAATTACTTCGAAGACGTCAGAGCTTGGTGCCGCAAATGTGCCACCTGTGCAGCCAGTAAGGGCCCGAAGACCCGGACCAAGGGCAGAATGCAGCAGTACAATGTGGGCGTCCCATTTGAGAGAATTGCCATCGATTTTGGTCGCAATGGATTACTTCAGAAAATGTCCGGAGGCATATGCGATTCCCAACTAAGAGGCAGCCACGGTAGCAAAGGTGCTAGTAGAACAACTATTCAGCAGGTTTGGTGTCCCGATGGAACTACATTCAAACCAGGGGCGTAACTTTGAATCGAATGTATACCAGAAGGTCTGCACGATGTTGGGGATCAGGAAAACGAGAAAAACACCATTGCACCCACAGTCAAACGGAATGGTGGAAAGATTCAACAGGACCTTGGAACAACACCTATCCAAGGTCGTCAGCAATAACCTGCGATTTGGCTTTTGGCTTCCCTGAAGAACCTTCCCAAGACATCAACCAATTAGCCCGAACGCAGATTTTGGCCACCAGTGACCGGATGAAGACGGATGAAGACACGATACGACCTCAAGGCCAACTCAGTCGGGTTCCAAGAGAAGGACAAAGTCTGGCTGTACAACCCCCAACGGAGCAAGGGTAAATCCCCAAAGCTTACACCCGCATGGGACGGTCCATACGAGGTGGTCAAGAGGCTTAATGACGTCGTCTACCGGATCCGTCGAAATCCCAGGGCTAAGTTGAAGGTGGTCCATTTAGATCGACTCGCTCCCTACCATGGAGAGGATTTTTCTGACCGGGACAATCAGAATTAATTGTAGCGAAATTTATCTAAGCCGGCCTTGTTACATTCCAGTACGACATCGATCGCTTTTAGGACAAAAAATTGATCTCGAATTGGCTCGGCAGCTGTAGAATTGATAATGGATTGTACGAGTTTTCGATGCTGGTTTTAAAAGGAGCGACCCATAATCGCGGCAGTTGGTTAGTGCAGCGAATAGCTTATGTAGAATTATTATTGTGATATTCGAATCAGCTGTTGTATAAATGTAAATGTAAATAAAAGTTCTAGAAAGTGGTAGTGAATATTAGTTTTTAAATTGTAATTGAACCCACGGAGTATATAACAATATGTACGTCATACGTAAAAGGTCATCTAAAGCCGATTTGCAGCGATCTACCGGTTATAATTGTTCCTAAATAGTTTGAAGCAAACACATTCACACAAATCAGCCCTTTGTTACGTCATTGTTTGTAATATCTTCAACCGGTAATAACCCAAAGCAAGGTAGTTGTTTTTGATTGTCTATCTCTTTCTTGACATTTGTTAATTACTAATGTTACGAAATTTACCCAAAGCCGACCCTGTTTCATTTCAGTACGACAACAAACGCTTTAAGATAAAAAAAACGCTTCTCGAAAAGACTCGGCAGCGGAAAGAGTGATGATGATTTTTACTGGAGAATTCGACGCTGGTGTTATAAAGGAAGCACGCCACGAACGCCAGTTCTGTTATACCGCGACGACTAGCATATATGGGATTGTTATTGTATTTGAATCAGCTGTTTTAATGTAAATAAAGTTCTAGAAAAGTGAAAGTGAATATTAGTTTTATAACTTTAAATTGAACCCACGGACTTTACAACATTTGGTGATCAGAAGTAAAGGATTAAGTGCAGTTAAAATCCTAATTTGATTTATGGAAACCCGTAGTATGGACGAAACTACCAAAAAAATAGTCAAGCAGGTTACAGAGGGACTGGACGAAAAAATAACACAGATTCTAGAAAAACGTGACAAGAAGGAAAAACAACATCAAGAAGAAATTCAACAAAGGTTAGTAAAATCTTTTGATGAAAAACGTAAAATAGAATTAGAAAATCTTGTCACTACGATGAAAAGCGAACAACAAAATCTTGTTTTGCACGATGCAAGAAAAACAACAAAATCTAGTTTCCACGATGAAAAGTGAACAACATAATTTAATGAAGGATTATTTTCGAAATTTGAAGAAAAACGACAAATTGAATTTAAATTATTTGAAGAAAAACAAGAACAAGTTGAATTAAAACGACAAAATGAATTTAAAATAACTGAAAAAAAAAGACAAATGCAATTTGAACAACTAATGCAAATAGTAAGACAAGTTAATGAAACAGTTAATGAAAGAATGCAAATAGTAGAATCAGATATAAAAGAGATAAACGACGACATAAAGATCCTAAAAAATAATGTGGAGGCCCTTGAAACCAAAGTAGATGACATCGATTCCATACAGAGCCAGGTGGAATTTGAAATCAGTGCTATTCAAAACAAGGTGGAAACAGAAATCAAAAAAATGCAACAGGACTTACAGCGAGGAAAATACCAGAACACCGTGAGTACCAGAGGTTCCGTTAGTAAACCACCCACATTTGATGGCAGTTCATCTTGGCCCATGTATAAACGACAATTTGAGGCCGTGGCTACAGCTAATGGATGGGATAACCAAGAAAAATCTACTTCTTTAGTAATTTCGTTAAAAGGTCCGGCCCTAGAACTCCTCCAAAGCATTCCAGTTGATGAACAAGGCAATTTCGACAAGATCATCGCCATCCTAGATAAACGATACGACAATCAATCCTTGAGCCAGGTATATAAAGTACAACTGAGTGGAAAAACGCAAAAATCCGGTGAAAGCCTCCAAGAATTCGAAGCAGAGATTAGACGGTTAGTTCACTTGTCCTACCCAGACCTGCCAGAGGAAACGAAAGACCAGCTGGCCACACAGAGTTTCATAAACGGCATCAGAGATGTGGAAGTACAGCGAAATCTAAGACTAAGTGGCGTCAAGAAAAGTAATGAAGCTCTACTTCGGGCTTTGGAAGTAGAGGCCGTCATTAACATGTCCAAGCCGAGGGTCCGAGCAGTTTCCTTTAACCAGGAACAAAATATTAGAACGGTCACAAAGAACTGGCACCAGATGGGCATGTTACCGCTGCGGACGGACAGGACACTTCCAACGTGACTACAGAGTATGGCTACCGGAACGATCCCCAGAAGTAGCCAACACAACAACCACACCAACCAGGGAAACTCCAACCAGTCAGCATAAGGGGGCGAATGCTGACTCACCCTCCACCAGCCCCCAGGACAGTATCCATCCGGGGATTTTGCCGAGATAGCGGCAGCCTAGTCATCAGAGGCACCATCAATGGGCGAGCAGTTACCATCACCATCGACACCGGCGCCGCTGTGTCCATTGCCAAGTCCAGGGTTTTGAGAGCATCAGAAATTCGGCCAGTTACCAATAACATCCAGCTCAGAACAGTCACCGGCGAGTCCATATCAATACAGGGTGAGGCAGAGGTCGTGGTACAGATAGGGGACAACATGATCCGGCATAGGGTCCTGGTAGTGAATATTGAGGACGATTTTATACTGGGAATGGACCTAATTAGCCAGCATGGATTTATGTTCGACCCGAGATATGATGTTCTTCGGTTCCTAAATGAGGAATTTGTATTGACACGGCCCGTCAACAGTTCAGTCACCTCCATAAAAATTGTGGCAAAGTCTTCATCTAGAATTCCCGGTCAAACGGAACAGATCATTCATGGGCAGCTAGACAGCAATCCTGGGAGCTGCGTTGGAATGGTGGAGCCCTTACACTCAACTCATGACTACTTAGTTGGACGGGCTATAGTTAAAACCGGACGAGAAATACCAATCAGAGTCCTGAATTTGTCCAACAACGACATCAGAATTGCCAATGGTCAAGAGATAGCTTGTTTCGAGCCAGTAGAGACCATCATCAATTGTGAAGAAGAGTACCAGACGTCGGTGAAGGAGACAGGGCCCAGTAAAGAGTTCCTACAACAGTTTGCTGACCATTTGACACACCTGACACCAGAGAACCAGAAGAAAGCCAAGCAATTTATCACAAAGCACTGGCAAATTTTTAACAGTCAAGATGGAACCACCGGTCGCACCAACATCCAGCATCGAATAGATACCGGAAAGGCTCAACCCATCAGAATACCACCTAGACGACTACCATTGGGGCAAAAACAGGCAGTCGAGGAAAACATCTAGTCCATGTTACAAAATGGAGTCATTGAGCCATCCATCAGCCCATGGTCTGCTCCCATCGTACTAGTTAAAAAGAAGAATGGAACCACCCGATTTTGCGTGGATTACAGAAAGCTGAATGATGTCACGAAGAAAGACAGCTATCCACTACCCCGAATCGATGACACTTTGACCACACTAGCAGGCTCCCGTTGGTTCTCCACACTAGACCTAAAAAGTGGATATTGGCAGGTTGGTCTACACGCAAACGACAGAGAGAAGACAGCGTTCTCCACCAGTAAAGGGCTGTTTCAGTTCACGGTCATGCCCTTTGGGTTATGTAATGCACCCGCTACATTTGAGAGGCTAATGCAGTATGTACTGAGCGGGATAACATGGAGGACGTGCTTAGTATACCTCGACGACTTTCTAGTCATGGGCCAGACATTCGACGACCATCTGAAGAACCTGGACGAAGTATTCTCCAGAATTAATAACGCCAACCTGAGACTCAACCCGAAGAAGTGTTCTTTGTTCCAAAAAGAAGTAGAGTTTTTGGGCCACGTCGTTTCCGAGTCAGGAATCCGCACTAACGAGGACAAGATTGAAGCGATCCGTGATTGGCCAGTCCCGAGGGTCAAGCATGAACTCCGAAGCTTCTTGGGCCTCTGTTCATACTACCGGCGTTTTGTTGGGGGATTTGGAGCACTATGTTTCAGCCCAATCCTAACCTTTCCTACACAGTCCGGCAAGTCCATTTTAGATACCGACGCCAGCAACACCGGTTTGGGGGCCGTCCTATCCCAGGTGCAAGATGGTGAAGAGAGGGTGATCGAGTACTACAGCCGTGGATTCTCGAAACCAAAAAGAAATTATTGCGTCACCAGAAAAGAACTTCTTGCAATAATAAGGGCTGTAGACCATTTCCATAAATACCTCTATGGTCGCCATTTCTTAATCCGAACAGATCATGCCGCACTCAAATGGCTGCTGGACATGAAGACACCGGAAGGACAACTGGCTAGATGGATGGAGAAATTACAGCAATACGACTTCAAGGTGGAACACCGTGCCGGCCGGTTGCACAATAATGCCGACCCTGTAGAGCGGAATGCAAGCATTGTCTGAAGACGGAACAGCGAGAGGGTATCTCCATCAGGCAGATCCGAGTGCAGGCCAATGAAGACTGGACAACGGAACAGTGCATCCAGGACCAAATGGCTGATCCAGACATCGAACCAATCTTGTCACTCAAAATGAGAGGGGCACCCAGGCCACGATGGGACGAGGTAGCTAGATACTCCGGCGTGCTGAAATCGTTAGAGGCTCAGTGGGACTCTCTAAGAGTAGACAATGGAATGCTCAAGCGAGTTTGGGAAAGCGCTGATGGACGAGAAACCAAGTCCCAACTGGTAGTTCCGAAAAAAAAAGGTACCAGCCATCCTGACCGAAGTACATGATGGAATTACCGGAGGCCACCTGGGCATGAAAACCCTAGACAAAGTTCGCCAGCTGTACTACTGGGTGAATTACTTCGAAGACGTCAGAGCTTGGTGCCGCAAATGTGCCACCTGTGCAGCCAGTAAGGGCCCGAAGACCCGGACCAAGGGCAGAATGCAGCAGTACAATGTGGGCGTCCCATTTGAGAGAATTGCCATCGATGTCGCCGGTCCGTTTCCCGAGTCTGGTCGCAATGGATTACTTCAGCAAAAGGCCTGAGGCATATGCGATACCCAACCAAGAGGCAACCACGGTAGCGACGGTGCTAGTAGAACAACTATTCAGCAGGTTTGGCGTCCCGATGGAATTACGATGTTGGGGATCAGGAAAACGAGAACAACACCATTACACCCACAGTCAGACGGAATGGTGGAAAGATTCAACAGGACCTTGGAACAACACCTATCCAAGGTCGTCAGCAATAACTAGCGTGATTGGGATGAGCATATTCCCCTAATTCCTGTCGGCTACCCCGAAGAACCTCCCCAAGACATCGACGATTATGCCGACCAGCTCCGACATAAAATGCTGGCAATACACGAATTAGCCCGAACGCAGATGTTGGCCACCAGTGACCGGATGAAGACGCGATACGACCTCAAGGCCAATTCAGTCGGGTTCCAGGAGAGGGACAAAGTCTGGCTGTACAACCCCCAACGGAGCAAGGGTAAATCCCCAAAGCTTTCACCCGCCTGGGATGGTCCATACGAGGTGGTCAAGAGGCTTAATGACGTCGTCTACCGATCCGTCGAAACCCCAAGGCTAAATTGAAGGTGGTTCATTTAGATCGACTCGCTCCCTACCATGGAGGGGATGTTTCTGATCGGGACGGACGATCAGAATTAAAGGGGGGGCAGTGTTACGAAATTTACCCAAAGCCGACCCTGTTTCATTTCAGTACGACAACAAACACTTTAAGATAAAAAAACGATTCTCGAAAAGACTCGGCAGCGGAAGGAGTGATGATGATTTTTACTGGAGAATTCGACGCTGGTGTTATAAAGGAAGCACGTCACGATCGCCAGTTCAGTTATATCGCGACGACTAGCGTATATGGGATTGTTATTGTATTTGAATCAGCTGTTTTAATGTAAATAAAGTTCTAGAAAAGTGAAAGTGAATATTAGTTTTATAATTTTAAATTGAACCCACGGACTTTACAACACTATTTTACATGTTTACGTATACATTTAACAATAAATTTTTATCACTTTTGCAAAAATCACTTAAGTACCACTAAAGAACCACATAAATAAGAAATTTGTTAATGTATAAAAAAATTTAAATAAACAAAAACAAAACAATTTAACATATGATTTTGGCGTTTTCTGGTTGAACCTGGTTGCATTCTGGCGAGTGAATTTTGGTTCTGCTTCAGTGTTGAAAAGAGAAATGTCAAAGTACAACCACTGCCAACCAAGGGTAGAACCAAAGTTATAACCGGTAGATCACTGCAAATCGGCTTAAGTCTTGTTGGGCCCAAATACGTCGCAAAGTTTTCCTTGTTAAATTTTCTTGTATATTCCCAAGGATATTTTACAAAGGATGTTAAAAAATTCCAACCATATTGTGACGTAATAGCCCCGCCTACTGAAAGTTATTAATCTCTTTTCCGTTGAAAGTTGATATTTTTTTTGTTTCTTTTATTTATTACTGTTATATTTTTAGTAATTGTGTATTTAATTCAGTGAAGTGCTAATTGGTATCATTCTTTGTGTAACCAGACTTCAGATATTTCAAAAATTAATGACAAATTACAAGGTATAATGCAGGTTAATATGACAATTTAGGTACGTATCAAAATATAATTTCAAATTGTATTCAAGAAAAAACAAAATATTATTTGAAAAGTGAATTATTAATATCAGTCTTTTCATAAATAATGTAAAGAATTAAATACAAATTTTACTATTGAATTTTTTCGCGTTTATATGCCCATATTTTGGAAAATAAGGAAAAATTTAGTAATGGCGCAATATTGGCAACTATTTATTACGCCGGTCCTGAGCCACTTCAGTGACGTGTGTCGTCGGATCTATTAAGCAATCCTTTGTAAAATATCCTTGGTATATTCCTGCCTTGGCCTTAGATAATTTTTGTAAGGTGCATATTTAATATGTACAGCCTTGGCGTTCTGTCAAATATTTTAAAAAGTGTGTCATAGGGATGTTCATGAGCCAAAAATATCGATATTTTTTTCGATATAATATATCGCAATGCTGTATCGATATTTTCTGATATATCGATGAAATATATCGATATTTTCGATATATCATATGTAATTTGTATTTAACTAGTCTGTAATAAAGAAAACAAAGAGTTGCAGTTTATCATCTGTCAATAAGGAACAGCGGGTTTAAGAAATGAATCAACTTTATTTACACATCAAATTGCCAGATTGCTTGAAAAGAAAATTCCTTAAAAATTAATATCTTTTACGCATTCGACTTTTCGAAAAATATCATTCAAGAGATCAGCCTTTGATATTAAAACTTGATATTAAAATGCTTTACATTCAAAGCAAAAAAATAGATTTTGATTAAATTCATGTATCTATCAACAATATCTTTAAAAATAAAATATTTATAAAAGTTTTATTTAAAAATTTCTGAACACCTTATTGGGGTAGTTAGTCATTTTTAAATTCCTCGACTATGTAAGTATGCAAACAGCAACTCTAAATATTTTTTAATATACAATTTGTCGACGAAAATCAGGTTCATGTTGCAATAACTTGATAACTATTGAATACTGTTTTCAAATTTTATACTTTAGGTGGTTTGTAGTTTTACGGCTTAAATTTAATAAAATTTAACTAAGAATACCAAAATGATAAAATTATACTGATCTCGTGAGATTTGCTTTAAATCATCAGATCTGGTAACACAGCGACAAACACTAAACATTTATTCTACTAATAATTTGTATTTTTTTAATTATCAATATATTGATTTATTTCGAAAGATTATTTTAAACCTAATATGTTTTTTAACATGTCAACTAATTCTGTCTTATTTCCACCTTGTGAACGACCATGGCACTTTAACTATCGTCCTAATTGAATACAAGTATCTGTCTCTATTGTAGAATGCACCCATGAAGCACCATCAATTAATTTTTCATTCAATTTCATAGTTAATAAGGGTAATGAAGCCTGTGCAGTATTCAAATTTGAAAAAAGTGTCGGAAAAATTGTTAAAATTTATAGGAAATCTCCCTTGTCTTAAAAATAGTACTAAATAGAAAATAAGTTAAAATTGTCATTCCGAAATGCTTTTAATTTGGTACGATATCCATATATCGGGTAAAATATATCGATATCATTTGATTCGATAATATCGGATTGATTCGATATATCGACAGCATATATTCGATATATTATGATGTATCGATACATATCGAGCATCCCTAGTGTGTCATTTGTCAAAATATTATTTTATCAAAATATTGATCGGAATGAATTAAATAATGCAGTATTCTCTTTCAAGTGAAAATAATTTAGGTTAGTATGTGTAAAGTACAGATTCATAAAAAGATATAGAAACTGGTGTTAGCACTTAAAATTAAATCGTATATGTCGGTAGGTGTAGATCCGAGCAAATTTGCCATTTTCAACGTCGCAATGAATGACACCCCCTTGGAATTCAACAGAAATAAAGTTGGTTCGAAATCATATGAAGATAAAGATGATTCTAGTCAGAGCCCTTCAGACAGAAGATCTCGAGGGAGTAGTCGCAATGCAAGAGACAGAAGAGACACTGAGAAATCTCATGACTCAGATTCAAATATGTCCAATTCACAAGATATATTACCAGTGCAAAATGGGCCTGGGCTTACTGCATCTAATATGTGGGGAGGCATGATGGGTAAGTTCAGTTTTCAGTAACAGTAAGGTAGATGGGAAAAGAAACCTCAATTTTTGTGAAGTTTTATCAGCATCTAATCTACAGTAATTGGGCAAAGCATGAAATAGTTGAAGAAATACTTCTGCAATATACCAATGTCTACCTCAAAACATCTACAGAAATATTTCAAGAGAATTTTAGTCATGAATATTTTGAAAAAAAATTTAGCAGATATTTCAGACATGACATTTTAGACTTATTTTAAAATATTTCTGAAATATTCATGTGTCCATGACAAAAAAACTTTTGAAATATATCATGACATATTACAGATATATGTCATGAAATATTTCAAAAAATATCTTTGGTAGAGAAAATACAAAGATTTCAAAGGTATTTTATAATACTTCAAAACAAGTATATATTATAAAAATAATAAATATTTCACTAAAATATATTTAAACTATTTTTATATCTACAACAAAAGATCTTTTGAACTATATCATGAAATATCACACAAATATTTCATAAAATGTAGCAAGAATATTTCAGGAATTATTTAAAATGAGGTTTTGTTGCAGACATAGCAATATTGCAGACATATTTTGAAATGTTTCAAATCAAACAAGAAATACCTTTTACAAAAATATTTTAAAAATATTTCATGCTGAGAGGGATCTGACATTTAATAAATGGTGAAAATTATATAGAGGTTTTATAGAAATAAATTCTCAACTTTAATAATAAATGGACTTATTTCAATCAGGATTGTTTTAAACCTATTGGGTGGCTCTTGCTACTTGAGGACAATGGACCCCATTCATTATCAAATAAGATGTCAAATGTCTTTACAATGTACATTCTTCACTTTTAAAGATCATTTTCCATATACAAAGTAAAACAAAGTGGTAACTTTTAAAAGTTGCCATTTAAGAATCTACACTATTATAAAATTGTAAGTTTCTCTGTTTGTTTATTTGTTTGTTTGGGCATCACTTAAGAACTACTGAACTGATTTTGCTAATTTTTTTTTGTTAGTTTGACTTAAAATCTGGTAGACATTTTTTCTCCCTAAATTAACAGCAACAGTAGATATAGCGAAAAAACTTCTACCATGTTGGGTATTACAATTACTCAATTGGTTCCACTGCATGCACAAAATATTAGATACTGGCATCAGTTTAGCTTTTATTTAAATTTTGGAATGTGCCAATGCATCATGTTTAGATTTAACAAAAATCAACTGATATAACGAGCATAATTTTACACGGTGTTCTGTATATAGGAAACTTAGGAGTGGAATTAAATGGATTTAAAAAATCTAATAAAAGTTATATTTGGTGTCCTATAAGCAGCTGCATATACACAATGTGGTTGAAATATGGGAGAGTGGAATGAGTTAAACAGGGTGGTCTAAAAAAGTTATATTGAGTCGGCCATAAACAGTTCCATATACCAAGTGGTATATAAACTTGTTTTATATCCACAAGCAGTTGCATATATAGGATGGGTGAAATATATGTCATGGAGTATAATTACAGCTATACAGGTGGGTTTAAAAAATAAGTAATGTAATGATCTACAAACTGTTCCATTTACCAAATGGTTTAAATATAGGGTGGAGTGGGATTCTAAGGATACCTACAGGGTGGCAAATAAGTAGTTGCATATAAAAGGTTGTTGAAATATGGGGTGGTGTAGAGTTATGATTATACAGGATGGAGTACCTTCAGTAAAGTTATAGTTATACAGTGTGATTCAAACAAGGTTAGAAAATCTTGTAAATGATGGTGGTTTAAATGAAGTGTGGAGAGAAATTATACTTTATAATGTCATTGAAAAAATATGAGGCAAAATTGTGAAATAGCGTAGTTCATAATAAGTTGTAAAGATAGGATAGTTGAAATATAGGGTGGAGAAATGTTATGGTTAATTATTTAAAAAATATTATATTGGTTAATCAATAAGAAGTACTTGTAATACATACAAGGTGATTCAAAAACATTCTGGAAGAATATATTTTTTTGTAGGATAGAACATGAGCTGTTGCATATATGTAATATCTGAAACATGAATCAAAGTAAAATTATAGTTCATACAGAGTGATTAAAACAATGTTAGAAAAAGCTGCATATAAGGGGTGGTTGAAATACAGGGTTGAGACAAATTATACTTTCAAGGGTGGTTCAAAAATAGTTATATAGCGTAGTCCATAAGCAGTTGTATATATAAGATAGTGAGTGGACCAGAGTTGTAGTTAAGTGTTTAAAAAATGTTATATTTGGTGGCCCCTAAGCAGATGCACAACAGGGAGGTTAAAATATTTTGTAGAGTAATTTATGGTTATACAGGGTGGTTTAAAAATAAGTTTTAATGTTTAACAAAATGGCAGCAGTGTATTGGTTTTAATGTAGATGGAAGTAGACTTAGTTATACAAAGCAGTTAAAAAAATGTTGAATAAAATTGTTATATAGGGTGGCCAATAAGCAGTTGCAGTTTGGGTGAATGTTTAAATAGAAGTTTGATGTTAGGGTGCAAAACTATATTTTTAAATTTGTGACACACCAAGGGTTCCACCGGTATTTCCATCAAGGTGGATATAAAAAAGTTAAAAATAATTGTTATTTAGAGTAGACCATGAACAGTTGTATTCTGCTATATGGAATATCTGAGATATGGGGAGAAGCAAGATTATAGTATTAGAGTGTTTTTAACATAATGTTAGAAAAAGCTGCATTTAAAGGTCGTTTAAAATATAGGGTAAAGAGAAATTGTACTTTAAAGTAGTTCTAAAAATATCAGAAATAGTTGTTTTACAGCATAGACCATAAGCAGTTGCATAGCTGAAGTATAAGTGTTCAAAAATTTATATTGGGTGACAAATAAACAGCAGAATATACAGGATGGTTGCAATATAGGGTGAAGTAGGGTTACAGTTATTAAAGGTGATTAAAAAAAACTGGCATAAAATTGATATAAGTACTTGCAGTTTGGGTGAAATATATTCGGGATTTGTAGATTTATAGTTAAGTAGGGTAGTTTAAACAAGTTAGAAAATTTTTTATTTAGGATAATCCATATGTTTCATAAGTTATTTCTTTTTGCGAAAGCTTGGACATTCCGTACGCGGGTGAAACTGCGGGTAGCGGCTAGTATAATATATAATGTCATAAAGCAGTCCAAACTCATTATGTGTATTCATTATTCAATAGTAATTACACTATGATGTATTTATGTTAACATTTTTATAAGACCTGCAGTATTTATTTTCAATATATTCTTCATAATGAGCATACATAAATTTTATACATTAACTCAAGCTTATAATTAAATTTGGTTCTTGTATTGTTTTTGAGCCAGTACAGAGTTACTGTAATATCGAATGTATTAGCCATACTCATACATATCTTTCATTTAGTGACAATATAACCGTTATGAACTCAAAGAACACAATACAAAAATTTCACCTCTAATAACACAAAAATGCAAATAGAAGAAATGTTATGTAACTTCTGGTGTATTTAAGCCACAAGTTTATTTTGCATCCAGTCGATCGAGCATATCCCATTTACCTATGGATACGTCGTCAGTTTTTTTTAATGGATTGTAGGCATCTTATTGGGGGTGTATGGGTGGTTTTGATCACCCTATATATACAGAGCCTATACTAATATCACCATCAAAACCTTTGATTTTTACAAATACTTGGCCGAAATCATCATTGTTTATAGTGATGAGTTCAACAGAAATATCACGTCTCACAGCAATAAACACAGTGGTGGGGGCGCTCACATTAGCTAGTATTAGAATCTCTGTCTTCCCAAAAAATTGTAATTGTTACTCACTACCTTTCTGCCCACGACTGAAAGATAATAATAATCAGGACAAGAACTGGATATCACCAAATGCTTCATCAAGAGTTCTGTCGTGAGTGCCCAGAGCTTTAAGTTACGGAATAGAGAGTCGCAGATCAATATCGTGTCATCTTGAGAAATGGCTTTATTTCGCCTGAACAACTGGACACAGTAAAGAGCGAAGTGGAGCGCGAACTATTTGGTCGAAATACAATCTACCCAGAGCCTGAAACACCTTTGGCACAAAGAGCGGACGAGACTCAAGAATAACCAACCAACGCTGACTCGACCAGCTCTTCCCAAACTAATATCTTCTAAGAAACTGAAACAAATTGATCTTGCCAAACTATGTTTTAGGTGCTAATACGTTAGAGTCGCTATACACAATCATCTACTGTGCTGCAACTTCCATCTGCAGAACAATTGAGGTCGCAATAAGACCAAAGCAATACCCTCCCCAATTTAGACAAACACCTCGAATACCACCTTGGCAAAGAAGGCTTGAAGGGAAAATCAATTCCAGACGTTGGAAGTTGACCGAGTACCAACGGGGGGTCAGGAACAACGGAATAGAAAGACTTGTTCAAGACTATCATGGACAATAACCAAGTGGGATGGAGAAAACATCACATCTCAGCAGTGTCTGGACAGTCTACGACAAAAGCTCTCCATCTACACAAGTCGATTGAGAAGATACAAAACCAGTAACCAACGGAAACTAAATAACACACTTTTCCGACAATCACAATAATGATTTTATAGTAAACTTAACAACATCAATAATAATGAAGCCCCTAGTTACTCCAGTAAAACAAATATCGAGGAATTCTGGAAAACACAGCTTTCCACAACAATCTCCTATAACTCCAGAGCCAGCTGGATTAATGAGGAGGAGGCTGCATTTCAGAACTGTGATGCCATCCAACCCCAACCATTTACAACGGAAGACATATCCAACATAATGAAGCATATCCATAACTGGAGAGCACCAGGGTGCAAAATTACTGGATAAAGAAACGGTACGCAACCCACGAAACACTAACAGCTCTTATAAATGACGTAATTACCCACCCACACAAGATGCCTAGTTTCCTTACATGGTGCTACATACCTCTTACCAAAAGACAACCTATGTACACAGGACCCAGCAAAGTACCGACCATTCGCTTGCCTTCCAACCTCATACAAACTCATAAAATCGTTCATTAATCATCGCATTTTCAAATATTGTAAGCTGAACTAACATAATTACTCAACAACAAAAGGATGCGCGAAAAATGCGATGGGCTGCAAAGAACAACTGGTAATTGATTCCGTTGTCTGCAATCAATCCCACGCCAAAAGACGAAATCTCTACATGGCATATGTGGACTACAAAAAGGCATTTGATTCAGTTCCACATGATTGGCTCATTAAGGCACTCAAACTATAAAGTGAATAATTGTATTCTTAACTTTTGAAAATATGCCATGTCCACCTGGCAAACCAAAACCTCACTGAATGACGCCAACTGTTCCATATAAACTGACCCCATTCCAATCAGAAGGGGTATATTCCAGGCAGACTCTCTTAGCCCGCTGTGGTTCTGCCTTGCCATGAACCCTCTTTCAAACAAACTGAACTCGACTAATTTTGGGTTCAGCCTCAAACACAACAACATACAAGCATTAAAGATAATACATTTGTTATTCATGGACGACTTAAAGTTGATGGCAGCGACGAAACAGCTGCATGATATGCTTAAAAGAGTAGAAGGGTTCTCTAGTGACATCCATATGAAATTTGGCCTAGACAAATGCCGAATTATTAATATAGTTAAAGGCAAAATACAGCAGGGGCACTTCGAAATGGGAGATGGCACCTCAATTGAATCTATGGGGGAAGGTCATACTTATAGATACCTTAGAATTAACGAATTGATCACATGACTATGAAAAAGGACCTAACAGCAGAGTTTTATAGAAGGGTAAGACGACTGTAGAAAACCAAACTAAACAGTAAAAATCTGTTTCAGGCTTTTAACACCTATGCGTGTTCAGTGCTCACTTACTCTTTCGGTATAGTTAATTGGTGCAAGACTGACATTGAACAATTACAACGAAACGTTCGAGTTTTACTAACAAAAGCTCAAAATCACCATCCAAAGAGCTCTATCGAACGTACAACTTTGCCACGGTATGAAGGAGGAAGAGGATTGACCGATCTAAGTAAACTATTAGATCAACAAATTTCTATTTTGCGTAGTCATTTCCAGAAACTCTCAGAATTTTCTGATCTACACAGAGTCATGTGCCAGGTTGATGACTCAACACCACTGCGACTGACACAACAACATGTCCAATTACACCACCAGACCACAGATCAGAAACTGCTGAAATGGAAAGAGAAGCCCCTTCATGGAAGACATATAAATGACGTCAACCAAGATTATGTCGACAATGCAGCGTCGAACTACTGGTTGATCTCTGGTCATATGTTTCCTGAAACGGAAGGCTTATATTGGCAATCCAAGATCAAGTAATTCCAACTAAGAACTATCTAAAGTACATCGTTAGAGACCCTTCTATTAACAACGACAGATGCAGGTACGGTTACCAAACATCTGAATCTATCCAGCATATCACAGGAGGTTGTCAAGCGTTCGCTGCAACTGAATACAAAGAACGACACGATGCTGTGGCAAAAATACTTCACCAGGAACTAGCACTGAAACTTGAATTATCACAGTCGGTAAGATTACCATACTATAAATATAAACCAGAATCTGTTTTAGAAAATAACAACTACAAGCTGTGCTGGGATCGCATGATACTGACTGATCGGACTGTTGCTCACAATAGACTAGATATAGTTTTGGTAGATAAAGTCGCTCGGAAAACAACTTTAATTGACATAGCAATTCTTAACAACAATAATATAAATATCAAGCAGGCTGAGAAAATAACCAAATATAGGGATTTGTAATTTCAAACAAAGACTCAGTGGGACATGAACAACACACGAACTGTACCAATTGTTATGTCAACGACAGGACTAGTCCCAAAACATCTATTAAACAATTTAAAATACCTCGGTCTGGACGAACATCTTTACCAAAAAATGCAAAAACAGCCCGGACGGTCAGGAAGTTTATGGGAGGCTGCCGCCGCGACTCTAACCACGGGCCTGAACCTGGCAAGGGCTCCCACAGAGCTAAACCCTATTGGTATTGATTTAGTGAATTTTCTCCTAAAGGCACGCTATGCGTGCCTTAGAGGGAGTGTGCTGCCATATATTGTATGGTCAAGTTTATAGGGTTACATAAAAAATAAGTACAAAGGAACACAATATATAACTAGATAATTACCTAGTTGTACATAATGTCAAAATCGTTCTCTTAGACATGTTATTATGTGATTAATATTACACAAATTTTATTAAACGCGCTTCACATATTATATAACAGTGTCTTTATCATGATGTTGGTTCTTGCAGTTGATACATAAAAAAGCGTTAAGTTATTAGTCCTTATATAAGATCTTGGAACATGAAAGTTAAGTTTGCTAAGTAAATCAGGGCAGTTTATTTCATTAATAAGATTATATAAGAATTTAACTGATAAAAATGCTCGTCTTAAGTTCTAAGCTGTCGACATTATGTAATCTTAATAAAACGGCCTGATCATAACCTCTTTCAGGATACACATTATAAATAGAATAAAATAATTTAGTCAAGTGCGAGTTGGACTACTAAGGGTTCCGTACCACCTTCAAGACTCTAATATTCCAGTTTCAGACAAGCAGGGAATGAGTGTATTTTCTTATATTTGCCCTAATATCTTTTAAAGGAAGCGTTTTAAATTTATAAAAAATATACACTTTCATTTTCCACATATAGACTTTTTATTTTATTTGCTTCAGGATTCGCTTGATTTTTATAAGAATCCATATGTATTTAATTTTCTAATTCGGCCCCCAAAAATTAACATTAGAGTTTTATTTTACTAATAAACTTTCAGGGAAGCCTTTTATAATCTACTTTCTCAATTTTTCTGTAGATTCGAAGATATAGGGCAAAATAGGTCAAGTTTTAAATTATAAATTATTAAATATATTATACAAATTATTTAAAATTACAAATAAAATATATATTTCAAAATTTAAATAGTGTAGTTTCTAATGTGGGAATTAAGTCGATTTGTTAATATCTTTTAAACAAATGATTTAAAAATATGATATATTTGTAATTCACATAATGAGCCTTTTATCTGATATGATTCTTTTGAAAATTGAATTTTTATTTTCCACTTAATTGTATAATTTGCCCCTAAAATTACTATGGGGGTTTTCTAATAATTTTTCTTATAAATGTCAAGTGATTATTTTCAAAATTTTAGGTAGTATGGTTTCGGAAATAAAGCGAGAAATGAAATTTTTTTATATCTTTATGTTAATATCTTGTAAACAATTAATTTTAAAAATATGAAAAATATGTATTTGTATTCCTCATAATAAACCCTTTCATTTGATGTATTGCATGATGCGTTAAAAAATATTTTTTTATTTTTCGTTTAATTCTATAATTTGGCCCCCAATATTAATATTAGGGATTTCTTCGTATTTTTCCTGTAAACAAAAAAATTAGGTCTTAAGGTTTGGGGAATAAAGGGGGAATGGGTAATTTTTTAAATATTTATTTAATATATTTTAAAATATTTATTTAAAAAAATTAAAAAAATTAGTATTCGTCATAATGAGCCCTTTGATTTGATATATTACTTGATCCGTTAGTAACAATTATAATTTTTTATTTTCCATTTAATTCTATAATTTGCCCCCCAAAATGAATATTAGGGGTTTCTCCTTATTTTTCCAGTAAAGTTCAGGTGAGGCACTGTACCTGTATTTTTTTAAAAATTTTAGAGCTTATGGTTTCGGAGATAAGGGGGGGGGAAATGGGTAATTTTTTATATATTTTTGTTAATATCTTTTAATTTATTTATTTTAAAAATCTGGAAAAAATATATTTGTTTTCGTCATAATGAGCCCTTTCATTTGATATGTAACATGATGGGTTAGAAACAATTTTAATTTTATATTTTCCATTTAATTCTGTAATTTGCCCCCCAAAATTAAAAGTAGAGGTTTCTCCTTATTTTTCCAGTAAACTTCAGGTCACACCCTATACCTCTATTTTTTTTCAAAACTTTAGGTTTTATAGTTTCGGAGATAAGGGGGGGGGGAAATGGGTAAATTTTGGTATATTTTTGTTAATATCTTTTTAATTAAGTTTTTTTAATATGAAAAAAAATATTTGTGTTCCTCAGAATGGGACCTTTCATTTGATATATTACATGATGCGTTTGAATTTTTTTTATTTTTAAATTTTAATTTAATTATATAATTTGCCCCCCCCCCAAATTAATATTAATGGTTTCTCCTTATTTTCCTGTAAAGTTCGCGCAACGATCTATATTTCCAATTTTTTTTCAAAATTTTAGGCTTAGTAGTTTCGGAGGTCATGTACTCCTGATCGGGCCACCAAACTATACATTGATGCCAAATTTCAACCTCTTCCGTTCAGTAGTTTAGGAGAAAATTGCTGTGATGTGACAGAGGCAGAAATCTGGAGTGATAATATTACCCTAAAAATAGAATTTAAAAAATTGTCGTTGTACATTCTCCAATGTATATATATATATATATATATATATATATATATATATATATGGTGCGTTCCCGCAATTTGTTTAGTGTATTGTTTTCAATTTGATTGAATTACTTCATTGATTTTTAAACTTCTGCACCTTTTCTAAAACATTCCGTCGCGCTAATGCTAATTTTAAGTGTTTTTTTTGCGTGTAAAATATAGACTGTATTGACATTCGTGTTTCGGATCCCTAGCTGTTAAGACGCTTGGGAGATTCGTGTGTTTGTTCTCCGAACTTTTCGGTCGCTTTGATTCCGTCTGGAGAGACGACGCTTATTGTTGTTTTTTGCGTTACGATTTCGCGAGTTAGTAGCTTCGTTCGTAACGACCGCTAAACCGCTTTCATTTTATTTCTTTTGTGTTTACAAAAGCGCATCATTTGTTGTTAAACCCGCATTTTTTGTATGCTCAATCAATGAACATTACGTCGCTATTTTTTGTGTAACGTGTTGTCCAGACGAAGCTCTAAGAAACTGTTCCTGATGTTACGGGGCTAGCCTCAGAAGAAAGAAGAACCAAGAAAACACCAGAGCTTCGACTTAAAGGTTAGTGATAACTTTTATTTGGTGATTCGTTTATGTGACGGCACGTGTTTATTGATTGTTCCGCTAAAGGTCCTTCGTCAATTATATACTTGCATTGAACCAGCATTGAACTAAAACCGCAACATCTAATTCATACATTTAGTGCAAAGATTATCGAATAAATTACATAATTTGGTCCAACTCCGAGCCGGATGCAATTTGAGTTAATTTCGTGCAAAGATTATCGAATAAATTACCATAATTTGGTCCAACTCCGAGCCGGATGCAATTTGAGTTAATTTAGTGCAAAGATTATCGAATAAATTACATAATTTGGTCCAACTCCGGGCCGGATACATTTGAGTTCATTTCGTGCAAAGTTTAATGATCAAAACATTGATTTTTCGTTGCAATTATTGTTGAAAACCGCATTGAATTTTCGTTTCTTTATTTGTTAGAAGAGAAAGCAAGTTCGGGATATTCACTCATTCCGTTGGAAATAAAACGCAATTTTTTGCCACCTTAAAAACTTACAAGAGCTCGTTTTGTTTGTTTGGTTATTTTGCTAAATTGTTTTGAATTTATTTGACATTTGGTCAGATATTTTTCTACTTCAACAGTAAAAAATTGTACATTTTTGGAATAGTATTTTGTTTTCGTTCTATCGTGTTAGATTTGTTCAGTGGCGTTACAGTGATTTTGATTTATTGTTAAGATGTCAAAAACCGCTGAAAATTTACGAAAATTTAAAAATCATCGACAATCGGAGTTTAAAAGATTAGAACATATTTATTTTGCTGCCGAGAAAGCCTTAAGAGGTGACGACGTTGAATTGTTTTTTAGCATGATTGATATGATTGATTCAATCCATTCCGAATTTTTTAAACATCACAATTCCATTGTTGGATTAATTTCAGATGCAATCGATGATTTTGACTTTGAGGATGACATTCGCAATAAATTTGAAAAATTGTTTTATTCAATTAGGTCTATTTTTGCTAAACTGAAATCTGTTCAGAATTTTACGCCACAAAATATAGCTCGGGAACAGGAAAGTGTTACTTTGCCGCGAATTGATTTGCCTTCATTTAGTGGAGACATATTGGAATTTGGTACTTTTATTGATTTGTTTGATTCATTAATTCACAATAATGAAAAACTCAGTACTATGCAGAAGTTCAAATATTTGCAGTTAGCTTTAAACGGGCCTGCTTTTGAGGCTATTAAGAATTTTAAACTAACACAAAACAATTACGTGAGTGCTTATGAAACACTTTTGAAAAAATTCAAGCGAACTCGTTTAATCGCGGAGTCTCATTGGTCAGCTTTAGAACAATTCCCCCAACTAACTTCAGATAGCCCGTCAGAGGTTCGGAAGTTATTGGATGACTTCAGTGATAATTTGGAAGCACTGAAGAATTTGGGTTTACCAGTAAATCAGTGGGATTTTTGTATCGTTCAGATGATGTTGAAACGAGTTCCAAAGAATTTAGCCGCTAAGTTTGAACTGTTACCATGGTACTGTGACCGCTCAAGATGACTTTCCGATCCTCTCGGAAGTTGTTGATTTTTTGTCGAAGCATTGCGATGCCTTTGAACATGTTGAATTATCCCGCAAGGCAAAGCGAAGTGTTGACAAAAAGTTACCATTGAATTCAAAGCAACATTCTTCCCGTTTCACTACATCTTTGTTTGTCACTAAGAATAGAAATTGTTTAGTTTGTAAATCCGAGCATGCGATTTACAAATGTTCTGAATTCTTGAACAAATCAGTATCCGCGCGGTTTAAGTTTGTTAAAGATTTTAGACTTTGTTTTAATTGCTTAGGCGATTCTCATCGGTTGAATCGCTGTAAATCTTTATCCACTTGCCGCAAGTGCAAACAACGCCATTACACATTGCTTCATTTTGTAAATCGTGGTGATTCAGGCATTCGGTCTGAATCTAAAGCTCCCCCCGCAAACCTGGCTTCCACATCTGGTGGATCCAGTACCATTAATACTGTTGAAAGTCCCGAAACTTCTCTACCGCAGCCTTCTTGTCATAGTTCACTTTTGTCATACAATTCAAATGTGTTGTTATCTACCGCTTTAGTTGAGGTATTAGATAAGCACGGTTCTTATCAAACTTTGCGATGTCTGCTAGATTCTGGTAGCATGACATCATTCATTTCGAGCAAGGCTGTGAAACGCCTTAGCTTCCGACCTATGCCCGCTTCGATTCAACTCAACGGGCTAGGTTCTGTGCAGAGTCCCTCTGCTGAGGGCTCTCTTACCCTTTCTCTTCGCTCTATAGTAAAGCGTGAGTGCAATTTTGTTGTTGATACTATTGTTTTACCCCGCATTTGCAATGATATGCCTGTTGCGCCCATTAACATGGCTAATATGGCATATCTAACCAATTTGAAACTTGCTGATCCTGGTTTCAATAGCCCAGGCGCTATTGACCTTTTGTTAGGTGCCGATATATTTTCTCAAATTTTGTTGGATGGACGCCTTCTGGGAAAGGAAGGTGTTCCTGATGCTATTAACACTGTGTTTGGTTACATCCTTATGGGTAGAGTGTCTTCGAGTTCTATTAACTCTCACTCTCAGTCAGTTATAAACCCAACTTCGCTTTTTTGTTAAATTGAAGATGTAGTATCATTAGATGATCCAGTCCAAAGGTTCTGGACAATTGAAGATGTTCCTACCGCACTGGTTCAGTCCCCTGATGATCTTATCTGCGAAAAAATATTTTCCGAGGGATGCAGGAGATTGGATTCAGGTAGATTCGTTGTGCCTCTTCCTTTTCGAAATACACTTCCTGCTTTTGATGGAATGTATAATCCCGCCGTACAACGTTTCTACTCTTTAGAAAGACGTCTTCTACAGCAACCAGATCTCTACAAACAATATTGTGATTTTCTCAAAGAGTATTTGGAGCTGGATCATAGGGAGTTGGTTCCCGATCCATCTACTTTTTCCGATTGTTACTACATACCGCATCATTGTGTTTTGAAACCTGATAGTAGCACAACCAAACTTCGTGTAGTGTTTAATGCATCCGCTAAGATACCTCATCGGTTATCTTTGAATGATTGTTTGTTTATCGGTCCCAAATTGCAGCAAGACATTATCGCTATTTTGTTGACCTTGCACAATTTAGTTTTGCCTCGCCTGCTTGCTATAGAAAACTTTTCTAGTTGTGAACTTCACGCATTTGGTGATGCTTCTGAGAAAGGTTATGCCGCTGTTGTTTATTTTGTGTTCGAAACCGCATCTGGATTTCGTCAAAGTTTTTTTGTGTTGTCTAAATCGAAAGTTGCCCCTTTGAAAACTTTGTCACTTCCCAGATTGGAACTGTGTGCTTCAGTTCTTACCGCTAAGTTGGCTCATTATGTTTATGAGCAATTCAATAGTCGTTTGTTGTTCAAGGTGATTCGTTGCTGGTCAGATTCCACGGTAGTCCTTTCATGGCTTAGTTCTTTCCCGCACCGTTGGACATTTGTCAGTGATCGAGTTGCTTATATTCAGGAAAAGTTTCCTTCTTCGCATTGGTTTTACATTCAATCTTGTGATAACCCCGCTGACTTGGGTTCCCGTGGCACTTTGCCATCAGAGTTATTACGCAATACACTTTGGTGGAAAGGCCCACAATTGTTGATTACCGCTTGTTTGCCACATGCTTGCTCAGACTCAAGCATGTCACCGCTAGTTATGACTGAAGCCCGTATAGTGGCGCTTCAAGTCACCGCTTCACCAAATTTATTTGGTACTTTGTTAGAAGAACATTCTTCTATTAATCGCATTACCCGCATTATAGCTCATATTTGTCGCTTTGTTGATAACGCCCGCAATCCAGACCGTAGGGGCTCTGGATCATTTTTGGCTGCTGAGTTATATCAGGCTCAGCTTCGCATTGTTCGCTATGTTCAAGATTAATATTTTTCTAAAGAGATTTCCCTTCTTCGAGAACGAAAACTTTTGCCCAAGTCGCTTCGTAAACTTTCGCCGTTTCTTGGTGAACAGGGAACTCTTAGAGTTGGTAGTAGATTGGCTAATGCTCCATTGCCGTTTAACTCTAAATTTCCCGCACTGCTACCAAGTAAAAGTCGTTTGACTAATCTAATTGTCGAAGATTGTCATGTCACCAATCTTCACGCAGGAATCCAAACCGTTCAATTTCTTTTGCAGCCACGATTTTGGATTCTATCCGCAAAGAAAGTAATTCGTAGTGTCATAGCTCACTTAAGACGTGTCGCTGGAGATCATATCCTAACCTACGAAGAACTTTCTACTGTATTTGCACAGGTCGAAGCAGTTTTAAACTCGCGACCTATAACCTCTTGTAGCAACGATCCATCGGATCTTACCGCCTTGAGTCCTGGAATGTTTCTTACCATGGAACCTTTAACAGCACCTCCTGAATCTGATTTCTTATCTGTCCCATCTAATCGTCTCAACAGATGGCAGTTACTGAGTCGTTTGCATCAGGCATTCTGGAAACGTTGGTCGCAAGAATATTTACATACTCTTCATCAACGGAGTAAATGGACTGATCCCTCGGAGGTTGTTAAGCCAGGTACTGTCGTTATTTTGAAGCAAGACACTTCACCTCCTTTGAATTGGCCATTAGGGCCCCTTATTGACGTACATCCTGGAGGTGATGGTATTGTACGCGTTGCTACAGTTAGAACTGCAAGTGGTACTTTGAAGCGACCTCTTGTAAAGCTTTGTCCACTGCCAGTGGACCCTTAGTTTTGGAATAAGTAATTCAAGGCTGGCGGAATGTTGCGTTCCCGCAATTTGTTTAGTGTATTGTTTTCAATTTGATTGAATTACTTCATTGATTTTTAAACTTCTGCACCTTTTCTAAAACATTCCGTCGCGCTAATGCTAATTTTAAGTGTTTTTTTTTGCGTGTAAAATATAGGCTGTATTGACATTCGTGTTTCGGATCCCTAGCTGTTAAGACGCTTGGGAGATTCGTGTGTTTGTTCTCCGAACTTTTCGGTCGCTTTGATTCCGTCTGAAGAGACGACGCTTATTGTTGTTTTTTGCGTTACGATTTCGCGAGTTAGTAGCTTCGTTCGTAACGACCGCTAAACCGCTTTCATTTTGTTTCTTTTGTGTTTACAAAAGCGCATCATTTGTTGTTAAACCCGCATTTTTTGTATGCTCAATCAATGAACATTACGTCGCTATTTTTTGTGTAACGTGTTGTCCAGACGAAGCTCTAAGAAACTGTTCCTGATGTTACGGGGCTAGCCTCAGAAGAAAGAAGAACCAAGAAAACACCAGAGCTTCCACGGTAAAGGTTAGTGATAAATTTTATTTGGTGATTCGTGTATGTGACGGCACATGTTTATTGATTGTTCCGTTAAAGGTCCTTCGTCAATTATATACTTGCATTGAACCAGCCTTGAACTAAAACCGCAACATCTAATTCATACATTTTTTTTTGGATATTCTATATGTAATGTGCATCGAACACATTACAATATATGTTATATAAGTTATTCCAATCGACTTATATGAAAACACCAAGCAACAAGTTCCCAGCTGAATCAGCATACACGAGTCGTCTCCAGTTACCTGCAGACGAACATCCGTGCGAAATGCAAGCGCTGCGAAAGCTGAGTCAGCATTCTCAGGTTATAAATTGTATAATTTCATTGTATCATTATTCATTGTTACTTACAGATTTGTCTAGTTTAGTTTAACACTCATTGTTTGTCTTTTTTATTATTTTATATATTATATATATATATTTTCATTATTTTCAAATTTATATTAAATCGCGGGCACTAAATGTATTAGATAAATTCCAGGAATTCATCCGCGTAGTTGATAACTGATCCCTGCCGGGATCGATGGTAAAATGAGACGTTTTGGCAGAGTCATTACATCTGCGTTCAGTCGGTTCGCATACTTTTCGTAGCCTTCTGCTTTCGCTTCTAGTTACTCGAATCTGATATTTTCAGAGCGCGCACGGTGTTATATAGTCGCGGCCCATCCGCCTATTGGGTATGGCACCGATGATACGGCTGCGTGTGACTTACTCCCTGGGCGCAGTGCACGCTTCCCGCCTGCTGATTTGTTATTTCCGGTTGAGCTGTTATTGGACGGTCTGGGCTCGGTACGGTGTGCTTATTCCACCATAACGAGAATTGTTGGCCATAGCCAATTCAGACTTTAAGTTCTGGGATTTACACTTGTGTGCCACCGTCCGCTTAGACTGTGAGGCCTGTTCGCTATCCATCAATTGCCTCTAGCTTTAAGCTAGAGGAATACAATTATAAGATTTACAAGCCCGGCAAGGTAAACCAAAACGCAGATGCTCTTTCTCACATCATCAACCATTGCCAGTACTCTGATTTCCTTTCCATAATCAAAATTTTCGCTATTCGAAACTGTGCAAACAACCTGAAAACTCGTGGTGGACGTGTTCCGCTGAGTTTAATAAGCGATGTACTGTAAAATTTATCCAATGCTTTCTTAGTTAGCATTCTGGTAATGTTATCACGTCTTGCTTGAATAATTTCAGTTCTGTTAGTTTGCCCCATGACATAGGTATTTATGACAGTCTTTACATGACTCCGAATCTACATAGTACGTAGAACTCCCTGTTGTTCTAACAGGGATCCTCGTCTTACGGAGTCCTCAACACCGTGCTGTAGGAAAAACCTTTTTCTGTCTATTAAGGAAAATAGTATCGAACGTATTGTGTCTCCGTAGAATTCATGCAATACTGTCCGTGGTACCCTTGACATACGGTAAATAAGCCTTGGTTATTGGTGTCTCATGCTCCTTCGTCTGTGTCTATGGTGAATTTGACAACACCTTTAATGCGGGATCTTATGCCAACTATACGACATAAAACTGACAGGCGTTCACATCGCGAGTCAAATCCGTTTTGTCTCGGAGCTGTTTGATAAGTTGTCCTGGTCAGCTAGTCTTTGTGATCTGGTTACTAAAGTTTTGACGACGGCTTGTAGTTGGGCTGGGTCCAGAAACCCTTTACAATCAGTGATGAGAATTAGCATGAAGGTATCTCGTTAAAACCGGTGTGAGTTGCTTTCCTATATACTGTATGGCCAGGGGTTCCATCTTCCGGCCCCTTCCTATTTATGAGAACACCGTCATAAGGTTAATGGCAGACTAAAACCTGATTATTGGTGGACTTCAACCTCTATGGTGAATTCCATTATTTTGTGATGTTTTCTTCCATGCCATTAAGGTTGTCCAAAAATGTGTTGAGGTGTTCCCTCCCATGAGGCTATTAACAAATCACAAAAGTATCATCCACATATCGCAACCATAAATATACAACTGGGTTTACCAACAGAAAGAAACGCGGACTCAAGAGTTGCTGTTCTTAGTGCCAACTCCTCAAAACAAAATTACTAAAGTTCTTGAAAACCATAAAAAGGTTCGCTATAAACTGGTGAGAGTGGAGGAAATATTTTCGATCCCATTGGAGCTCCTTTTATGAACCACTTGTTTGTATCGTTGTTATAAACCCAGCTCTCGTAAACAAAATAGGTGTTCATCAGGCAGTGCAATACTAAAATTGTTGTTAAGTCTACAAGGTGTATCCTATCCCAGTGAGGTGGTTTCACCATATTTTTCCATTATGATATCCAAGGCTTCGTCAATTAGGAATGTTGGTGAAAAGGGACACTACGTCAAAACTGATAAGAAGACACTCAACGATAGGTCCAGCACCACCACCAGGTGTAAAACCGTTCTGTCGATTTCAGAACAAGTATTTCATCAACTTTTTATTATGATGAAATATGTCGAATTTTTGACATATGAGTCCTGCCCCCTCTGCAAACGAAAGTTGAAGTTGTTGGGCTAGGTATTTGGCTAGCTTTGTGTTAACACTCATTTTGTCTTTTTTAATTGGGGATCATAAAGTTTTATTATTATTTTCAATTGTTTAATTATTTGTGAAATTACTATTGGCCTCAAAGGTGCACCTTCTTTATGGGTTGCCAAAAGTACATATGGTTTCCGGGATCTGCATATGATCTGCCGGGATCGATGGTAAAATGACGACGTTTCGGCAGAGTCACATCTGCCCTCTTCAGGTCGGTTCGCATAATTCTCGTAGCCTTCTGCTTTCGCTTCTAGTTACTCGAATACTGATATTTTCAGCAGCGCGCACGGTGTTATATAGTCGCGGCTCGGCGCCTATTGGTTGGCACCGTGAACGGCTGCGTGTGATTGGCCCTGGGCGCTCAGTGGGCACGCCTCCCGCCTGCTGATTTGTTATTTCCGGTTGAGTTGTTATTGGACGGGTCCGGGGCGGTACGGTGTTTAATAGAATTTTCCAACAATTCGATAAGTTCTGGATTTCATTGCGTGCGTTTAGACTGTGAGGCCTCTTCGCTATTTCAATTATCAATATATTATATACGTCGTGGTGGCGTGTTCCGCATATATAGCATATATATATATATATATCTGCATATATATATAACACCGTGCTTATTTTTCTTTCTATTGAAAATAGTATGATATTGTGTCTCCGTATTCTTGCAATACTGTCCGTGGTAACATACGCATCTCATGCTCCTCGTCTGTTCGTCTCGGTTTTGACTTTAGGGCTCTTTGAATATTTCGGTCTGTATCCGTTTTGTCTCGGAATCCTGGTCAGCTAGTCTTTGTGATCTGGTTACTAAAGTTTTGACGACGGCTTGTAATGAGAATTAGCATCTGTTGGTGTGAGTTGCTTGGCCATTCCATCAATGCATCAAGGAATGGCAGTTGATTACTTCAACCTCTATGGTGAACCATTAAGAGTGTTGAGGTGATGAGGCCAAATCACAAAAGTATCATCCACATATCGCAACCATAAACTGGGTTTAAGAGTTGCTGTTCTTAGTGCCAACTCCTCAAAGTTCTCCATAAAAAGGTTCGCTATAACTGGTGAGAGTGGCGATCCCATTGGAGCTCCTTCCACTTGTTTGTATCGTTGGTTCTCGTAAACAAAATAGGTGTTCATCAGGCAGTGCGTTGTTAAGTCTACAAGGTGTTAAGGTGGTTTGTATTTTTCCATTATGATATCCAAGGCTTCGTCAATTAGGACACTACGTCGATAAGAAGACACTTAGGTTGTAAAACCGTTTTTCCAAGTATTTCGATGAAATGTGTCGAATTTTTGACATATGAGTCTGCCCCCTCTGCAAACGGTTGAAGTTGTTGGGCTAGGTATTTGGCTAGCTTTGTGTTGGGGATCCAATTGAAATTACTATTGGCCTCAAAGGTGCACCTTCTTTATGGGTTGCCAAAAGTACATATGATCTGCATATGATCTGCCGGGATCGATGGTAAAATGACGACGTTTCGGCAGAGTCACATCTGCCCTCTTCAGGTCGGTTCGCATAATTCTCGTAGCCTTCTGCTTTCGCTTCTAGTTACTCGAATACTGATATTTTCAGCAGCGCGCACGGTGTTATATAGTCGCGGCTCGGCGCCTATTGGTTGGCACCGTGAACGGCTGTGTGTGATTGGCCCTGGGCGCTCAGTGGGCACGCCTCCCGCCTGCTGATTTGTTATTTCCGGTTGAGTTGTTATTGGACGGGTCCGGGGCGGTACGGTGTTTAATAGAATTTTCCAACAATTCGATAAGTTCTGGATTTCATTGCGTGCGTTTAGACTGTGAGGCCTCTTCGCTATGAAGGAATATTTATCCGGGAATGCATCCGTTCGTTATATTGATTCATGTTTGAATCCTGCAGACGTTTCGCCAAGGTCTCACTTGGCATTCTCAATGCGTTGTTACGGTGAACTGAGAGGTGATCTACCTGAGCTTTTTATTTTATATGCCTCTGTCGGAGGTTATATCGCGCCTGATTGGTCGGTGTTGACTCCGCCCCCTTTGCTGCCGTGTCGGGTGTCTCACTTCTTGACAGGTTTGTATTTTGCTTGGCTAATTCTGTTTTATTTTGATGTTGAATAATTGTCTTCCCTGTGTTAGAAACATGCAGGGCGTCATCTCTTTTGTTTAGATGTCCACTTTTCAATGGATGAATTTCAATGGCTTGTCGTATTAGTCTGGTTTTGTAATTAGTTGTTTGTGCGATCTGTTTGCAACTATCGAAATTGATTTTATGGCCCGATTGTTGTTGGTGTTGGAACAGGGCCGATGTTGTCTGTTTATTTTTGACAGCTAATCTGTGCTCATCTAAACGGGCTGAAATTCTCCTATTCGTTTATCCGACGTATACCTTGTCGCACGTTCCACAAGTTATACTATAAGTTTAACTTTTGATTTGGTATTTCCTAAACTTGTGCCTATGGTCTGGTGCGGTTTGTATGCTGTCGCTATGTCAAGCCTTCGAAGAATTCGGCCAATTCTGTCCGTTGTCCCTTTAGGTTTTTCGGTGAGGTCATCGTTTGGTTTTGGCTCAAGGTGTTGTTGTGCTATTGCCTTTTTCATTGTGTGGTTTGTGTATCCGTTTTGTCGTAGAGCGGTAGTTATCTGTTTTAATTCTTGTGTTTTGTTATTGTCGTCGGTCAGTCGTATGAATCTGGAAACTATCGTGTTGGCAACTCCCTGTATTTGAGAAGGGTGGTGATGGGATTTGTAGTTTAAGTATCTGTTCGTGTGTGTTCGCTTTCTATATACGGTATGGTCGAAGTGCCTATTCTGGGTTTTTTTTCTTATGAGGACGTCAAGAAAATGCAGCTGGTTGTTTTCCTCAAATTCTACTGTAAATTGAATCCTGGGGTGTATGGAGTTTAGGTGTTCCAGAATTTTAAGACGTTCTTGTTTGCCGAAAGACCATATGACAAATACATCATCGACGTATCTTAGCCATAACTTTGGCTTCAGGTTTGCTGTCTGTAGTGCCTTTTTCTCGAAATAGGTCATGAAGAGGTTTGCCACCGCTGGTGATAGTGGGGACCCCATTGCTGCTCCGTCGCACCTTTCTAACACATGGAAGACAATTATTCAACATCAAAATAAAAGAGAATTAGCCACGCAAAATACAAACCCGTCAACAAGTGAGACACCCGACACGGCAGCAAAAGGGGCGGAGTCAACACCGACCAATCAGGCGCGATATAACCTCCGACGGAGGCATATAAAATAAAAAGCTCAGGTGATCACCTCTCAGTTCATCGTAACAACGCATTGAGAATGCGAAACGTCTGCAGGATTCAAACATGAATAAAGAACGGATGTATTCCCGGATTAATATTTCTTCATATTGTTCCATCCATCCCTGAAAGCCTACGACTAGACATATATATATATATAGTGTTACGAAATTTACCCAAAGCCGACTCTGTGTCCTTTCAGCACGACAACAAACGCTTTAAGATAAAAAAATACGATTCTCGAAAAGACTCGGCAGCGGAAGGAGCGATGATGATTTCTACTGGAGAATTCTACGCTGGTATTAAAGGAAGCACGCCACGATCGCAGAGTTAGTGATACCGCGACGACTAGCTTATATGGGATTGTTATTGTATTTTTGAATCAGCTGTTTGAATGTAAATAAAGTTCTAGAATAGTGATAGTGGATATTAGTTTATAATTCTAAAATTGAACCCACGGACTATATTACATTTGGTGATAGAGGATTATAAGTGCAGTTGAAATCGTAATTTGATTTATGGAAACTCGTAGTATGGAAAAAACCGACGAAACTACCAAAAAAATTATCAAACAGGTTACGGACGGACTAGACGAAAAAATAGCACAGATTCTAGAAAAACGTGACAAGAAGGAGAAACAACACCAAGAAGGAATTCAACAAAGGTTAGTAAAATCTTTTGATGAAAAACGTAAAGTAGAATTAGAAAACCTTGTCACTACGATGAAAAGCGAACAACAAAATCTAGTTTCCACGATGAAAAGCGAACAACATAATTTAATTGAAGGATTATTCTCGAAATTTGTAGAAAAACAAGATCATATCCGGGGGTTCTGTTTGAGGGGTAGTGTCCTGAAAATTTGTCGGAGAAATTTCGTCGTAGTTTTCAGAGTAGTTTTCGCTCTCGAAGTCTGTTCTAAAGTAATCGTTAAAGTCATTCTGGGAATTGTCGTAGGATGAATAATCGTTAAAATCGAAATCTGTGCATTGGTACTGGTTGTGTGTTGATTTTCGAACTCATGATTATTTAGGTGATGAGTACGTTGTTGGCGGTAAAAATTAGGGTTCGGTTTAAATTGGTCCGTATTTGGGGGTTGATTACTTGTTGATGGGCGTTGTTGCTGAAAATTTCTATTGGGTGGAAAGTTTGTTTGACGAGGTTGCTGGTAATTTTGTTGGTTGGAATGTTGGGCGAATGGAGGGGGAGGTCTTTGAAAATTTTGCCCAAAACTTTGATTTTATCCAAAGCTTTGGTTTTGTTGGAATTGCCTCGAGCTAATGAGGCATTCATTAACTGAGTGGCCCATTCTCTTACAGAATGTACATTGTTTTGGAGGTGGCAATTAATTGGGTCTTCTAAAAGACGGAGTTGTAGTTTTGAAATTAGAAAATTTTTGAGATTGTTCAATTGGATTTCTCTTTTGATTCTACAGATCGCGGTTAAAATATCTCTCGGGTCACTTGCTCGAATTAATTGTCCCATTTTTGGCTCTATGCCTGTAAGCAGGCTGTTTAGTGCCATAGGTTCAATTAAATCTATTTGTGCTTGTTTTTCCTTACTAGTCAAATTTTGTTTTGTGACCGCTGCCAGCATTTTTGCCTGGTGGGTCTGAATTCTAGTTGAGAAAGTTAAGGGTGATTCGGATGGTAATTGTTTCATACGTTGGGGATCCTGAATGAGCGCCGATAGGTCTCGAGGGTCTCCGAAATGGTTTTCTAAAAGAGTTACAATATCAATCAATTGTGTAGGGTTTCGCGATATTACTAGTTCCGCTGCCCTGCCACGGAGTTTATTTTTTGTGGAGTATAAGTAGGACCTGTTGGTTATCGGTCGCCATACTGTGGGTGATGTTACAAGATGTGATAAAAGTATTTAAAAAGATGGGGTTACCGTCGTACTCCGGTACTATCGCTAAAATCTCGGAAATTTTATAGGGCTCCACAGTTGGAGTGGCTGCACCTTGCCTTGTAGTAGTCATTTGTTTAAGAATAAAGTATTTGCACAATATTATAAATCTAAATCAGATTATATTGTCCAATTGACAATGGTAAAACGTATAAATAAATGTGTCAATAAATCAATAATAAAATAATTAGATCAGCTTATAAGTGGTAGATCAAAATAATAGTATAGATTTAATATGTGATTATCAATATGTGCCTAAATTGGTCAAAAATATTTCTTACCTTGCACTTTTACTCAAAATAAATGAACAATATATTAAAGGTAGTGATGTAATATGTTTAACATATTTAAGGAATATTATGGATGTATCTTTGATGATAGAAATGGTGATTAAATGTATCAATAAATGGAAATAAAAAAATAATAATAACGTAATCCTTACAATATAATTCCTGGCATGGACTGATGTGTAAGTTGACTGCACTGGTTAGCCGTTGCGTGTTCCTGGTGCTAGCTCGCTTCCAGTTGTGTCTCCAGAAAGAGGTTGATTGTCCCACGGAGGTTTGGAAACCACCACGACTAGTTAGAATTCTCGTGTTCTAGTCGTTTTGGAATAATCCTACTGACTGCGCCAATTTTATATCTTCACAAACACAAATGCTTTTCTAAAAAAATATTTTTATTTAAAACACAAATTAAATATTTTTACTTGAAGTTACGTTAAACAATATAAATGAAATAAATGAAAGCGATACACTTAATGACGCTAACAGCCATCGCATGTGCATTTATAAGCTATGTGTTGATATGTCTGCAGTCAGCAGTTTTACACGTGCGATGGGCATTTGCGTATTTCCTGGGAATTGCTATATCGTGTAATATGACACCATGTGAACGACTCATTTGACCGGTTACACGGTGTTGTCATATTAATATTCTTAGTATTGTGTTTATGACGTATATAACATATATATATATATATATATATATATATATATATGTTTTAGGTGGTTATATAGTCGCGGCTCGGCGCCTATTGGTTGGCCCGTGAATGGCTGCGTGTGATTGGTCCTTGGCGCTCAGTGGGCACGCCACCCGCCTGCTGATTTGTTATTTCCGGTTGAGTTGTTATTGGACGGGTCCGGGCCGGTACGGTGTTTAATAGAATTTTCCAACAATTCGATAAGTTCTGAATCAGTCGTCAGTTCTTAATCCGGACCGATCATGACGCCCTCAAATGGCTGCTGGACATGAAGACACCGGAAGGACAACTGGCCAGGTGGATGGAGAAACTACAGCAATACGATTTCAAGGTGGAACACCGTGCCGGCCGTTTGCACAATAATGCCGATGCCCTATCCAGAAGACCCTGTAGAGAAGAATGCGGACATTTTCTGAAGACGGAACAGCGAGAGGGTATCTCCATCAGGCAGATCCGAGTGCAGGCCAATGAACACTGGACAATGGAACAGTGCATCCAGGACCAAATGGCTGATCCAGACATCGAATCAATCTTGTCACTCAAAACGAGAGGGGCACCCAGGTCACGATGGGACGAGGTAGCTAGATACTCTGGCGTGCTGAAATCGTTATGGGCTCAATGGGACTCTCTAAGAGTAGACAATGGAATGCTCAAGCGAGTTTGGGAAAGCGCTGATGGACGAGAAACCAATTCCCAACTGGTAGAGTTCCGAAGAAAAAGGTACCAGCCATCCTGACCGAAGTACATGATGGGATTACCGGAGGCCACCTGGGCATGAATAAAACCCTAGACAAGGTTCGCAAGCGGTACTACTGGGTGAATTACTTCGAAGACGTCAGAGCTTGGTGCCTCAAATCTGCCACCTGTGCAGCCAGTAAGGGCCCGAAGACCCGGAGGACCAAGGGCAGAATGCAGCAGTACAATGTGGGCGTCCCATTTGAGAGAATAGTCTGAGAGGGGGAACAAATACATTCTAGTCGCAATGGATTACTTCAGCAAATGGCCTGAGGCATATGTGATACCAAACCAAGAGGCAACCACGGTAGCGACGGTGCTAGTAGAACAACTATTCAGCAGGTTTGGCGTCCCGATGGAATTACATTTAGACCAGGGGCGTAACTTCGAATCGAATGTATTCCAGAAGGTCTGCACGATGTTGGGGATCAGGAAAACGAGAACAACACCATTCCACCCACAGTCAGACGGAATGGTGGAAAGATTCAACAGGACCTTGGAACAACACCCATCCAAGGTCGTCAGCAATAACCAGCGTGATTGGGATGAGCATATTCCCCTATTCCTGTTGGCATATCGCTCTGCCGTACATAATAGTACAGACCCAGCCAGGGTCCTATTCGGAAAGGAGCTGCGATTACCCTGCGATTTGGCATTTGGCTCCCCCGAAGAACCCCCCCAAGACATCGACGATTATGCCGGCCAGCTCCGACATAACATGCTGGCAATACACGAATTAGCCCGAACGCAGATGTTGGCCACCAGTGACCGGATGAAGACGCGATACGACCTCAAGGCCAATTCAGTCGGGTTCCAGGAGAGGGACACAGTCTGGCTGTACAACCCTCAACGGAGCAAGGGTAAATCCCCAAAGCTTATACCCGCCTGGGATGGTCCATACGAGGTGGTCAAGAGGCTTAATGACGTCGTCTACCGGATCCGTGGAAACCCCTGTTTTATTTCAGTATGACACCGATCGTTTCTAAGAAAAAAAAATGTCTTACATCTCGCGTCTTCAAATAAAAAAAATGTTCTCGAAATGGCTCGGCAGCTGTAGGATTGATGACTGATTTTGCGAGAATTTTCTATGCTGGTTTTAAAAAGAAAGCAGCCCACGATCGCGAGTTAGTTAGACAGGATGACGAGCGTATACTGTAATGTTATTGTGAATCAGCTGTTCTGTAAAATTTTGATGTAAATAAAAGTTCTAGAAAAGTGAAAGTTAATGTTAGTTTTATAATTTTAAATTGAACCCACGGACTTTACAACAATATGTTGAAGCAATGCAACTGAAAATCTAGACCGTTCGCGAAATAGTTGCGAAATTATTCACTAAAAAGGTATCTACTGTGGCTACAAAGCTCATCATATCTTCGGTTGCAAAATTTTTAGGCTGGAATATTGTTTGTTGGTATTCAGTTTAATATTTTGAAGAAATATAACCGACGAACTATACCGTTCGCGAAATAGTTGTGAAATTTTTCACTGGGAAGGTGTCTATTATGCCCACAAAAACGCATATCTATTATGTCTACAAAAACTTATTACTTCGGTTTGCAAAATTTTTCGGCCGTGATTTTTTCTCTTTGGTCTTCAGTTTAGTACTTTGAAGTAATATTACTGAATATTCAGATCGTTTGACAAATAATTGCGAAAATTTTCTCTGATTAACTCGCTACTGCTTGCTAGGCTTATAGGTTCGGTATGCAAAATTTTTTGCTCGGTGTTTATTTTTTCGTTGTTCTTCGGTATTGTATTTTATTGTTGGATTTCGCTTAATTTTTTAATAACAAATACCATTACAATGTATTATTGCTGTCCTCAATAATTATTGAATAGAATCAAAAATTAGATCCACTTGATCGACACTTCACTTCACATACATTAACAACACTTCACATTAACAATACTTTACATTAATAATAACTTTTGTAATTATGTCTTCAGAAATAATCAGTTTATTAACCATTTTCACTATATATTTTATCACATTACCTCATAACATAAATAGAAGACTTTTTGGTTATTTCGAAAGGTGGGAAAATATGAGAATTATAATTATTCCTACCCTACGTAAATGTTTCAATGTGATGGAAATAGTATAATTTAATGCCTTATCGAAGTATGATCTGTTAATTATTTTATAGATCCTTAATAATGCTTCACTCCAACACGTCACTGGTTGTCCGCGAGAACTACCATCAACGTTAATACCTTGAAAATTTAATCTACTAGTGAATTGAGCAAATTCAAGGGCATTTTAAAATCAGCATTAAACGGTTAGTAAATGTTATATTATCACTTAAAAAGATAGGATGACTGAACTTTGTGATATGCTTGCCTCCTTTCGACATTTGCGATTTTTTATTTTATTGCTTCTTATTGTACTATTAATACCTTTGGCGTGGCAATTACTGATTTTTTTCCCAGCAAACAACCCCAAAGTCCCTTGCATCAAGTCGGGCTTTTGAAGTTACCTACCGTTACCTCAATAAATTATGATTGTAACCACCGAAAGCAAAAAAGGGTACAAATATGTAAATAACAGCCAGCCAATCAGTGGATAGTTTCGCATCTATTTCGCAAACGGTCTGGATCCTATGTGAAACTGCTTCAAAACTCGAGACGAACGAAAAAAATTTTCGGTAGAACAATTTTACATATCGAACATACTAAAGTGAACCAACGAAAAAAATTACGGCCCAAAAATTTTACAAACCCACAGTAGATGCATTATCAGTGAAAAATTTTGAAAATATTTTGCGAACGGTTTAGATCCTTGGTTATATTGCTTCAAAATATTAAACTGAACATCAACAAAAAATATCACAGCCCAAAAATTGTGCATACCGAAGATATGAGCTTTTGTATGCTCATTAGATACCTTAGAGTGGAAAATTTCGCAACTCTTTCGCAGTCTAGATACTCGGTTATATTGCTTCAAAATATTAAACTGTATATGAACAAAAAATATCACGGCCCAAAATTTTGAAAACCAAAGATATGAGCTTTTGTATGCTCATTAGATACCTTATCAGTGAAAAATTTCGCAACTATTTCATGAACGGTCTAGATCCTCGGTTATATGCTTCAAAATATTAAACTTAATATCAACAAAAAATATGTCTAAGTGTTTATTGGGAAATAACACCACACTTTAAAGGAAATTGCTGTATATTCCAAACATCTTGGAATTGTACCTTTTTAATCCGTAGTTTCTTAGCCATTGATCTGATCTAGACCCCGAAACGTTTAGAATATACAGCAATTTCCTTTAAAGTGTGGTGTTATTTCCCAATAAACACTTAGACATTGAAAAAGATGGCACAAGTATCCTTCAGAAAACAACAAAAAATATCACAGCCCAAAAATTTTGCAAACCGAAGATATGAACTTTTGTATGCACATTAGATACCTTATCCGTGAAAAATTTCCCAACTATCGAGAATGTCGATCCTAATAAGAAATTATTCACTTTAGCTGAGCAGAATTAGACAGAGCAGATCGAGAACAACTATGTCATAAAAGGCTGGCTTAGCGAAGGACGGAATTTAAGTCGGTAGGAAGTTATCGAACATCTGTTCGAGTGTGAATCATTGTTGAAGTAAATATTTATGTAGTGAAACGTATTATTATTGTTGTAAAAATTTGTCTCGAACCCACGCAAAGTTTACAATAATATAAAGAGGTAAACTTTGGTTGTTTATTAATTTGTTTTCAGAGGTAATCTTTGAAAGTACTGAACCAATTCTTTCACTAATGGAGAGCTACACTATACTTACATAACTTAGGGTGTATTTTATTTTGGTAAAATATTTCATTACTGGATGGGATTATTTGTTAATTAAATTAATTGTATTTTTTTTCCGCGAGGTTCCTACAGCCTAGGCTGCTTCACGCACTTCATACGCCACTCTTCTAACTCCCGGCGACTCATTGCTTTCTCAACGTTTTGTTTCCTTATCGTCCTTGGTCTTCCTTTTTTCTTCTATTCCTGGGTACATATTCCAATGCTTTATTTGCTCATCGTTATGTTTCCATCCGCAAAACATGTCTATACCAAATTAGCTGACATATTTCGATTCTTTCTATGACTGTCTTCCATCTTTGTTCTTTATCTTATATCATCGATTCGTTTCAATAGCTTGCACTTTTGCTCTATCTTTGTTGATTTGCCAGCACTCTGACCCGTATGTCATTATAGGTTTGACAATTGTTTGATATTCTTGTTTTTGTTCTTAATGTCAATCTCGGTGACCATAGGAGGGAGTTCAGCATTTGTATACATCGTCTTCCCTGTGTCAATCTATTCTTTATCTCTTTATCTGTGTTTAGTTCCCTGTGCTAATTCAAGATCTCTTGACTCTCCTCCCACGTTTAAGTATTGAGTTTTGTCGATATTGATTTTCAGACCCCATTTTGTTAGTTTCTCCTCCAGTTTTCTCTACATGTTTGGACATCGTATGCATCTGTCGCGATAATTACTTGATCTTCCGCAAATAACAGGGTATCCGTCTACCACTTCGAAAAGTTTTTTCAAGGTGACCGTATCATAGGACTTTTCTAAGTCGACAAAGAGGAGGTGTTGGAAATTCCTTGCCGTTCTTTTTGTTTTATTTGTCTAAGAGTGAAAATATTGCCCGTGCAGGAGCTGTCAGTGCCATATCCCCTTTGTTCTTCTGTTTCTGTTAACTGATTCCCTATTCTTTCCTTTAGAATTTTGCCGTACAACCTTCCTACCGCGCTGGTTACACTTATGCCCCTGTAGTTCTTGCATTGTCTTTTGTCACCTTTCTTATACATTATTATTATTAATATGAGCCACATTCCACTGCGCTGGTACATCTTCTTCTGGTATTATACATTTATTATAAAGACACACGAGCACTTCCAATAAGATTTCTGGGGCATATTTCACCAATTCTATAGGACTTTTTCCAGGCCCAGCTGCGTTTTATTTTTCGTCTTTCTCAATATAGGTTTCAATTCAGTCAAGGTAATGTGCCTTTCATTTTCGTGGTCGGCTACTATTAAGGTGGAAACACATTATCGTCACGTCACGTGCGCTCATATCTTGTCACATTGGCGAAATCTCACATGCTGTCATGCCTTAGAAACACACTATACTCACGTCACATTTACTACTTTACGTTGTGTGTCATGATAGAACGTGAAGATTGTAGCTCGATGAGTTCCTCACAATAAAATTTAATTTTTCTTAGTGTTTCAACTTTATTATTCTTATTTTACACCCGATATTGATTAATCCTGCTATCCCAAAAGTATAATAATCATTTCACTAAGTATTAATTTCTCTTAATATTACATATTTATGTTGTCACTTAAGTTCAAAATGCAAAAAAACTTCTCAAGAAAAATATATAAAAGATTAGTTTTTGATTTTCTATAATTTGAACTACATAGTACTGGTCCCTATATAAAATATAAAGTTATTATTAAACCACAAAATACACATTGTTGTATACACTCCAATTATTTGTAGGCTTCCGGGATACTGTAAACTAAAGATATAGCCGTTTTACTATGAGACTTGTGACATTACAACACAATGACCTACGTTATTAAATCTATTTGTTAATTTGTTTACAGCCATTATATTATAGTAATGTATATATTAATATTTATGTATTAAATTTGTAAATATTATAAAGGACATTATTAATAAAAAAGTATTTACCTTTTAGTAAAATTAAATCAAATAACTTGTTTACAAATATCTCGGTCTCGCACATAAATAGAAAAAAATCCCGAAAGGGAGACACTAGCTTCTCTATGTCACGCGTGCATAAAATGTAAACTTGCAGAAAGGAACTCACGTTGTCATGTATAACTTACCGTGAGTTACATGAGGTAACGTGACGTACCATAGTGTAATTCTAGCTGGTTTAGAAACATGCGATAATTGTATTGCAGATATTTCGAGCGTGCCGTGACATGGTGTATTAGCATGTGTTCTCACGTGAAGTGACGATAATGTGTTTCCACCTTTATCTATATGTCTTCTGGTTCGTATTTGGCTCTTGTCGCTTTTAAATGATGAGCATAATAGGTATTCCACTCAGGGTGTTGACTATGGATTAAGGTGATTAATTTCCGCTTTTTTTTTCTCTTGGTGCTCAAGCAAAATATTAATCTACATATAAAAAAAAATCTCACGAAGTTTGAGTTCTTAATCTCAATTTTAACCTTTTTAACCATCTTTTGCAATATTGCACTTGTTCGCCAGTAGGAGTCATCAAAGTACAATTTTTGGAATGAATATTTTTTTCATTTTTTTGAGCAAACCGCAAAAAGTAAGGACAATATTTAATAAATTTACAGTAATTTTTATACCTCAAAACGTTACGAATTGATAAATACTAATTATGCTATTTAAATTTTAACTTTCTTATTCATTACTAACATATTTCCCTATAATAATAACTTTTCTCCAGTTACTAACTTTTCGAGATTTTTCAATCCATTGAACGCAAGACAATATATTGTTTCTACTCGAGAACCTTCATCAGTTGCGCTCCCCTCAACTGATTGAATTCTCGAATAATTATTTATGTATAAAGTAGGTACATTTAACTGAATTTAATATTTTATTGCGAAATGAATTCCGACATCCAGGAGTTTCAAGATAATCTAGCTCAAAGAGACTCCAAATCGGGAGTCGTACTGTGTGTAATGCCGTTTCCCTGTGAATTCTAGGATAGAAATGACACGAAAAAATGCGTAGGTTTACTAAAACCTGTCAAAGAAATTACGATACTAACTTTTCCAGATTTTTCAATCCATTAAACGCAAGACAATATATTGTTTCTAGTCGAGAACCATCATTTGTTGCGCTCCCCTCAACTGATTGAATTCTCGTTAAGGCCCCTCCCAAGATCTCTGTAGCTTGAGCGAATTTCCACAACGACTTCCGGGTTACACAACCAATCAAGGTCTTCAACTTGGAATTGTCCGCCTTCGGAAGCATACGACATCAAAACGATGCCGGATGCTTCCTTCCTTCTTCTCCTGGGGGACATCCAAACTTCAAATCACATGGTAGTCTAAATTCTCATCCCATAATAACATAGGCCGGGGTCTGCCATTAAAAACAAGTGAAAATACCCAGTCTCTTTGGTAGTCAGAGACTAACTTTGACAAATGGCGCTTAATGGTTCTATTCATTCGTTCTACCATTCCATCGGATTGCGGGATTAATGTTGTTGTCCGTGTTTTATTGATCCTCAAGAGCTGACAGACGTCTTGGGAAAGAGTAGACCTTGGTCTGAGTGCATCTCCAAGAGAACCCCAAACCGGCTTATCCATTCATTGGCAAGGACATCAGCATTTACTGAAATTGTCCATCACCACCACAATGTACTTATTTCCGGAGTCAGATTCTCGAAATGGCCCGGCAACAACAATGGCTACTCTTTCAAATGGACTGCCAACATTATATTGACTCATGGGGGCTTTTTCTGGCTTCTGAGGCCCATTACTTGCTGCACAAACCATACATTTCCGGCACTAATCCTTAACATCTGCTTGGCAGTTTACCCAATAGAAGCGTTCTCTCAACTTCTCCAGTGTTATCGTTACTCCAAGATGTCCTCCAGTTGTACCATCATGTAGTTCTTGCAAAACCTCTAGTCTCCTATTTAATCAAATAATCAAGAAACTCCAAGATTTCTCATTGGCCGCATTCTATATGAACACAAAACCTCATATCTGAGAATGAGTCGTATAACAGTTATGTGACGCGGGTCGATTGCATTAGGTTGCTTGTTTTGCCTGTAAGATTCTGTTGCTTTGTTTGTTCCACGGAATAATCCATATTGTCAATTATTTTCTTGATGTGATTTTTTAACACTTCACAATTATGTGTATCACTTAATAGTTGATTCACATCTTTTTTGCGTTATATTTGTAATTTGCAAAAGCACAATTTGAACACTTTAGTGAAAATTCTGCTTTACATTCTTGCAATTCTTGCACACCTTATACAGATGGTCTTGTTTCTGCACTTTTTACTGTTGCGTCCGAAGCGACCACAGTTTCCGCAGTGTTTAATATTCAGGTCAACAAATGCTCTACAATTTTGGTATCCTACAATAAAATTATTTATTTTTGCGTATGTGATCATACTACTCTGATTTTACTTCAGCAATAATTGTTTATTTTGTGGTCACAAAAGTGTGAACTATCCGGCACTTACTTTCAAAGCCAGTGAAGTTTCTTTCGTTAATGTGCCCTAGGTCGTTTATGTCTAGGTTAAAATAATTTTCAATTTCAACTATTTTTAATCGAGGAGTCTTTAGAGTTTCAAGGTGCAGAGCACATTGGTCCTCAAAATTTTCTTTTCCAATTTTTTCCACTTCTAATGAACTTTTTATCCGACTACGGCGAAGCAAAGGACGGACGTGTAATGATTTTAACACCATATGTATGTCTGTATGTATAGATGTTCTGCTCTAGCGTCCCTCCTAGTGAACCGATTTCAACAAATGACATCTCTAACGATTCGCCTTTATTGTGCGATTATTATAGGCCATATATTTTTATTATACATTAAATGCAGTTCTTGGAAATTAAGAAAACTCAAAATATTTTTTATTATAATTTTAGCCATCGAATTTGGTGTTCATTGGAAGATGACAGAAGGAAATAGTTAATTGTAATAACAATTTAATAATTTTTTTTATTATTTCTTGTAGTTATAACGTCCCAAGATGTAGGAATAATCAAATCAATCAAATAATATGCATGTTACATATCACCTTTCATGACTTATAAATAATAATATGCTGATTAATGTCTAGAATAAAACAATAATCCATTGTAAAGGAATTACGCAGAAACTAAAACAATACTTATATCATATTACTAGATGCACCTGCATAAATGATGATTCTGCATAGTTCCCCATTTCCAGCAGAGATTATAAATAGGAGAATATTCCTAAACAAGACGCTTTTTGAATTCAACTTAAGACTTTTAACGTTGTTCAGAGCCACAACATTTGGTCTGTTCATTTGCTGTATTAATAATTATAAAATAGTCCTTTTTTGTAACAAAGTAGTGATAGTTGTGTTTCAATAAATTCTGTTGTTTTTTAAAAAAGGGTTTTAAGTAATAAAGCCCCAACATGCATGTTAATGCATTACTTTACTACCACATCTTTCGGTTTGTAGCTGTATTATTTACATTGGCTGATACTGATTTATTTTAGTTGCTTGTTTTTTCAATATTTTTCACACAATACAAAAAAATTATTAGCTCATCAGCTTTTAAATAATTAGCTTATCGTTCTGAAGAATTATAACAAAGTCGGCGGGTAAAAAAGAATTGTTTTTTTTAGTATTTTTTTACGTGTTGCTGTAACATGCTCAGCTTGACCAATTTGTAAGCAAACAAGAATTGTGAATTCTATAGTATTTATTTTTATATTATTTATTTTATTTAAGCATACTTAGTGATTACGCAAAAACGGCTTAAGCAGTTTTCATAATTTAAACTGCATTTTTTAACAAAAATGTATCGTTTACCAGACAATCAGAAAAAAATATTATTATCGGAAAACACTTCAATGAATCTTCAGTGATTACTCCGAAACAGTTCAATCAATTGGAATATTTTAACCTGGATATATCGTCAAATGTGTGGTTTTCAGGAATTCGGAAAGAGAATGTGCAAGACCGTAAACATCAAAGTAAATGTCAAATTTTTTGCACAAAGCTATGAATAAATTTCAGGATGTAGGGGCGTACCGAGAAGGGACACATCTACCCTCCTCTGGACACGAAAAATAAGTCAGCCTTTAATGCTTCTTTATAAATTTGCTTGCTTCCCCCTTCCCCTAAGCTAAAAAAAATTCTAATTTGTCCAATCTAGGACAATTTTTTTCCCGATTGCCCCTCCCTAAACCAAAAACTGGGAACGCTCCTGTCAGGATATTTCATAAAAGTATATTTATCATACAGGGTGTTTGTAACGGTTTTCATGTAACGGGCGTTATTATTGGGTTATTCACTTCAATTTCTAGAAACTTTTATTTCCATGTAAAAATCAAATATTTACAACAGTTGATTCTGAATACAATTTACATGGAAATCATAACACTATGTAAGCTGTACTAATTAAATCATGAAATCTATATTGCCTTATATATCCTACATCGAATTTTCCAGTCCTTCTGGATGGGTATTACATTTGTTTGCTCAGCGTCGAGATAAATAGTTTTTGTCCCATTCGAAAATTCCAGTTCTTTTTTTTATTATCCCAGCCATTGATGTTTTATCGGAATGAATAATGCTTTACGTTGCTTTAGTCAGGGACGGCGTAGATAAACTTTATAACATTATATATGGCTCACGGTCGTATGTGTGAGTGTGTGTGCAAGTATCGAGATTCGAATAGCAAAGATTGTGCGCGGTTGAAATATAGGGCGGACTAGAATTACACTTATTCAGGTGGATTTAATAAATCTTTAAAAATATGTTATACTGGGTAATCTATAAGCAGTTGCATATAGAGGATGGTTAAAATATAGGGTTGAGAAGATTTACGGTAATACAGGATGGCTCGAAAAATGTTGTTTTGGGTGGCACATAAGTACTTGCTTATTCAAGGTGGTTGAAATAAGGGTGGAGTAGAATTATAGTTATACAAATAGGTTGCACTTGCATATATAGAATGGTTGAAATAAAGGGTAGCGAAAAATTAAAATTATATAGGGAGGTTGAAAAATGTGAAAAATGTTTGTTATAAAAGGCAGAGCATGAACATTTGCATATATGGAATACTTGAAATATGGGTCGAAGCAAAATTATAGTTATATAGGGTGATTGAAACAATATTATAAGTACTTAGTCATTAGGGTGGCGAAGAATTATACTTATACAGGGTGGTCTAAAAAACAACAGGGTGGATGCAATATCTGTGGAATTGCAGTTATACAGGGTAGTTCAAGAACTGATAGAGAAATAAGTTATATTCGGTGATAACTCCACAGCAGCATATACAGTGTGAATTATAGATATATTTATACAAGGAGGTCCCAATAATAAAAAATATTGATAAAAAAGTTGAAAATAGGAAGAAAACAATATGGGCAAACATTAGTAAATGCCAAAGCAAATATTACTCGTATAAAATTTAGTTTATTAAATATATTGAATTAATGGGGTTTTTTGCTCTTCTTTTGTTTCTTTGTTTTTAGTGCCCACAACGTAGGTGTTTTTTTACTATATTGTGTGTTTTTTTTTGCTGTTTACTCCAGTTGGCTTTTAATTTTTTAACTCGTGATTTATTTCGTTCATACTTTTTATAATAGTATCGCCATTATCTAAGCGGTTGATTTTTTTACCTGGATATTATTGTTTTGTATTATTTTCTGGGCAGTCGAATTATAAGCATTATAAATAGCTTTAAAAAAATCACATACCTCAAAGAATAGTAACAATAATGACACTAAAAGGTAAAAAATAATCCTATTGAATATTTAAAACGGAAGATACATGTTCTATAAGACTGCGTTTGAAGTTGATGCCAAGCCTAAAAAATGCATATATTTTACATAGGAATATAAACAGCTTTATAAATTAAACTATTATTACTTTATAAAGCTATTTATACGCCATGTTACCCATATATTTTTCAGGCTTGACACCAACTTCAAACGCACTCATATAGAACATATAATATCTTTCGTTTTAAATATTCAATTGGATTGCTTTTTACTTTTTAGTGTCATTATTGTTACTATGCGTTGAAGTCGGGAATTTTTTTTTAAAAGCTATTTATTTTGTGCTTTTTAGTGATATAATGGCGTAACTGGATGAAAGTTTCATTTGTTACTAACTTTGTTTTATAACAATTTTTTAATAGGCCAAACGGGGGTACTTTATTATTAACTAACATGTGACGATTATAGGCTCCGAATCACGCAGATTATTCTATGAAAGCTGGAAGAATGTACATTTTTAAATATTAATATGTTAACTTCACTCGCAAATTCAAGGTTTTGAAAAATGTGGATATGTGTATGTATATATGCCATGTAGGTACATAAATTTATCCTGAAACTAAATGAATCAGTTTAATTTCAATTCTCTAATATTTATTGAGACACTCTTTTTAATAATTCCACTTTATAATATATTTCAACCCCTCTCTATATGCTTATGGACCGAATTCTGTGAACTACCCTATATAACTATAACACTTTATATTCCAACCATCCTGTACAACAATAACACTTTATCTTCCAACTATTCTGTATATGCGACTGCCTATGGACCACCTTATAAACACTTTTTGTTTGGATTTTTTTTAACCACCTACTAAAAATTTAGTTGTATTCCGCCCTATATTTCAACCCATCGTATACATACAATACCTTGCAGGTACCCAATAAAACATTTCTTTTTCTATTTTTTTAATCACCCTATATAACTACATTTTTCTCCAGCCTATATTGCAACCACCCTATATATGCAACTGCATATGGGCTAAAAGTATAACACTTTTATTATAACATTTTTTAAATGAAGCTGCATGACTATAATTATACTCCAGCATATACTTCACCACCCTGTATATGCATCTGCCAATAGCCACCCAATTTAACATTTTTTGAATCAACCTATTACACTATAATTCCACTCTTTATTTGTACTGCTAAGGGGCTACCTACAGGTATAACAATATTATACCATTTTTTTAAAACAACTTGTATAACATATGTTCTCCTCCACCCTATCTTTCAACTATCATATGTAATCAGCTGCTTGCGGGTTTTTTTATAGCTTTTTTTAACCAACCTCTATAACTACAATTTCTCTCCACTACACTCTATATTCTAACTCCTCTGTATATGCAACTACTTATATGCCACCCAACAAACATTTAGTTTCTAAAGTATTTGAACCATCCTGTATAATTATAATTCTAAAACCCCCTATATTTCAACGAATTTATTTAAGCATACAACCCTGCTTATTGGCTACATATAACCTTTTTCAACCACCTTGTCGAGCTCCGAGTCGAGAGGCAAGCCAGAAGGATAAGGAACCAAGAGGACATCCCACCGATCAGGACCACGACCCCGGAAAAGGTACGGGACCAGATTAGACTACTCAGGCAACGAAAAGCACCTGGACAGGACCGTATATCCAACAGGATAGTCAAACGGTTCACCAGGAAGGCTGTCGTTTCCTTGATAAACATCATCAATGCAATGCTAAGACACAGATACTACCCGAGGAGATGGAAGTATGCCGACATTATCATGCTGCCAAAGGCCAATAAGGACGGTACTTTTCCACAAAACTATTGCCCTATTAGTCTACTACCAGCCATGAGTAAAGTAGCAGAAAGGATCTTCGCGAATCGATTCCAAGAGACCATAGACGATCTGAACGTGATTCCAGACCAGCAGTTTGGATTCAGACATCGACACGCCACCGAACACCGAGTTCTACGCCTTGTAGAATACGCCTCAGACGGACTCAACCGGAATCGAAGAACAGCCTTCATCTTCCTAGGTGTAGCAAAAGCCTTCGACCGAGTATGGCATGACGCACTATTAATCAAGATGGCCCAATTAGGATTTCCCATTAACATCATCCAGCTAGTGGGCTCCTTTTTGAGACATCGAAGAGTAAGAGTACGAGTAGGCCAAGAGCACTCCAAATACCGGACCACCGAGGCAGGGGTTCCCCAAGGAGCAGTCCTGTCCCCGATGCTATTTTCAATCTATACTGCAGACATCCAAACACCAGCTGACGCTATAATTGCCCAGTTCGCCGACGACACCGCCATAGGATGCCAATCTTTCAGATTCGAGCCAGCCTTGAGTCGGCTGCAGCATGCCACTGACAATTTAGCGGAATGGTGCCTTCAGTGGAAGATAGCCATCAACGAGGACAAAACCCAAGCTCTGTTCGTCAACGGGAGAAGCCGCACGATCGTTCCGACAGGAAACCTGACCGTCAACTCCAGACAAATTCCATGGAAGAACGAAGTCAAATACCTTGGAGTCATCATCGACAAGGGGTTGACTTTCACGAGGCATGTACAAGATACTTGTAATAAAGTCCGGGCTGCCCGTGCCAAACTTTACCCCTTAATAGGAAGAGGAAGTAAGCTGGGACTCTTAAACAAGCTGACTCTCATCAACACAGTCATTTTGCCAATGCTGACGTACGCTTCAATAGTATGGGGACACACCAGCAAGAGCAACAGGCAGGCCATCCAAAGGCAGGAGAACCTATGCCTACGCCTCTTAGTCGAAGCACACTGGTTCGTTCGTAACACGGTGATTTTCAACGATTTACGACACCAACCAGTGCTTGCAGAAATGAAGAGGAGGGACAGAGAGGCTTAAGCCAAACTGGAACAGCATCCAAACCTTCACCTACAACAATCGACTATGACCCCAGATTTATTGACAGATACAAACGGCCTAAGAACCCGCTCTGCCTTAGCGAAGGGGAAGAGGACGAAAAAGCCCAGAGATAGAGGACAGGTAAGTAAAAAATATGAATAATATAACAATCTTTTTTTCAGGAGACAACACGTGGGGCCCGAGGGGAAACCAACCTACCAAACAAAGAGAAGACAGAAGAGCACACACCCACAAAACAAACGACGACAACGTGCACGCCCACAAAAGGGTACAATTAGCTATATATCATAGCATAGAAAGAGCCACGTAACACAAATAAGACAGTTGCTGTAGTACCAATAAGGTAAAGCAACGGAACCAAACCAAACCTAAGCTATCCCAACAAG